>QEWY01002836.1:0-374420 GCA_006503575.1 Baylisascaris schroederi
GCCAGCGCCATTGGCGGGCAAGAATGGCTCAACGATCGGGAAGTCTTGTACATTTCTAGAGAATTCACCACGCTCGAGTTCATGATCAAGTCGTCAATGAAATTCGAGATTTCCGAATAGGGAGAATGAGGATGGAGAACTAAGTCGTCCCTGATGCTCAACACACCGATGTTGATTTCATAAGCGTGCACCATATTGACCATTTCTTGCAAATAACGAACGAAGCGTTTCAAGATTTTTTGCAGGTTTCCACAATGGAAACTTCAGTGCCTTCCACCGAAGTGGTCAATGTGGACGCAATTTAACGACTCGTAAAGAAGACACAGTTTTTCCACACGCTGCTCTTGTGAATGGTCTCTCCAGAGTGAAGAAGGAAAGTCTCTACGTACCGAGGAAGGATGAACTTCAACAACTTCGTTGTATTGTTTCCTTTTGTGTGGTTTCTGTTTTAAATAACATGTTACTATCCATGGTTCGTACATGGTGGCTCGGGAGTCACAATTCCATGGGTTTGGAAGGGTCGTTTTAAGCCAACTGCAAAGACCCCCTTAGTGTAATTTACAGCTTCAAAGTACTGGAAAGAAGTGTTCTCTAACCTTCGTCTCTTCCCATTTTTCGATCTTCGAGACGTCGTTGCAAAACCCCCCTTTAATAATTGTGTACTGCTGGTAAACCATTATATTATGCCACGAAAGGTGTCTGTTGCAATTACTATAGGACTATAATTTTGCATTGTATGCGCAGATATTTTGACATACGTTTGTGCTGCAAATAACCCGCCGCTATTTGAAGCGCAAGCGTTGTTGGTCGTATCGATGTTTTTTGTTTGGAATGTGCTAGGCTAGTACTCCTCTTCCAATTTTTCTGCACCCACTTCTATTGGGCATTTGTTTTAATCGAAGTAAATTTTTATCAAAATTTCACAGGGGTCCCATTCGAATTCGCTGTGAGGCTTTTTATTTGTTGGGAGAGTGCCTTATTAGATGATTATTCACCGTTTGCAACTACGCCTGTATGATGCACTTAGCTATAGTTAAATTTGGCTAAGCATTTTTTGGGCAATAATGTGGTTCATATTTGCGTGTGTTTTAAATGAGCGGCCGCCATTTAAAACTCATGCAAATGTGTTCCTCTTTGAGGATTGCTATGAATCCTTTGGGTTGCATGGATTTCACTGTTTATAGGAGTGTATATGATCGGGCAAATTTCCCGGTCCCCGCGTTCTATCTCATATTGAATCGCCCTGTTCCCCATATATATGGTTATCGACCTTAACCATATATGTATAATGCTCGTTTCTTCTTGCGTTTTTAAAATTGTTGCTTTTAATACGGTTGTAATGCATCCCCGTACTTTTTATCTTATTTTCGTTTGTTTAGCTCTCACAGTGTTGTGCATTTTAAACGACCGCCGCCGTTTAAATCGCACATGCTGTGTTTTTGCAATTTTTGCAGCAGAAATCTTGTTTGTAAGTTGTGATCGTTGAAATGTGTTCATATGAAGTATCGTTTGTTGATTAATTTGTTTGTTTGAATATTCGACCGAAATGTTTGAAGTTGCAATATGTCATCATCGTTTGCTTGTTCTACTTTTTGTTTTCCCAATGACTCTATGTTGTTGTTTTCCTAGCAGTGCAGTAGATTTTTAAGGGTTGTATTCTATTTTTTTGCATTTGATTTTTGGTCGGCATCGTATTCACAAAGGCGTCTAATGGGTTTCTCGAGAGTAAGTAATTTCGCTAGATTTTGCAGGAGGAGGGTGATTTTTATCGACTAATTATCGGATTGACGTCTCCGAATTGGACAACATCCTGTTTCCTGTCTAAGTTTTTTTCTTTTTAGTTTCAAAGTAAAAGCTCCGAGAACACGGTTTTGAAGATGGAAAGTCTGTTGTATTGATTTATACTTAACTATATAGGTCTGCTAAACCGATGATTCTGCCGATAATTTGCAGAGGTCGTTTCATTGATTGGCGATCCTTTGTGGATACGAAATCTTGTACTTAGCTTTCAATCAGGTTTTCACTTGTAGCATCGTCCTTTTTGGGATCGGTATTTCTGTGGCGGTGCGCAGACAGGACGCGAAATTGTGTGGGTATGGGGAGTTCTGGGCGATGCTTGGTGCGGAGTTGGTACTGTTCGTGCCTAGGTTATGTCGGAGGGGCGTCCCTCATTGTCGTCGTGCTATTCCATCCGGCTTATTACTGTTGATTTTATTGGAGCTTAATAAAAGCCTCAGGATCTTGTCTTGTTGCCACATTAAATAGCATTTAATTGAGCCTAGAAAGAACAGAAATTCGCGGATCCTCCAGGGACAAATCAAGATAGATGAGCAAAACATGACCCAAAACCCTCACAGTTTTATTAAACGGACCGTCCATCTCGGGTCCCGTCTCCTGTTCCCTCTCGCCCCTTCCGCTCCGCAAGTGACTGTTAACTGTGACGGACCGGTGTGAAACGCCTTCCAGTTATACAAATATCGAGTGCTTCCTGTGTATGAAAGTAGCTCAGCGAAAGACTGTTGCTTTAACATGGAAACGATTACAGGAGGTGGATTATACTGAGCACAATTTCGTAGCTCAACCTTCAGTGGCCTCAAGTCGGACTATCGGACCAATGGGGGCACTCACGGACATTTGTACACTCAAATGTTGTCTTGTAATGAGAGGCCCTGCAAATTTTTTTTGTCATATATATATATATATATATATATATATATATATATATATATATNCTGTCAACTCATAAATCTGAAAGCGTCCGCCAAAATGTAAAATTGCCTGTGATATCTGTATTAATTAGAATAGAGGTTTAGATGCTTCATCTTGAGGGACTTGAAAATATTTAATGCCATAAAAAGGATGAAACTTAATAGTGAAAAGCTTTAAGAAACAATAGAATTGACGAATTACATCATGAACATATTAATGTGCTTCTAATATTTCAACCGCTATATGGGAGACAATGAGAACGCCATAAAAGAGAATATCGAAAAAAAAGTTTGCTTCACCTTTGATCAACAAGTAAAATGATACTTATAGAATTAAGAGTGAAAAAAAAACCTTTGAGAAGGTCGAAAATAACGAGAAAATGAAGCTGAAACTCAGAGTCCACTCAAAAATGGAAGAAAAAAATACAACATGAGTTTTAAAAAAAATGTAGAAGAGGCAATTCTAGAGTAAGGATCGGTAACGCTTCGGATGAGAGGAAGTGTATTGTAAACCGAAGTTACTAAAAACATAGCACGAAGATAAGACCATCAAAGGCCTACCTTGTAACAATAACTTCAAAAGGACAAGAAGATAACAAATGATCTGACAGAAAAACTTAGCCAAGACTGACCTGTCCATACTAGAACATCCAACACAACCATATCAGTGCCCATGAGAGCCCTAGGCAAAAAGAATAAAGGGAAGGACTCCACCGCCATCCATAAATTCCACATAGCACCCAGCGAGAACGGATTGCAGATAGAAAAACGAAGAAAAATAGCAAAAATAGCATAGAACCGCTTCTCGTAGCAGGCTTTCACATTCTGTCGAAAGCTTCTGTGGCAACGTTCCACCACTCTCCATTGCATCAGCCCCAAGACCTGTCCAACATGCAAATAAACACAACAGTATATGATTCAGCTTCTACAGAATACAACAGAACAGAACAAAACAAAACAGTATTGCATCCACATCCACTGAAGATAAGGATTATTCAACTGCCACCACTTCCTGTTTGGGAATAGTAGGCGTTAGAAAGTGTATCTCGGGGATCTGTCCCTCATACAGACACCCCTCTGAAACATATGGCATAGGTCGATAAGGTGGACGATTATAGAAACCGCCGATTGCATTAGTGAACACAGCTGGACCACGGGTCATGCCTCGACGGATACCATTTGGATCATCGTTATGGAACGCGAAATGCACCACCGTAGCTGGGTCGGCCATCGAAGCGACTGAATCATCGCCACCTCCACTGACGGATTCTTGAGCACCTGTTCCTCCAGGTCCGATATGCACACGTATATCTTCGGCTCCATTCGCACCCGCATATGTCTCTAACTCCTCCTGGAGAAGAAAATTCTTATAGTTTCAACCACCTATCTATCTCAGAAAACAATTACGCATAACATCAAATGCGTAACTCATCTTAGTTCATACTACCAGAGTCAAAAATGCGTCTGTAAATTCCCCAGTGAAATGTAGAACATATGTAGCAAATTTTACGAATCATACGGCAAAAATACTCCTCCATCTTTCATGTCCTTCTTTACCGGTACTTCTACGACCTATCATCTTTGATGAGGGATAACCATAGTAAATGAACAGAACGGCAGAATTAACATTGTTAGCTTTCAGCCTTTCATATATGTTTTTCGTTAGAGTTATTTGGCGTATAACTTACATATGATTTACTACTATGGATGTAAAATCGAAAAATGCAAAAAACAACTAAGATAAACAAATTTAACAATCCCCTGAGGAGCTCTGAATTCTAACTTAATATATTTCAATCGTTTAAAAATCTCTAATAGAAGAGAAGATTATATTCCGAATAACTGAAAAGGACTATAAACGCCGAAAAATTTCACTAAGGACGACTATGGGAATTCTGAAGTGTTCCAACACATATCCACAAATTGTCTGCATTGTATAGATTTCCACACATTCCCTCATGTATTATGCTATCCTGTTTTCATATCATCAAATGAAGATTTCCACCACAACCCTCGGTACGCCACCTTCGTTTTAAGTTATATCATATGCAAATGAGTGATCTTCACTATCAACTGTTTTACCACAAGAACTATCTTACTGCCAATCGTCAACATCAAAACGAATCTTTATTGTATTTTGATTTTTTTTTTTTTTTTGCACTGCACTTGCGCAAAAATGGCAATGAAAACAGAAAGTATGTTTAATTCTTGTGAAAGTAGTTGCTTTCAATGGATGGGGAAAAGAGGCATGAAGTAATAACTTCAGAAAGAAACCAACAGATGACTATCGTAAACCAATAGAAAGAAAAGAGATCTTATATGAAAGAAGACAAAAGAGATTGAAAAATACGAAACGAATAAGGATGAATTTAGTCTGTTATTGTTAAAGCATGATAATCGACCAGTTATCGTTTCAAAATGCTACTCCTCTGAAGGCCACACAAAGACATCATTGCGCACACGAACCGGAAGTTCAAACCGACTTATCCATATTGGGGCGGTTGACTGTGGTATCGGCAAGATAATTAGTTACAGTTCCGGAATAACTTCACTCCCCAATTACATGACTTACTCTGAATTGGAGCGTTGCTCTATGTGGTACGTTGGGTACGATAAGTACTGGTTTCTTGAATCGAGCCAACAATGGACGTACATCTCCATAGGATGCTTTCAATGTGACCATTGCATGCTCCTTCACATTTTGATTTCCTTCCGAACATGCCAACTAAAATGTACATTACCTACACACAAGTTTTTATTGTAGAATTCCCACGATATTCGCTTAAACAACAAAATACCATATAGTCGTAAAGTGCTCGTCTAAGGAATGATAAAACTTAAATGCTAAGATATGAATAAAAAACAAAGGAAAATAATGGAACAACTTTTTGAAAAGACTTTCAGAAATATTCAAAGGTATTCCCCTTTGCTGCAGAATCTTTAATCACAACATCTCCGGTAGATAAAGGCAACGATCAAATATACCAAAGGAAATGTAACCATACTCACAATAGCAGCGTATATGTGAGTTATCTTTGCAATTGTAAGCACTTGGTCAAAATATGCAAGAAGAGAACATCTCTTCTATCGTTTCCAATCACTCATTCCTCTCTTTTTTCCCTTTATCCCTATTGTAAAAATACTCAAAAACAATAAAATTGTAGACATTTCATATGAGAAGTAAAAGACGGAAACAGGATGAACCGTACAGGAGCAATAATATTGGGGAACGCTCGAGGGTGAAGGGAGGCCTGGAAGAAGGAACTGATCCTTCTTTTCCATCTTAAATCCACCCCCCCTCCCCTACCCCCTCCAAACCTTGCATAAGGATGCAAAAAAATGCTCAGCACCAAAAGGAAAATGATTATGCAACGACATATTGCAAGCGGCAATCGAGTTTTCGTTTAAAAAGAGCACAAACGGACCCAAAAATTCGCAGCAACTCTCCCTTGTTCTGCTAAAAGGTCAAAAGGTCAAACACTGGCCATAAGACCTTAAGTACAGAAATGGAGAAAACAGAAAAGAAACAAAATTAAAGCATGAAAACTTACCTGAAGACGCGTTGAACACTTACCTCAGTCGATTATTTCTATGGAAAACCGAATTTTTCGAAAGTCTACGTTGTGAACTCAACAACGAAGAACATCAATTTCAACTCGGAATACCTAACTCCCATAAGAAACATATAAGTCTGTTTTGGTGGGACGTTTTATATTGTTTTATATAGTCGCAAATGATAATAAAGCAAATAAATAATGAATCAATTAAGAGTGTCTTAATGAATACTCTTTTCTATAAATTTATAAATCAAACTATAAGCATGCAAACGTCAAATATAAGTGAAGATAAGCTCACATATAAGAAATTATAATACCACGAGCTATCGCATTTTGACATTTTCAAATGCTATAAACAGTTAGAAAATAGACGCTGATATTCAAAACGACCCTCAATAGTTGCTGCAAAGATAAAAGTTCAAAGATCATTAAATGTGATTGGCTTATCAATCAGCTGTATTCTATCCGCAAAATTTTTACAAATTGAAGAGGAAAAGGACAATCGGCGGACATTCATCCAACCAAGCGAACAAGCAATCAAACAGCAAATGAATATGCTTTCGAATCGAAAACCTTCGAAATTATATAAAACGAAACAACACAATGAGTAGGGAAAACAATATCAACCACTCATGTAATATAAGGTGAAAAGTGTTTGACGCATCTGAATGTTAAGCGACTATTTTTATGAAATGAACGATTTTCAACTGTATTTCAGTTGAACGATTCAAATTAGATTGTTGTAAAGCTTTCCATCAACCAGTTATTTCCCCATTTTGTCACAATTTATTCTATCATGATAGTAATCAAAAATCAGCAATAATCTCGAATGTCAAATCGTTCCATATGGAACCCATCACTTGTACTGTAAAAGCCAATCAGAAGTACTATAAGACAAAATATAGCAAACAGAAACTATCAAAATGCGACAATTCGTAGCGTTCATCGAATCATATTTATATAAGTTGTTGCATATAAATTGCCCTTAAAATAACCTCAATATCGACCGAAGTTTCCCACTCAGTCGCCTCTGAGTTTGCCTCATTTGCGTGGATAACACCATATACTCCCAGTGCAGTCACCAAAATCTCGCGATTCACAATAAACCTTAACATATTATAAGTGCAGAATATAAAACTTCACATAATCATAATGCATATAATCACTATAATAGCATCCTTTCCGAATTTTATAAGGAAACATATTGATTTAATATTAGTGAAAATATGAAAATAAGATAGAGCCTAGAGGCTTCTGTTGTCCATTATATCGATCATTTTGATACACAGTAACATATCGCCATATAACCATGCCAATATTAGATTCATGAGTGACCTTTTTAATGCTCACTATTACCGCGGCATTTCTCAGTCTATTTCTACTCGTTCACAGCTGCGATGTTTCAGGACTCAATCAATAATATTATTCCTACGGTTGTAGTCAATCCTCTCGAAAGACTGCACACCTCATCAACGAGTTTCTTAACTCCCTGATTCTGATCCTTTTTTTTTTTGAATCCCGACTCTATTTAGCAGACTTTAGGATGAATGCAAAGACTATATGAATCAAAACATGCCGAATGCCAATGAAAATTTATAGCGACAGGTGGACCTTCATCACAGAAGAGTAGCATTTCTGACTTACGCGTTGAAACATTTAAAGATTGACTTCGCTCCTAAAAATATTTAAGCTGACACAGCTACAAATTTGATCACCAATTACTTAAGGGTGAGTGGAGTCTTAACTCTGTATGAATTCATAGTGAAATTTTTGAACGGTTCACGACTTTCTATTCGCTGATTGAGTCAATCGTAGTTAGATGACAGAGTAACCATAGAGGTGAAGTGACCACCGAGTGACCATACTTCACAAAACGTGGAACGCCCGAGAGAATCTCAACAAGCATAGTAAACAGCTTACTAAGGAATAAGATCAGTGCTAATAAAATTTAATTTTATATGTGAATGAAAATGCTGCAAAAATTGCTTCAAGAAAGGATCAAAGAGAGGATAGTAAAATGATGAGAGAAGAACACCGAAGGCAAGCAAAAGAAGTAGCACTTGCTTCATGTATTTTAAACACTCTGTGAATGCTCTAAATATGACTTCCATATTTTCGCATCAATGCATATAGCCACCTCGTTACTATTCACAACTAGGATCAATGCTATCAGTGATTTATAGCATTGTCATATACTCGCATACATCCTCCACAATCTCAACAATTTCGTTTAAGTTGTTATGCAATATTTGCAAATCTAACAGAAAGGATCCAAATGACACTGCGGGAAGGTTTCACTCACAAAACATCCTTGGCAATTCGTCCTTCATTTTGAACGGACATCTCAAAGTGACTCAATGCATCCTATCAGGTAAGAACTACATGCTAAACAATAGACTGATAGGAAATACAGCGATCCATACAAATAATATGACTATATACGATTCGGCAGAAATGAAAGAGACAACGTAAGTCAATACAATATTTGCTGCTAAACGTTCAAATATTGCCATAACGATTATTTCGACATTCGCTATTTCCATTCAACGCTTCTGGAATCACTCTACTTTAATAACTCCCGATAGGCTGCTATCAGAAAAACATTCACAAAAGGAATCGCCACAATATGCACAACCTTTATAAATTCATCTTTTCAATATAGCCAACATGCTTTGTGTTGTGATGAACGACCGCGCTATGACTTAATTTGCACATAACGACCTCAGTGATATCTGTTCTTCTTTGCACTATTAAATCACGCCTTTTCTCTGATTGTCTGGTTGCATGTTTCAAACTCGTTTGCTGTTACGTGCATTGACTCGGGTATCTCGATGGTTTTTCGTGTTGCTTAGTTCAGTCAACTGGTCCAGTTAACACTTCGGCCCCGTGCGCCGTTTCAGTCAGTCGTCGGGAAACCTTCAACTTCTTGTTTCGCCTCGCCCGCACCACAGCAACACAACACTTTGATTACCACCTTATTCTATTAGCACGGTTTGTCAGTTAAAAGAGCAAAGATTCCAGCTGAATCCGAATCTTGACACAACTCATGTACCAAACTGCAACCCTACAAATACTAGAAAATATCGGCGTTAACTAGAAATCTGCTACCCTTCGCATCAAATCATCACTACCAACAAACCGCTGCCTACTCAGCACACTACATAGGTTGTCAATATCAGGTCGAATCCACGATTACCTGTTTACAGGTGTGCTGTGGTAGAAGTAACTTCCGGATCACCTGCGAAAATCCTTGTAAGCAATCAACTTTTCACTGAATGCTACAAACTTCATCAACCGCATGGGTACATCGCAACCCGAAATAGCCCATAAAAACCCTAACCAATCCCACTCGACGTTCGAATTTAGAAGACCGCAAATGTTTGAGAAGCAATTTACATTCTTTACTAACAATCGCACTCGCAAATTTGTGGAAACGACGCAATAAAGAAACTAGCACAACAAACGTCTTCTGTAATACTTTTCCCCACAGCAGTTAGCTGTACAGATTGAAGAAAAAGAACCATGCGTTATACAGTTTTCTGTCTCGTAGCAATCAGCCGGTTCTGAAAATCCCCAACATGCAGTCTTCCGTCATGTTCCAGAAAAGAGGTTTTGAGGAATATAAACGGTCCAGGTTATATCAACGGAATTCCTTTAATTTAGCTTTTCTGGTTCGAAGATTGAAATCATTGCAGAAAAAAAAAACATATAAGCAAATAAAACCAAGAAAAAAAAGACAGCGTAATGCGCTTTTTTGAAAAGCAAGTGAAACACGTTTCCTCGGACTGCTGGATGTATACTTTTGTTCATGACGTCACCCAACGCACAATTCTGCACGCAATCTTATGTTTAGAGCAGTGCATGTGACCATCGTAAATAACTGAAAAATGAAATAAGAAAGGAATTACCAAATGCTGCTACGCATTTTCTTGCACGGATTCTTCGAAAGAGTGAGAAATCGCTTCACGACATGCTTCGAACGACCCAAACATCTGCGCTCTAAATTTAGCAATCTATATCTTCGATAATTAACACTTTATACTCCTCTTTGCTCTACATGAAATAATCAATTTGGAAACTTCAATATAACGAATTCCAAACGGTAAAAGGGAGGTATTTTATTATATAATAATAAACAAGTGTGCAATATTAACATGCAAAGCACCTTTCCCCTATCCCCTTGTGAGAATTCGTCGTTTGAAAAAATCTTATAAGAAAGGAAGGCTTAAAAGGCATAAAAAAGAAGAGAATGCTTATAAGAAAAGAGTTGATAGAGAGAAAGAGGAAGGAGAAAATAAAAAGAAACCTCAAAGTTGCGCGATGTTCTATAAACTTCAAGTATAGTTATTACTCTAACCAAATGAAGCAAATGGACAAACTCACCGGCTGTAAGAAAGGGTAGAGCAAGCGTTGGACGTACAGTTGAAGAAATATATCGGAAAAGTATACCGATTTCTTGGTCTGTTAACATTCCACTATTCGCTGAAAACAACGTGTTCAATATCACTTATTATGGAGCAATGTTATGACACTGCGAAGAAGAAGCGAATACCATAACGGCCATGCAGCATAGTCTATGCACAATAGTCCGCAACGCAACTCCCACTGAGGTGATCAGCTATTCATAAGTTTTCACTCATTGCGACTACAGAAAGTCGCTATTTTCTAAGGGAATTGGATTTGCACGGACGATTTAACAAAGTATTTTCAGACAGTATTTTCAGCAAAAAAGTGATCGAATCGAGTTAACAACTAATGACATCTGCCGCAAATGCAGAGCTTTAACTACAGAAGGAAGCGGTTCGGACAGTGTTTAGTGGTTATGGAAAAATGAGTGCACCTCTGATCTCATCTAAAAAGCCGAGTTGAAATGAGCCTTTGCGAGAACCTAAACTTCACTGCGTTTTAAATCTATACTCTTCTCTTATAGTCACCCGCAAATCGTTTGTATGCTAGCGCCTGCCACACCTTTTTAACTGCATTGACCAAATTTGCTGCCGCACCATTACAAATGTCATCTACGTGAAGTCCAACCCTTTCCCAAGTGAGCTCAAAAGAACGCAATTGAAAAAAAAGACAGAATAATTAAACGAAATGATAGGCACAATTAAAAGATGAAAAATGGACACGAATATCGATGAAGGTTGCATTCATTCAAATTATACAAATAATAATAACTTCACTTACCAACTTCACCAAATTCGTCGATATTCATTGTTGGAAAACGCACTGCATTGAACACTTCGCCGAGTACTTCCCTTTTCTGCTGTGGTGTTGCCGCGTGAACGCCTTTACGAATGCATTCCTAAATCGAACATTCCCTCTATTATACAAATGGCTTCCCTTTCACTTCCTTTCAAAAAAAGACAAAAAAAAAAATCATATTTTTCTCTCAAAAATTTTCAAAGTCTCCAGCGACAAACAAAAAAGTGTGCTTATGATAAGGATTATCATATTTATTATAGATACATACCAGAAGAAGAAGGATCTCCTCATTATAACATCGAAAGAACAGCCAAAGATAAAAATTAAGAAAGGAGGCGACAATTATGAGTCAATAGAAGGCAACAATAGAGATGATCAAGGTAACAAAGAGATTTCTACCAACGAATGTAAATGGGAAGCATGTCTCTATCAATGAAATTGAGAAAACTATGGGATCTGAAGAGGAATTCTAGCCTGCAACAGATAGCTTCTCATAAAAGTTGTAATACTATGATCAATCTTGTTAACTTTTCACTCATAATATCTAGCACGGTAAGACATAAATAATACAAAAATAATATTGAAAAAAAATCGTCGACATACAGCTTCTGCCCATGCACATACAGCACGGAAGATCATGATCTCATCTGAAGGAGTCAATTCGGATCGTTCGATGATTGCTTTCAACGTCTCTTTGTTCAGTTTTGTTATCGCTGGAATGTTACAAACACTCATTACATAAATAGGAATAATAATGATAGTAATAATAAAACAAAAGAAATGAATAATAATCTATGAAATAGAATTCCATTAAATTGCATTACAACAGTGATGTAGATAATCATCACATAGTATACAGTCGGTTCACTTAGAATGATGTTTGTTGCGTTAAAAAGCGTAAATATTAAGCGTCTTATTTAAAATTGTAAGGGGGATATTTTTTAGAGAAAAATGACGGCATTTATGGCATCAAAAAATGGCACCAGAACAGCATTTACAAAACAAAGAAGAAGATGAAAACATAAAATTAAGTTGAATTATTAAATAAGATAATGGTATTTTTTTGAGGAACAATGAAAACTTGACGTCCGCAGACCGGGATAATCCCGCATATGCACGCTGGGTTAGTGTATAAACAACTTCCGGGGTCAGCCACCAAAAGGAGCGTGCCATAAATATCAGAAAGTATCAACGTGAAGGCTATATAAGAGAACTCGAAGGTTTCGGTAACTACTGTACAGTGCGTCGTGTATCGGGGCTTCGCTTTTAATGGATTTTCTGTTTTACCTACGTGTCCCCTCTCAGATTGTTGTTGTATAGTTGTGCCAGTGTTGTGTTATGGACGCGAGTAATAACTAGGCGTGTTTTTCTGCGTCAGGTTATAAGGCATGATAACATTACATACTTGTGAGATAATGGCACATGAGTTCGCTTAAGTGTAGTGTTATACTCTGCTCAGTATCAGGTTATGTGCTTTACTAATGAGCATGCGTGTTCTTTTCGTCAGGTTATAAGGGATTATAGCATTTTGTACTTGTCTTGTAATTATACATGAGGTTAGTTAATCACGTTCCAATCTACCATCATATTACTTTCACTTCTGATAATCAAGTGTTTCTTCCTCGCATTTATTGCTTGCACATGTTAATAAAGGTTTAATTACCCAAGTTTGAGGTGTGGTTCACATAGCAATGGAGAAGTGCACAGGCCGGTTGTACTAGCTGAATCTGATTGGTATTATGAGAAGAGCCACCTCAACGTGAATCAAATATTCCTGGGTAGCGGATTGAACGAAAAGGTGGTCATTGGCAAACGAGACGGCGTCAATAATTCGAGAACAACGACAACTAGGCTGGTCGCAAACGGAAATTCAGTGGTCGGGAGCGTCAACTCCAGCGGTGATCGTAGTTGGATCGAGATCGTAGTTGGATCGAGTGGGCAAAGGAGACAAAGAGACGGTGGATCAGAAGGACGCCACATGTCAACTTGGGGCTGACGGAAGCAGATAGTGGAAAGCGAGCCGCAGTTCAGTCGAGAACGAACAACAAAGGAGCGCATAATCTAATTGCTGACCACCTTTACACACCATCACACACATACATACATACACACACACACATACATACACACACACACACACACACACACACACACACACACACACACACACACACACACGCACACACGCACACACCCAAATTACACACCCATCAATAAAAAGGGTGGTTAATTCACTAATCAGGTACCCGCAATTAACCGTTAGGAAATTCCGATATGATAATTCAGCAATTTCTTCCATATGAAATTTCAAAATATCAAAACAAAAGAACTTTTCTAAAAGTTATCAAAAAATTAATTAATTAGTTTAATTAAATTAGATAAATAAATCACTAACCATCACATGAAAGCGCACCATCCGTCTCACTATCGATCACATCAAAACATTTACGCATAAGTTCATCAGAGCAATGTTTTTTCGCTTGTTCAAGCAATGAAACAGCCACTCCTGGTGCAATATCACCGAGTAGTATTATGCATGCATTCTCCAATTGTGACACTTCGAATTTACGTGCTGAAATAACTAATTCTTCAAGTTATTTCAATTTCGAAGAAATGTTGGTGTTTTTCATTTTAGATTTCAAATCCCAACTCTCGATATTATTGGACATGGAAGATATTATTGGAATCCCCGACAGATGTTGGGAGGAGCTGTAGATGTGTGAAGATGAAAGACCAATAGAAAGCAGCGAAAAAACGACCATAAGTAATAGTAGAAAATGGAAATAACAAGCAATACTGGTTGTGGCATAAGGTGGTTTTATGAAAAACATATACTAGTAACTGATTGTACCACTAATTAATAAAGACTGGCAAATCTTTATTCCAAAAGATCACAATTTTCGGCGGAAATGACCTAAGTATGCATATTCGCTCACTTTTGAGGTGAGGGAACGACTGGTTGATGCATGGAATATATTTCATTGCCATAAACAGAGGTATATTTGTGTAGAGAGCAATTTCTCTAACACAGAATTTCACTCTTCAACAATGCTTCAAAAATAATCTCAATGGAATAGCTTAGCATAGTCACAAGCCAATCCTATATCTCGACGCTTAAATGACTACGAACGTTCGTCGACTCGTCTTTTTTTACTGAGTTACATTTCCTTCCAATAATAAGGATGAGAAATTCATTTTTCCAACATTATATGGTAATATCCATCCTACTGGTAAGCAGTACTCAAATTCACAATTAGTAAACATGTAAGCAGTATTACGTGATCTTAGGAATGACTATTTCCGCTTGACAATGTCACTGGTACATTAGAACGGTAGTGAATAATAATAACGCTACAAATGGCAAAATCTACAAAAAAGCGATCACCTGCATAGAGTGTATCGAGAACTACCGAATCGTCAACATTTATTGATTCAGGTTCAAAATCCGAATAGAGAAAATCGATAATCGTCGCAAATGAAATTGGATTAACATCAGGATATTCGAGTACTATAATTTCAGCATGACTATCACCAGTTGCTGGAAAGATTTGCATTAAGAGCGGTGATATGAAACAATGATTGAACAACGTCATAAAATTCTTTGACAGCCAGCTGAAATTTATCTCCATAGATAGCTGAAATGACAGCTATTCGATCAACATATTAATTTGCACCGTTTATTTATTCAAGATCGCAGAATGCTTGCTTTGCATAGATATTTTGATGGCATTTTGGGGCATATCTGGGAACGAATATAGTGTTGACGATACGCAAGAAAACAGCGACGATATTTGAAATTGAGCAAATGTTTAGTGCTATAAATATTGCGAAAGCTTGAAAGGCAAAGCTAATATCGAAACGAATAGTGATTGTCGCATATGGAAGGTAGGGGAATCTCAAGGACAGCAACTTTCACCAAGGTAACAAATGACACTGATTCAAACAATCACCATCGTTTACAGTATCAATGCTTGAATTTGGATGCAGTGGAGAAAGGGAGAGAAGGGAGGGTGTGGGGAGAGAAAAGTCGTAGTGATTACTGCATAAATGATTGGACGAGCAGAATTCTAAATGGCTTCAAATCGTTGTCAAATTCCATCGATGAGACGAGACATTGAATACTCCAGATCTTCTATTGCTCAATATAACACAATCGTGAAAAAAATTGCTGATAAAATTCAAATGCAATGTAAAATCTATGCGCTCTTATATTCGTTCTAGTAATGCTTATATCATATCTTTGTCACAATATTGGCATTTTATCAAGTGCTGATCACATGTTACCTGGATACCAAAAAAAAAAAAACGCCAGAAAACATACCTGGCTTGCGTTTCTTTGCCGGTGGTACGCCTTTTTCCAACTCAAAGAATGTCCTCTCAAATGTTTTTGAACCAGCTGCCAGAATGGCACGATGTGCTCGAATAATCTGAAAAGGTGTTTCTATTAGACTGTCCATTTCGGAAAACCTCTAAACTTATCACTTTTTCCTTATGATTTACTTTCAATAGGAGTGATTACATTGCAAGTTTTTTTCAAAAAATTTGATGCTTTCCGGTATTACTGAACTAGTAAATATATTATTTATAAAGTGAATGAATAAATAACCTTCGGATTTTGGGCTGAGCCAACATGAAACTCGACGTCAAAGCCAACACCATTCTCACGAAGTGTAACCATCCTCTCAGAAAGAGTTGGTTCGGTGTGCTGCTTCTCCTCTTCCACTTCCATATGATGCGCAGGTTCTTCTGGAGGCACTTCGTTAACCACTATGTTCACTGCAGGTGGTACGTTATTCACGGTGGGCATTACGTTCATTTGAGGAGGCGGCATTGTAGTCGTTGCGTTTGTTACATTTGCTGGTGGAGGCATATGTATCGCCGGTGGAGGAGCAACGCCGATTTGTGGAGGTGGCTGCCTATAGGAACCTGCGACATAGGTAGTTCTCTGAGCAGGTGGATTGCGTGGCCGAAGAGATCTAAATTTGAAATACGATGAAATCGAATCTCTATAGCTGTTTCTTATATTACCTAAATCCATCAATGGTACGGCAAGCAGACTGTTGCTGCCCATACATATGTGTATATAATATATATGTTTATATTTATATATTTATATTTATATATATAATTTGCACCGACACTATCCCATTTTCTTCATTCTCACTAATGCATTTTACTGCGGCGCATTCTGGGAGCTAAATCGATGTACAACTGAGATGATCTGTAAACAACATGGGCTGGTTACTAAATCAACTTTTCTTGTATTAAAATGCACAGTGAACAGAGTATATCATCAACGAAGGATGTATCATCTTTTCGTAGATTCTACAAATTTTTAGCGAATGCCAAAGTGTCCCTTTTGAAACGAAGCCCCTAACATCCTAATTTTGCTTTAAAAAAAGTCAAATATTTTGACCAGTGGTAACCGTTTAAACATTGCAAAAACATCCAACATTAAACGCTGCTCGATTGCCATCGATCTATGTAGGGCGTATGTGGATTTCATGACGTCTATCGAGCATCAAGTGTAATCTGACCAGCTGGAAGGATAGGCCTCTCTTGAGGCAGAAAGGTCACACATCCTCTAAAGAAACCTGAAGTCGTTTATTTCGAAATTCTCTAAGTAGCTTGTTATAAATACTCTTACCCGTCAAATCCCATAATAATAGTACACACAAAGAGTTGCAACCACGATCCCTTGTGCGAACGATAAGTCGACGACTAAATTGAGGACTTCTAAGAGGACGCCAAGAAGCGTACCGAGAATATTGGCAATCTGCCACTACGTTCCGTTCAAAACAGCAATTCAAACGCGCCAATGACTTCAGCTAGAAAATGTGGTATGTACAGTGGGGTTCCGAGTTAGGGGGGGGGGGAGGACGGGGGGTCTCTCGCTTCATCCTGTGCGATGTAGTTCCGCAGGTATGGTTGGTATTCTAACACCTCTTCTATTTCATCTCTATTTGAATGGCCTTCCAAAGAATTTGTTAAGTCATTGCAAAGTTTATGCTGACTACTTGAAGATATACAGACCTATTGTGAACCTACAAAGTGTTATGTGAAGAAGATACGGTTTCGGTGAAAGAATGACCGCAGATCGAACGTCCTCCGCGTTTCTGTGGTCTCGATCTTCCTATAAAGGATGTTATGAAGAATCTGGATGTTTATACGAGTATCGACCTTAGATCGTATCGTCATTGTGTTGAAGTTTCGTGGGGAGGTGCCATCCACGTTTCGAACTGTATTCTTCATGCTCTACAATACAGTTGCATAGAAAATTATTACAAATCCTTCATTGCTTATTGTTGTCTCATTTTGGAATACAGATTTGATCATCGTCTATGAGAAAGGATATCGAACATGTATGATATCGTGGAGCTCCTCAATTCGATTTACATTTATACTTGAAAATTTCAGAAACTTTTTCTTGGGATTTCATTCGAGAGGATTTTTCTTTTCATTTACGACATTTGCATTACGCTAAAGGCTGTACCTTCGCCAATTTGAAAGGAAGTTAGCTAATCGAACTGATGTACTCAATTCATTTGCTTCCTGCGTTATTCCTGTCTCAGGATTTCTTTGTCACATAATATTGTTATAGTCGATAATTTACCAGGCAATGTGACTCGTAGCTTAGGTGGCACTAAGAGGAGCATTACGAACTGAGTATGATATCTGCTGCTACTAATTGTGTCTAGTTCACTTTTTCTATTTGTGTGTGGGGAGTGTGTGTGTGGTCTCTTTCTGTTTGGCACGTGTATGTGTGTGGTAGAGTGTGGCATATGCGGTGTGTGTGAGGTGCCTTGTGTGGTCTGCTTCAATTTTTATGTGGTATAGATTCCGTTTGGCATATATGTGTGGGAGGGTGCGCTGTGCGGTGTGTGTGNGGGAGTACGTACGTGCATGTGTGTATATGTGTGTTGTGTGTGTAGTGGGTGGATTGTTGTATGTGGTGCGCGGGGTATGTGTGGTGTAGTAATATTGCTAGGGTATATGCTCCCGTTTACATAAAGATGGAAGAGGTCCTTTGTAAAGTCGAGGATACGCTATCCGCAACTTTCGACCACCAAATAAATAATATCTATAGCAGATATCGTCCTTCTCTATGCGTCTGTACGTCCCAACATGAGCTATTGAGGATATCACAGAGACACGCTTACTATGCGTCTTTTTTGCAAATTTGCTTTGCAAAAGCATTGTTTAGACGATATCATGTTTACGCGTATGTATGTTGCAGGGAGCGAATATACTTTGAAAAGTTTCTGCAGGAATTTTGTTATTTCAAGTATGAAGGCACTATTGTGCTTATTTATTGTTTATTAATGGCTTATGTTCAAGTGATGGGATTGCAAAAAGCACATACCTAGCGTGTTGTTTGTTTGTTTCTTCGGATTCTTCAAAATGCTGTTGGTGCGTTAAATGCCATTGTTCTATTACAGTATTCATTAGTAACTGGACATAGATTGTGGTCATTCTCGAGGATATTTTTATTGCTATTTGTTTTCTTTTTTAATATACTTTAATTTTTTCTTGCAGTTCTTTGATTTTTGCGCGGGCACAGCGCCGTACTTCCATAAGAAATTGAAGAAGAACAGCTACAAATGGTTACATCCGTCTCCTGATTACAATCGAATTACGCTTCAACTTATTTCTTTTAACAACATATGAAACTCGTATGGATTTGTATTACATTATGCGGAAATCTGGGACATATATTCGTGACAAAATTAGACAACTATAGTTGCAATTTTTGTGAATATTTACGGTATGGCTCATATTTCCATCAGGTGCTATTAAACAGCAAAATAGTGCTGGTGGAATAACAATTTTAGGTTAATATCTTTGTCCCAAAGATACGCGAGTGAGCTACTTAGCTGCTGCAGACAATAACTCAAACTGTGTCTCAACGCGGTGACTCACAGAACGATCTAAGTTGACCTCCGGCTGTAGCGGCTATATCATCTTACTTAAGCGGCGTTGCGGTTGTGTGTAAGCGTAGAGGGTTTGCGTTACTAGTCATCACTTTTTCGTTTGTTGTTGTTTTTTTCTTGAATTTCAACTCGATTCTCATTGTTGCTTGTTGGTAGTCTCGAAGTTTTGCGATGTCGCCATTAGCTTTGACGTTTTGCATTCTTCTTGCCATTTGTTCGTACCTCCTTTATTAGCTCGTCATCAAAAATCACCTCATTTGGCTCAGGTCAAGTTTCATGATGACTGTATAATTGTCTTTCGATTATGTCACGTTTTTGCGTTGTTTTTAAAGTATGTCAAAGGTTTAATTACCCAAGTTTGAGGTGTCGGGCGATCGCAGAACAAAAAGGTATCCCTCGAACCGTATGAGCAAACTTGGGGCGAGCCAACCAGGAGGTTGGTAAAGATTTGGCTGAAGAAGGGAAGGACGCAAGTGGACGAACCGCCGTCAAATCAGGCCAGTTTCTTTATTGTGACCAATTGCAATTGGTCCAGTGTGAAGTTCTCGAGTAGCTGCGAGCCCGGCAGAGAAGTCGGCAAGCAGAGAGAGAAAATCATCGACAGCGCGGGAAAACAAATTGCGGTGAACAACACTCAACTGCACGAGTAAGGCTAAGGTACATTGATAACCTGACAACCTGGTGTCGGCACGAAAGCAATCGCCCGACACCTCGTGTTCCGTGTGGTTTGTGTTGCGCTTCATTGTATCGGGCCCTGCCACAGTTGGCAAAAGGTGCCACATTCTAAAGTTGTATCCCGCTCTTAGCGTGTGCAATATCGCTCAGGTCGCGCAACCTGCCCACCATCAAAGTTGACGCTTTCGATTGTCCTTGTTTCGGTCATTGTTTTCATACTGCCAGTTTTGTGACAGACCTGCGCAGCTTGTTAGTTTTACTCCACGTGCATCGTTAACTTAACTCTGATAATCTCTTTTCTAATAAACAGTCGTTCTTTCCAATCTGTTTTCTGTCGTCTACATACGACCGCCAGCCTCGTTTGTTCACGACAGTCTTTAAGGAATAGGAATTTTGTAAGGGTTTCAACATGTTGTGTTGTTTTTCTGGAAATGGCGGCTGGTAATTTTTGTGTTTATGATGTTTTCATAGATGATGCTTTTAATTCGACGACTGATTGCCCAGGCGACAAACTCGTTTGCTGTTTTCCCAATGAGACATCATTTAGTACGGATGAGTTTTTGTTTATAAGTTCGATGACTATAAATAGGTGATGAATTGGGAAATATTACAGCCCATCACTATCAGCTGATTTCTCAATTTACTGTTCTCTGCAACAAAGAACCAATGAAATATTCCCTTCTATGAGAGTTTAACTTTCACTAGAATTTCTCTTTCCCATTTCTCGCCCTCCCCCCCCTCCCCCACCTCGCTCCCCTTAGTTTTATTTGTTTTCTCATCGTTAATATGTAAGCGTTTCCTGAATAAGTAATGAAATTATTCAATGAATATCTTAACTAGATATCTTTCTTCGAGTAGATATTTCAGTGAATTGGTTTTTTCTTCATATTTCATTTCTAAATTTTAGCTTATTTTGCCATTTCATGCTGTTACCGTATACTTGCCCTACATGAGTGAATATACCGCGATTACGCCATTATGTTAATGCTGAGATCATTATAGAAAAATATGTTGAATTTGGCGATCCATCGAGCGAGCATTATATTTATTGTTTATCTGTTGATAACGATGACATCTTCATCAGTGTTGCCCATCTCATATACCTGGAAAGGAAGGTAAATGATCCTGTACGCAACTTTAGACTTCTTTTTAGAAAAGGAAGAGCCTTTTCATTCTGGCTTTATTTATTTTGGAAACAAAGACGTTGTACCAGTAGGCTATATATATATATGTATATGTATATATATATATATATATATATGAATTTGCAGATTGTGTCTTCCCATTTCTAATTTCTACTCAGCAAAACCGTTGAAGCATAGGATTCATGAAATTTAGCCCAAGTAATCTAATAAAATTCTGATATTTTTCCATCTTAACTCATTCACTTCCCGTAAATGTGTAGCATTTATTACTGCTATCAAATTGGGTGTAAAATTTTCTGTGTGATAGTTGATAATGCTCACACATGCAGAGATGAATTTTTAATCTATGCGCAACCATTGTCAATCACTATCGTTGTTTCTGAATGATCATGCAAGCGAATCGTCGTGATTTGAGGCGTTTCCAAAATTGCTGCTTTAACTCAGTGAACTTCATCAGGAATGATTGCTGC
The DNA here is from genome assembly GCA_006503575.1 of Baylisascaris schroederi. Taxonomy (NCBI): domain Eukaryota; kingdom Metazoa; phylum Nematoda; class Chromadorea; order Rhabditida; family Ascarididae; genus Baylisascaris; species Baylisascaris schroederi. The sequence continues at coordinate 21,692 of QEWY01002836.1, forward strand.
CTGAACAGGTAACGGAAATAAAGCAAGTTAAACAACATACCCATTGAAGTAGTACGATATGCGCTTCTGCTTCCTCCTTATCTTGTCAGTTAAGTTTGACAACTCGCCAATAAAAAGTAGGATGCGAACAATAATATCTCCATTTTTGAACTGATTCGATCATCCCACATCTTCTATAAAGGATTCGTTTTTCTACTACCCAACTGGCATAAATGGAGGGTCCATCTGGTGTAAAATACATGGGATCTTTTTACTCATCTTCGAATATCCTTAGCTGTTATCGAAATTGATCGATCTTAATTTTATAAACTCTCACTTCGGCAGTTCCAGAATTGGAACTGCCGAACTTCACAGATAAATATGCCCAATCAAGAAAACTATAAAAACTCTTTAAGACATTTCTGTCACGCTTACAAGATTACAATATTTCATCACTTGAAAATTCTATTCGAAAATTGCCCAGTAGATCTGTTATTCAACACACTATTTCTACGGTATTATTTAAATAGCACTTAATAAGGAATCATTTGTGAAGTCAGATTTCTTAAATACAATATTAAATTAATTAGCGGGTTAATTGCTAAGGAATGTAGGAATAACTCTTTTTTTGAGGCAAACATAGGACGATGTTCAAAGAAAATGGGACGTGGAATCATTGATTAGATAATTCAACGCGATAGCCAATCTTAAAGCTGAGCAAATGTTCAGCAATCTTAAAATTGTAGCCACATACAAAACGGTATCAGAAGTTTCTCCGTATCCATCGTTACATAATTTGCAAAATCACATTATACGGAGTAATTGCGCGGCTTGAATCTTTCTATCGTCAAGTGAATAAATTTGGAGAGGCGAATATTGAAATAATAGAGAGCATTATGAGGAATAAATCAATTGCTTTGTAACAATTATTTTGGTCAGTTACCTTTTTTGCCCCAGGCTTAAATGTTGGCAAGAATTTCAGCACTCGATTTCGTAGGCAACTCGATCTTGTCTTCAGTGATCCAGGCGGTGGACCTATGAGGTTGACTGGATTTGGGTGGGATGGAAGAATATTCGATCCTAGTATGAATTCTGGAAGCTATACGCCTACGGCCGACGTTGTACAATTCAACATATAAGAAAAATACAATATAAATAAACTAACTCAGCACGTTCGCTGAACAACTCCTGACATACAAATGTAAATAACTAGTACTGACGCAGTGAGGGCGCAGTCGTAATGTATGCATAATTTGCTTCATCCGAATAATATGTATTATATGTGTTTAAAAATTTAAATAAAATGAGTAAAATATTCTCTTCTCTATAGTGTATATCATCAAGCCAATATATCCGACGATATTCGTAGAAAGGAGTGATAGTAAATGAAGGGGAGTGTGAAAAAAACAAATTCCGAATTCATAGCGACCGTCGAATAACAAATGAGACTAGATCTTATTTCGACACAGTGGAAAGGTTTCAAAATATTAGCGTTACATCAATAAAAGTTGTTTACACTTTTTACAGGATAGAATCAGATGACATTTGAGTAGAAGATGGGTGAACGTGCACTCAGAAGGTAAATAAAATCACTTGGAAGATTTTTAGATGAAATCATCAAAGAAATATTCCTGTTTTCTACTATTCGTCACGATGAATCGTAATCAAAAAGAAAAAAAAAACAAAGACGAAAGAATGAAAAATACATCGTAAAGGCGTATAACTATAAGTAATAGAGCGCAACTCGTTTTCTACCTATTGACAATTGCTGCATTGTTGTTTTGATCGATTTGAGCGCTTATAACAAAAGCGTAATTGAAAATTAAGCTTGGTAACCTCGTAGGTTCTAGAAATGGGGAAGGAGTAGAGTAATTCACTCTCCTCTTCTACCTCCCACGTTTTCCGCTCCCAAATTTCCAAAGCATTTGCGTACTGATGTCTACGGTTTTAACGGGCGAGGGATGAGATTTTTGAGATCTCTATGCCAAACAATACTTTTGAGGTGCTTACGCGGAAATTTTATTTAGAAACTTGCTGAGCTATTGATCGGTAGACTCACATGATTGTTTACAGATTGCCTTACAGAAATTTTCTGTACTATCATAGACGTAAACAATTAAGAACTATTTACCCGCATGCGAATGGCATCATTCGTAAATATTATGCATAAATTTGATTGGTGACGAGCGAGGACGTCAGCGATAGCTCAGTGGTAGAGCACTTGACCGGCAAGCGAGAAGTCGCGGGTTCGTCCACGTCTGAGGACAAGTTTTCATTGATCATCAAAAACACCGCGTTAAGTTTGATCAATTTCGAAACGTGATGAAGAACCACACAAAGAGCGTTTTTTTACTTGCATTCGCCAAATTACACAATTTACAGTGGCTGATAAATGATACGAATGTGAAGATGGGGTTATATTTTAATCGATCCGGGCGTTCTCACAGTTTTTTCAGCAAAAATTGTCTCTTTTTTCTTCGAAGAAAAAAACTGCTTATTTGCTAAATGTTTGTACCGTTCCAGTCACGTTGATTAAGTATTACTCTATTCGAATTACCGAATCAATACGTGTTTAGGTATAGGAAATGGCTGAATGATTCGTATTCTCTTAATTAAATTTTATAGCTTCGAAGCGAATTTTCATGACAAGCATGCAGACACAGTCGAATCTAAGTATAGATTTAATATAGTGTTTATGCGCTTCGTAAGAATGCATCTGCAAAAGCGCCTAAAAATACACTTCGAAGGAGATGATGTAAGTCGCAAAACCCAAGAGGCCTTCATCAGTTTCACCGGTATTGCTCGAGCTTATCTTCGCATATCTTTGAGCCTCCATGGACTGCAGCTTCCACGGAACACCGGACCCGTCAGAGAAGCGTGCGGTTGCATTATTTTTACAACCTTCTCTATTTTTATAATGATATGGCCTCTGAGCGTTAGGAACAGGGAACTTCAGCAACTTTTGCTCAACGCAGCTTCTCATCGAAAAGCTTCAAAAAAGGGATACGTCCGCAGTTACAGCTACACACAGCTTTCCACTTGCCGAAAGCAGCTATCTCCGACTTGATATAACTTGCGATCTGTCTTTCACCTTTCGCTTCCGACAGGTACTTAGAGAAAAAAATCTAATGCATTCATTACACGGGGCGCGAGATTTCAATGTTTCGAAATGGGAAGTCACTGATGGGCAACACCAGAAGACTTAGGTATCTTCAGCTTCGACTCTCAACTTACTAACTTCGATCCCTCCTAAGGGACACAGACGGCTACAAAATTAACTCGGAAGCGATACGTGTTTAGGTATAGGAAATGGCTGAATGATTCGTATTCTCTTAATTAAATTTTATAGCTTCGAAGCGAATTTTCATGACAAGCATGCAGACACAGTCGAATCTAAGTATAGGTTTAATATAGTGTTTATGCGCTTCGTAAGAATGCATCTGCAAAAGCGTCTAAAAATACACTTCGAAGGAGATGATGTAAGTCGCAAAACCCAAGAGGCCTTCATCAGTTTCACCGGTATTGCTCGAGCTTATCTTCGCATATCTTTAAGCCTCCATGAACTGCAGCTTCCACGGAACACCGGACCCGTCAAAGAAGAGTACGGATGCATTATTTTAACAACCTACTCTATTTTTATAATGATATGGCCTATGAGCGTTAGGAACAGGGAACTACAGCAACTTTTGCTCAACGAAGCTTCTCATCGAAAAGCTTCAAAAAAGGGATACGTACGCAGTTACAGCTACACACAGCTTTCCACTTGCCGAAAGCAGCTATTTCCGACTTGCTATAACTTGCGATCTGTCTTTCACCTTTCGCTTCCGACAGGTACTTAGAGAAAAAAAAACAAACATCTTTGCAAATAAGAATATCGAATTTAAGGTTTTGTAAGGTTTTTCCAGGTTTTTTTTTCATGGACGAATTGCAGAATTGTTTGCGTTCACCAATCATGAAGAAAACTTCTCAATTGTTTTCCATTCGAATTGGAATATGCAGTCGGAAACTGAGAGACCTGAAGTGGAAAAAAGGGTGTGAAAAAGTTGTTTATTGCAAGAGAAGTATGTCGCATTCATAAACTTGTTCATCACAATAAATAGTTTTGCATTAAAACACTCAACGACACATTTAGAAGGGCCCAGCGAAACTCTTTTGAAATTTACAGCTGAAGAAACAACATACAAAATCGCTCAATGAAGGATGAAAATGTCCTGCATTCCCAAGTCAATTCATAGTTGAGTCGGCAGGAAAAAATGTTATTGCGGTCAATCGGCGCCGTTTTCTCCACACTGTAAGACCACTGATTAATAAGTGTGTTCACAGAAGCAAAAAAAAAAGAAAAAAGAAAAAGAACCGCTTTTATCATCTAACTATGAAGTAGAACATGTGCACTGAGGCAAACAATAAGACCTTTCTGATCGATGACCTCCTTTGAAAAGTGCCTATAGGCAAAATTCGCATTGCATCTATACAAAAGCGCATTGAGCGGACGGTCTCTAAAAGGCATAACTTTTTGTTCTCAAGGGCGAGATTCTGCCTCAATCTTGCGAAGATTCCTATCAACTTCCATTTCTAGAACATTCATGAATTGTGCGCTGCATTCATAGTTTCGATGTTTGGGGATTTTAACAACTTAGTTTACAAATTTTCCATCCTATAGACAATCCATCTTTGCTGAAATATTCTTCTATCTCTTTGTAAATTTCTAATATTCGATCTTCTCTTCAGATGATTTATTTCAAAAGTCTTAAAAGAAACTTTTTTTATTTCTACGAATTATGATAGGCTTTCCGAGCGATTGATCACTACTACATCATACAATGCAATTCTGTTAACCATGTTCAGGCATAAAACTAAACTAATTTAATTCCCAATGTTGCTTTATTTCGCTCTTTCTCCTTCATTTCAACGCCCCCTTCAACAAATGTTAATTCGTTCTTTAATCTTTTTTTTTTGTGCTGATTTATTGAATCGGTGAACATATTCACTTACGCATTTGCAGATATTTTTATGTCATTGAATCGAATTTGAACAAAAACAAGAGGGCTTTCATTACACTATTGAACTGTGCAAAATTTGATCAAGGTTGTTTCGAAGTGAGAAAGCAGGATGACTACAAATTGTACTGACATTCTAAATGCATTCTATGACTTGTTTCGCTGCTGTTTTCACTGCTATTCTCAGCCATTTTCTCTGCAAAATCTTCACAGTTTAAATGCTCATTTAAAGATTATTTAATGCCACCTGTACAGATAACGTTCATGTCAATGTTTCATTAAGGAATCTTCTATTGCATTTTTTTGTTGTATAGGTCTAATTTTTATGTAAAAATAAAATTAGAGTAACAATTGTGAAGTTTCATATTTAAGACCTCCTCGAAAAATTCACCCCGTAAAATATGAAAACTGTTTCATGATTTTGTTGTAATGGTTAAACCACTTAAAGTAAAGCACGAAATGAGTTACTATTATTCGAGTGCTTTGAATAGCTAAACTGGCGTGATAAAAATCCACAATTAAATCATTACGGATGGTGGAGAAAGGAACTCAGTTTGTTCTTTGTGTCGGAATAATTTGCGAACGATGCAAAACGTCATGAGGAGTTAATAAATATTTCAGTTGAATAGGGAAGTAAATTGCTTGAAATTGGCTATTTGAGACATGTTAAACAGGCGATGTATAAGATGTATTTCCGATGTGTTTTCATAAATTTGCATGTTTTTTTTCGATGTCATTTCCGTGGGTGTACCAAGTTGGCCAATTATGCTCAAATCCGTGAGTTACGGGCATATTGTGCAGTTGCCGTGCGGATGAGAAGGGAACCGACGAGGTTTGGTGGACCAGTGTACCGAACTAATTAGCACAAACAACCATCGAGATATCCGAGTCGAAGCAGGTAACAGCGAAGGGGTTTGAAACAAGCAACTAGACAATCGGAGAAAAGGCGTGATATAATAGTGCACATAAGAAGAGATATCATCGAGGTCGACATATGCAAATTAAGTCGTACCGCGGTCGTTCATCACAACATGGCCAATTATGAGTAAGTTGGCCGATTATGAGCAAATTGGCCTCTTATTATTACTTTTTAGCTATTTTTGTCGCGCTATCTTCTTATTGCCTTCTTTTTTCTTTTCTATTTCTTCTTGGCGTATTGTAAAATTATTGCCATTCCACTCTTCTCTTCTCCCTCTCCTTCTCACCTCCCTCCTTCTGAAAAATGGCGAAAGGGCAATATTTGAGTATCTAGCGGCTTCTTGTTTTATATGTCAAAAGCCTACGGACAACGAAGTTCCTTTTTTTTTCAAATTAAATGAAGATGATTCTATTATGCTCAGTGATTAAGAGTGAGTTGAAGCGAGAGTAGAAAAAATGAAACGTGAAAAATGTGCTTTCATTGTTTTGTTGTTTCGTTGTGTTCCCTATAAAATGGTAACATTAAAAAGCGTTTATAACATTTCATTGCTGTTTTCTAGGATACTCGTCGAGGAGTCGAACTGCGCATGTGGAAAATCTCGATTATTTTACTTGTAATCGTTGGGATATATGATGTATTGACGATGCCAACTTCAACGAAGATATATGAAAACATGTAAATCAAATTTCCACATTTCGAAGATTTGTTGCTTCTCTTATTGTTGTGAAATGTATGCTATCATGCATAGTGAATACGGTTGAATTTTGAATCGTTTTGAAACTTGATTACGACGACCTTGATTCTAGAGATTTCTCTCTGAGGATTGAGTAAAGGACGCTCCAAAAAAGAAAACGTATTATCTAACGTCCAACATTGTGGAGATAATTCGAAAAGAGATACGTCTAAAGTCCCATCCTCACGAGTTAATGTCATAGATTACTTGGTTTTGTAATTAACAGGTGAGAAATTTCGGAGCAATATTCGGCGATTGCGTACATAATAGAGGTGATTTAATTCTGAGTAAATTTGCACAATAGGCATATGTGCAAATTTTTGTGGCATTATACTGAAACCAAAGCTTTTCCTTATTTCCTCGTCGTTAAACACTTCTAAACGCAATTTGGATGGCTTTCAACACTAAGAGATAGAGTAAGAAAGGAATGTCATGCCCAAATGATTCATTACAGTTTTCATCTTTTTCTATAGGAAGCCGCTAGACACATCACAACCTATCGAATTCCTATCAATGACAAGCTATAAATCTATGTGGATAGCATTTCCCTAAGAGCTGTATAATTTCACATCACCAGTGTATATTCTAATGCGTACAATTGGAATCACATTGTCAAGTGGATCTTCTATAAATGCAATGGAAAAGAGTGGAACTAAAGCGAAGCCTCAGCAAATACACGATATAGCGGGACGACAATGAGATAAACCCCACCAATAATAACTCATAAAGGCTATCCATGAGAGAATTCCCTTCCGCTCATTAGTGATTTGCCATCTTCCAGACTGAATTTAGGAACTCAAAACTATTAAAATATCTAAAAGAGTTTAGAAAAGCATCTGCTTCTAATATCGTGTACCAATAATTACTCATCATTGTAAGTGAGACCATATATAAGTCATACCTATCAATTTTTCTAACATTTCATTTCCTTATCATCACCTCAACTAGCGTCAACAGAGTTCGAGTAAATTCTGTTTATCGTATTATAAGGAAGGTTACTTTAAGAATTTCGTTACTTTTACATCGGTTATCTATAAGTCTTCGAAAAATTCATGTGGAACGTTAGTCGATACCCACTCACTTACAATAGCAATTCCCTAATTGTTCAAAATATTCTCAATTGATAACGAATTTAGTGCTGAAGCATCTTTATATTTTAGAGAGAACCTCTGCATTAGTTACATTGTATTAAATGCTAGATATTGGCCCATGGTTCCCTTATGATTGCAAATGGGAATTTTTCGTCGAATTTTCAATGATTATTTATTTTCAGTCAACGATTCAAACGGCAATTGGATCTGGTCTGGAGCAATACAGGTGGTGGATTTCCTTCGCTAAGCGGTATTGGTTGGGATGGACATATTTTCGATCCTAGTATGCAAGGTAGATACACCAGTCAAGCAGACGTCGTGCAAGTCAACTTCTGAATGCCAACACTTTCTTTAGTGATATCCACTGCTATCTTCCCTATTGTGATTGCTCATTCCAGTAAGCGGATTAGTATTTCATCACTGTTTTATCATTGAGTATATATCAGGATTTTTCTGAAGAGTTTACATTAATTAGCATAAATTAATTATCGAAATATAAATTTCAAGGTGTAAAGATTAGACATCTATTAAATGAGTTCGGAGGATTCGATTTGAAGCATTGCAAATAGAAGAATTCGATATGTTATTGTGCAAATTTTGAAAAATTTTTGTGCAATTTATGCAGTTCATTTTATTCACTACTGATAATTTAGGCAATGGATTGGCGAAACTTTTGTGAAATTCTTGGTCAACGTTGAAACGCAATGAAATTATGCTAAAAATGTCATGAATTATTTATCGATAGCATTCAAATTCATAAGAAGTAGGGATTTCATTAAGCAACAGGCACATACACCGCACCTTCGATCAAACTTTGGTGAGTTCGATGCGTCGGAGAGATGACAGGAGAAAAAAACAAAAACGAAACAATTCATCTGCTCTCGTGCATCATTGATATCAATATGAACTGAAAGATGCAAAAAACCACTTTCACATATCGGCAAACATTAATGCAGACACCTTCAGCGCAATAAACAGAAGCCCTACTGTTTGTGGTACTTGTAGAACGAAGTACTGCCAGATCGGACTTCATCACAATGTACTACGACACACAAAAAACGCACCTCATCCAAGAAAAGAAGAAAAATGATAAGATACAACTGCTCGAAACTGATCCACACACGACAAATGAAGAAATACCTCCTTTATCGCACCATTTTAATGAGCTCATGTAAACAGCAATGTACACGTCAGCTGTATTCACGTAAATGACAGTGTATACGCCAGCAATACATCCGAACACGCATACACCACAGACATATGGACACACGGATATACACATCTCCCCCTCCCTCACCACACATCACAAACACCTCACACGAAATCGAGCCCCTCCCCTTCTCCACTTTTACACATACCCTCCTTCAAATGCGCAATCGATTCCTCCGTGCTACGCTCTATACGCCCTCTTGTACACTACCCTAACAGTACGGCATCTCACTGTATACAGATAAAGACCTAAACATTACCGTAGGGAAGAGACTTCTAAAAACACGAACAGCATATAGAAAGAGAGGAGGATATGAAGCTATGAAGAATATGGGAAGAACTGAGGACACGAACCTCTGCTGTCTATTTGAATTTTATTTCAGTACCAATAATAGGGTCAGGAGCTGCTCCGCCATCAGATACTCCCTGCAATGGGGTCTGCCGTCCCTCTTGACCCCTGCTTTGGTTCACGTGCAGTTGTTGTTATGCATATGACATCTTGATACAACTCCCTCTGGACTCAGACACACAGCGGTGGGCTTCGCCCCACCCCTTCTGTAACACAGACAAAAGTGAGGGAGGAACCTAACCCGACTCCCTGCACCCGTAACCCCAACCGCCGGCTTCAACCACTGAGCCCTTTCCACCACTCAGTCTCTGTCATTTTCACCCGTCTTTGTATTTCATAGTGGAATGGTCACACCCCCTTGCCCTCTAGCTTTTCAATGTATACAAGAGCGATTGTGTGCAGTGGGTTCATCTCGAAGAGTACTCTCACTTGATGCCAAACTTGTGGGGAAAGCCCACCATCGAGAGAAGTGGTGTGGGTGGAACTTCCCTTGAAAATTTTGAGCACACTTTTCACCAGCATACACCACATCGATCGGGCTGCCCAACGAACTCATCCAAGAGAGTAGGCAGAGGAAGGGATAGAAAAAATTCAAAATATCATAATTTTGAAGAGAGAGTTATCGTAAGATGTTTTTAAAATACAGTAGCACAGTCATGTTGCAATCCAATAACCGCAGTGCAATTTACAATATTAAGAGGCTGTATATGCAAGTTGCAGCTTGCCAGACGCCAAGAGCATTGAAGCGTCTAGGTGTTGAAAAATGATTAGGAAAGTTTTATACGACCACTGCAAAGTAGCATATTTTCTTTTGGCTCACAGTTCATTAATTCTGAACAGAATATTGAAGAGATATGAGTTTTGCCTTTCTCCAGTGGCTAAGATAGAAGGGCTACATTGTGGAAAATATACCCTAAGGCAAGATGCGTGTAAGCTCGCTGAGGCAAATTGCTGCCCTTAATGCATAAACTTTGTTAAGCAGGCTTTAAAAGAACAGGAACCGAAGCCAAACGAAGCTAAAAGAACACAACGATTAGGACGATACGAAGTGAAGCTTCTTGATTATTAACGGAGTAACGTTCTGAAATGATTAGAAAGAATGCTTTGTGTTAAAGTATAGCTCAATTTCGTGGTATAAGACTCTCGCTCCGAAGTAGTAAGCAATACGGCAATAGAAATAGGGTAGTTGGCTACAGAACAAAAAAGAATCGCGGCTTTCAATGAGTGGATAATGAAAAACTGAGATACCTCTTGAACGCGTTCATGAAGCTAACTCCGAAAATGCCTCTCACATTCGCATTCGAAAATGGCTAAGAAGGAAGTTATCGAATTTTAAAATTGTTGGGAGTGTTTCGAGAATTTGCACACTATTAATCCAGCCAATGAATAGATTCACTAAATTTCATTGTAAGAAGCATATTTGCTCCTCGCATCAGATATTATTTGAAGTGATTTTAAAGTGTGTCCGAATTCAATGCGATGCTTGAACTGGAGAATGAAAGCATCTGGAAAATTCTTAAGTAAAATCAAGTTCAAATATTGCTGCATCGTTGCAAAATCCACCAAATTTTAGTGGTGCTTTCAATCCAGCTCTCGTGGAATCGCAGATGATAAAGCCGGCAAATATGAGTAGGTGTGCATATGCAACATCGATTAATGTTTTGTACTTCGTTTCGGTGTTACTAAAGGAAATATAGTTTGCAAGAAAGCTAGCTCTCTTCTCTTGCATGGTTAGAACCCAACAACTTCAGGAAAAGAAGAAATTTAAAGAGCTTTAAAATGGAAGGTTGATCAATGGAACGACAGTTTCTTTTTTTGAACCGTCATTCAAGAGAGTCATGACTGTCTCAGGCGTAAATTTTGATCTAAATTAGCAAAATGGATTGCGAACTCTATTAAAGAAACCGCCAGCAGAAACTCATAGCCATATAAATGAAAGATTTTTGCTTTCTATGAAAATCGCACAAAATCATTCAAAAATATGACCATTAAAAACACCTTTTATAAGGTAACTGTTTTATCTCAAACTAATACGAATATTTTTGTTAGCAAATTATTTAGATGTTCACGGCAAATTATCTTAGGATAGGAATATGAAGAAAAATTTTCTGCTATTCCATTGCTTACGACGAAAGATTGCTTCAAACCGTTGAATGGTTACATCTACAGTGGACAATAGGGTTATTCATGAATTGAATTCTCCAGAAAAAAAATGTCCTGAAGAAAAAGAGTACCCTCTTAGAAGTGAGCGATCAATAATATTCAACGAACGTTGGGTCTGGCCGAATGACCTATTTAAAAGTCGAACGAAGAGCACGATACATCGCATTGCACCAATCGGTGGTCATCTGCATTGGTCTTCTTTGTATTGTCTTAGTTCTTCGTATGAAACTGCTCAAATGTAAGTTATCGATGTGTTCGTCTTACAATAACGAGCGTTTATCATTTTCTATAGCGGATATAGATATTTATGATGCTTTATTTAGGAGAACATGTTGTTTCTTAGTTCATTGAAGACGTTTCACCGCTTTCATTTGACCACAATTCATCATGATCTCTTATGTTTTGATTTTTCTCTTATCAGTAATTGAATTTGAAACATTTTGCAATTGTTCAACGCATCATTTGAAACAATACGCTTGATGTGTTTTGTACATTTTAACACTAAATTAGAGTATTAGAAAATGCGCTCTTCGTTAAAATGTTTCTTCCTATTTCCCTCTCTATTTATTATTACTCACTTTTGATGGAGAATGAAATACCCATCTGTAGCGAACAGCAGGAGAATGTTGGTTCTTCTTTACGGTGATCGATAGACTTTAAATTCGCTAGCTGCATTGGTATCGTAAACAAATGTATCGCTTTCGCGAATATTCGCGACACCATCTAAGGAATAATCAACAGATGTTTTCTTACTAACTAATGCTCTTTTCATTTAGCAAATCGTTTCAATGTTGAACACAGATAAAAATTTTCTCCATAGTTTTCCTCTCATTTTCTCTATATAATTTCTTTATATAACTTAATCTCCCTATATGATATATTGAGCAATTAATTCCACTACTTTCTTCATATTCCTATCTCTTATTTTTCCATATACAGCATACATCGAGGGGGAGGGGGTAATGAAATATAAGCGAATAGGAAGGCGCATCAAGAAGGATAGCGCAATAATCACTTTTTGCAGTTCGGTGTAACAGACTAGTCATTGAGTCAATTTTTAAGCAAATCAACAAAACGATGCCGAGCTTATGTTGTGGAGCGCTCGGCCGATTATGCAATGAACTTTTCCTTTCCGGTTCCGGTTCTAGGCGCTTTGAAAGCACATCAGAACTTGATCAGTTGAAACGAGAGCATTGGTTGAAAGAGAGCTTGGAAGGTTATAGCATAGTGAGACAATAGTTGCTGATTAAATTGCCATATCGCCTTATGCAAATACGTGCATACTTCAAAAATTCTCCGAGCTTTAAAGGACCAAATAGTCACCGTTTCCTATTAATCGGTCTATGCCAAAATCGGTCTTCACTGCTTTGGTTGACAAATGGGAGTGTATCGCAGCATTTTATGACCATTTGCGTCATTAATCATTACACATTTCTATGCAGCAGTAGTTTTTGGAGAGAAGTGAAAAGAATTTCCTGTTCATATACGATTTGATTTTATTTCAGTTCTTTATTGCTTTTAGATAAATCATTCCACTATAAATTGGCAATGCACTTAATAAGCTCGAAAGTTTTTGCGTTCTATAAGAATTTTGTAGAATCACAGATGCAAAATGTACTACGAAATCGAGGAGGCTCATAGCATTTGAACAAGTTCAATTTTTGATGCTGAACACAGTCGATCACTCACTCAGCAAGGAAATATAAATGAATACAAGACACCGTTTTAGTTAGGAGAAAGAGTGAAAAATGTGATTTTTAGTACCATAAATCACTCGTACTAAAGAATTGTTAATGCTATTCATAGCGTCATGTTCAAAAAAATTCTAGGCATTGTTAAAAGCAACATTAGTTGCAAGATTTATGAGAACAACTAAGAACAGATCATGTGGCTTGCAAATGCAATCAATATGCAATCAATTTCCTGGCCAGAAATTGATGAGAATGTGCCATAAACCAACATAAATTTTGACGAATTTTTGATCTGTAAGTGTCACGTTCTGTAGAATTAGACTTAAAAGAGAGGTTTGCATCAGGACACAAAATCTGAATATTAGGTTGAACTAATGAATGCGATGTGGTGCTTCGTTGTGCTGAGGCTAGATCCTGCGTGCCACTGAAGGCATATGATAAATTTACCTATGAGACCTGCCGCAAATTACCTGCATATTGAACCAATCCAATCTATGTTCGAGTTTTATGCTCCTTTTTGATCTGTCCTACGACCTAACTTCATGCTCTCGAATGCGCATGTGATTTCAACGCACAGTTCACGTCTTGGTGGAAATTTGTTCGCATTGATGTGCCTCTGTTATGTTGACTAATTTTGGTTAGGTTAACAAAGACTGCGTATTTGATATAGTGCCTGATATTAGTAAATTTATAACGGAGCTAATTTTTTACGACAGAGATATATCTCAACGGCGTACTACCACCATGGAATGCATAAAAATCTTATTAGTTCCGGTGAATTTAAAGTGGCGTTAATGCCTTTGAATGGTCGATTTAAGGTCATATCCGTTTTCTCACTAATGCACTGCCACAAATCACACGTCAAAGTGACAGCCGGCTCTGATTCGATTGTGAAAGTTCAGTTATTGACTCGTTTTTTTTCTTCAAAAATGTTGAATCTATTCACGAAATTACGGACCGCTTTTTTAGAGATATTATTGAAAATGCGTTTTTAAATGTGTGTATACTGTTTTTCTGTCCGATTGATCCAACTCGGGAACCATTGAAGTAGTAGCGTCGCTAAGACTACACTTCACATAGACAGCTAGAGCACACTCCTTCCTGTAAGATTTGTGTGCTATGCGTTAACGTTTTTACAATATACAGATATTGTGGCCAAGTCGAGAAAACTGTAGTGTTATGTAAATTGGGAAGTGGGAATATTGCTACTAAATTCATTGGTATTTTTCATTGGCATCTTAATTTCGAGTTTGGTGCATTCAAATACAATCGACGTCGTAATCGAATAATTAATATCCAAATTCTCTTCTTTCATATATTGCCGTTGCTTCGTCAACGAGAATATCTTCGTTCAACGTTTCATAAATTCACTGTTGTTTTAGTTTTAGCGCATGATCATGATTATACCATCGGTAATTGTTTTCATTTTAATAATCGCATCGTCAATTGCGGCAAAAATTCCCGAAAAGGATGCGAGGAAAATTCATTTGCCGGCCGCAAAATGCACATTCTCAGTGCACAAAGAAGGACCTCAAGGCGAACAGATCATTGGTAACTCATTTGTTTTCTCTGTCGACAGTCGACGTTTCAGATAAATTCAAATACGACACTAGCGCTGGATCAAACGAATATTTTGCATCCTGCAATCGAAAAGGGTCTAGAAATAGTGTTTCCCTGATGTTGATTTATTCAATTATAAAGAGATCAGATGGTTACGGAGGCAATTTGTGTCATCTCAGTGGCGCGATTTTGGACCACTCCTAACATTTAAGTGCAATGTTTCCTTCAGAAGGATGGATAGCCTATTCAAAGGTCCCATTATCACTATTCTTATGGAGGTTGCATTTTTTATACTACATAGATGCAAGGTTATTTGTTTTCGGCGAGTGGTAATTTCATTGTTCAATCGAGGTGTAGAACTTTGTGCTTTTTGGCTATGACTGTTGTCGATTTAAGTGACCACTCATGAAGTAGTGCTTCGTTCGACCTAGCGAGTGAATACGCTATTCAATTTCACCCTAATTAAATGAAAATTTTTTTTGATATGACGAACACTATAAAGAATTCTGTTGGCACGCTTTCCTGAATATGTTCAAGCAAATATTTGAATATGCCTCTTGGTAGAAAAATATATAAGGGCGCTATGGTTACGTTTTCATTCTGCACATTTTTGTACTGCAGCTACATAATGAGAAAGCGAAGATATTAAGGTGATTAATCCAAGCCTTATTGGGAAGCTCGATACGAAAAGCAATCTAAAGCTTCCTCCTTGACTCACCATTTCACCGCCCCAAGAAAAAAGACAAAACATCAAGTGAACTATAAAACCTCTTCCGAAACTGATACCTCAATCGGCAAAGACTAACAATGAAAATGGCCAGCATCTGATGTGGTCAATGTCTAGATGCTGTAGTGGCTGCAATGGTGCCTACAAAAATGAATCTGGAATAAGAGCGATTAACTATCGTGTCACACCAACGTTGAAGAATAAGGCGATATGCTGCACGCGAGAAACTTGCTTTATAAATTGGCCCTAAGGTGCAAATTGCTTGTGGTCTTTTCGCAAAAGATCAATTAAATCAGGGTGAATTCATATTTTAACCTTCGGCAGGAACTTAAATATATAAAATTCACGGACAAACAATAGACGATCGAGGTTTTTTTCGACATACTTAAGAGAAAGTATTTCATTTGATCTACACTCATATAATATAGCCGTTTTCGCTAGGTTTCTGATAACTAATAATCTAAATTCTTTTCTATTTCTTTTGAAAAATTAGTTTTTTTTCACATCATCGTAAGTTGAAACTTATGCTTGAATGCATGCTTAAAATAAAAGACGCTGGAAAGCAGATATTAAAGTTCAATTTTTAGGGACAAATCTTAATTCGGAACTTTACTACAAAATAAAATGTGAGCCTGAGCAGGGTTATTGTTTACATGTTGGAAATTGCACAGTGAGTGGTGATGGACCTGGCCAACAAGCTTATCCCATTATCGACGAAGATGGATGTACAAAAGAACCAAGCCTTTTCGAACATGTTCAGGTAGTGCTAATATTTAAGCAATCTTTACTATAGTGAATATCTTTTCAGCAATGATACTCAAACTTCTCCTGCTTTTTGCGCTTCACATAGCAAATAAGTGTTTATGGATTCAACCGAGTTTGTCGAAAAAAAGCGGGTACTTGCTATGTCTCGCGCACATATAACTGCAATTCATCTATCAATTGTATTTATTTATTTATTTATTTATTTATTTATTTATTTATTTATTTGTTTATTTATTTATTTAATTATTTATTTATCCATTTACTCTGGTCAGAGATGCAAAGAAATGATGCAGCTGTTAGTTATTTCAGTATGAGGACGATTTCACCGCAGGCATCTATAATCCTCTACCAATACGGTTTCGTGGATCGAGCTCAGCAGTTCAATTCTTCTGCGTAACCACTTTTGTTCCATCTATGCATGGCAAATGTGAGCGCAAATTATGCACATGGAACGAATATTCATCGAGGTATAGCAAGGATCAATAGTACGTGAATCGTGCGAGTGTCATGTAACAGTCCCACATCGTTTACCGGTTGTACAGTGATCAGTGATTTGAATGAATATGGTCGTGCAGTTTCTATGACATATGGCAAATGATGTTGCAACACTTAGGTAATGAATTATCCAACTCATGAAAAAGAAAAGCGATGCATCGGTGCATTAGAAAGGTCTGAGTATCAGAGTTATTGCCAGCTTGGCTTTACTTTATTGACAGCCAAAATACGGACAATGAAATATGGATGTTGAATGCTGAACTTTAGGATGCAGATCGTATGAAAAGGTTCCGAGAAGTGATTTGCAGTCGGTGTTCATTAACGAACTACAGTATAATGTGAAGTTAGCATTTTAACACCAATGCCAGGTCAAGAGTGAAGCAAAAGAAACAAACCGGCCCATCTAGTCCTTTGAATCCGTTTCGACCCGGCAGTCCCTTATCTCCAGGTGGACCAGGTGGTCCCGGCATACCGTCTAGACCAGGAGCACCACACGGTCCTTTTGGGCCCATTAGACCTGGCAGCCCTGGTGGTCCAGGAGGGCCTATGGGCATTAGAACTTTGATCACTTCACCAGGCAATCCACATGGTCCTTTCGGTCCCATTATTCCACATGGGCCTAAAACATGCTGCTTAGCGATATAACTGTATCTTTTGATGAATTATTACTTCATTACAGAGCCACAAATCATGGTGAAGAAATGAAATTAACATAGTGTGTTCGCAATATTAGTGAAACATGTAGCGAAATAAGGTGTGCATGTTGTTAATTTTAAGCAGTCATTAATTTACGGTGTGTCCTTGAATAGATGGCTGAAGAGATCACTTTCATGAAACATCGGGAAGCGGGCTCCCAACCAAGATGTTCATATTGCTATCGTGAATCTTCCACTATTTACGAGTAGCAAGAGCAAGTGATTTTATTCAAAGAGCAAGCGCCTAAGGAGTCTACACACTAAAAAATTAAAGAAGTCAGCCAGCAGGTGAGTGCAATTGCTGGAAAGGAATTGACGTTAACCATCGCTATTTGCCATATAATTCCTAGCTGTCAGCAAAAATCGATAGAACTGCGCTAATGGTGGCTGTTGAATATGCAAAATGCTGTTATGTATCACCTGTTGTTCCAAAAGTATTTAACCACTTCGCTATATCGGATTTTTGAGAATCCAAGGTATCATCAGTACTTAGCTTTTGCACTAGCAGGGTAGATTAATTGTTCATGAAAAATGTCTCATGTAATCTATATAGCAGCGAGAAATATATGTTTATTGGCAATTTCATATGGAAGCAGTTATAAAATCAGTGGTTAATGTTAGAATAAATGTAACGTCCGTGGTTGTCGCGATTATTCGCGAATACAGTCGGAAATTTGTGCAAAATCGAATAATAGATTTAGAATTAGTAAGGTGAATACTGAAAGGGCAAAAGGAAGGCGTTCGCGAGTCAGAATTTCCGTTGAATAAAGCAAGCGAAACAACGAAAGGCAAAAAACGCATTCACTGAGTAGCTTCTACAAAGGAGGAGACATCTGCAACATGGCACGGCTTTTCCCATGAATGCGTACTGCCACTCAAGCGGATTTATCATGAAGAAATAATGTTAGCTAAACTGCAGCAACGTGACGGCGCTCTCATTATGAATGCGTATGTCATTCAAAACGTATTCACCACAAAGAAGTGATGTTAGTCATTAGCTAAAGTTTAGCCCCAGGTCTCTATAAAAGCAGAGGGCGGAGGGTTCGGAAAACAGCTGCTTCTTCGGGTGATGTGACCGCAAATGCGGGCTGCGTAAATTCTCTTCGTTGTCGTAAGCCGGCCTTTTTTTGTGTGTCTGTTCGTATTTTATTTTATTTTATTTCCTTGGTAGGTGGTTGTTTTTGTGATGGAAGAGTGAGTTTTGTGTGACATTATTTAGGAGGAAAGGTGATAGGCAGAGCATTAGTCACTGCCCTGGCCCTCTGAGACGGTATGAATCGCGATTTGTTTCTGCGACGTTTATTAAGACTGTGGTCTTTCGTGGAATGTTTTGAGTCAGGATGTTAAGGGGCAATTGAAAGTTGGTAGAACGTTTTGAATTTTAAACGAACTGTAATACAAGGATTTTTAGTCAGTGGGAGTTGACTTATTTTGCACCATCGATGTTGATGTGTTATGTTGTTTTATGTTGACAAGATGTTGCCATTTTGTTCTCCTATGCGGCTTAGCTGCAATCATGTCGTTCGTTGCGTCGTTTATATCTAATAAAATAAAAGAGGTTTAATTACCCAAGTTTGAGATTGGGAAGGACGAACGTTTGGTAGAAATGAGAGGGCAGCGGTTGTTCGAGTGTATTGGAATGGCGGAAGAACCGTCAACTCGTCAAAGGCGAAAGGATCAAGCAGTTGGCAGGCCAGTTAAATTTTTTGTGACCTTCAGATTACATTGACTCCCGGGTAGGAAGAAAGTTCCCCAGCAGTCAATACAGTGGCGTTGTATTCGATTAGTTTTTTTTCTTTTTTTTTACTCTCTGTTGAAAGAAGCAATTCATGAGACAAGCAAATGTGTAATTAGTAACGTGATTGAAGAGTTGAATTCCGTGCAGTTGCGTAGCTGTTTAAAAATGCCTATAAAATGCGACATGGTTATGCTTACCTGGAGGTCCCATTGGACCAGGATCCCCGCATTCGCCTGGCAGACCTGGAATACCGTCGAGACCTGGCAATCCACAAGGTCCAGGTGGACCTTTTGGTCCCATTACTGGAAGAAATGTATTGATTTAGCACTGTGTATGATATTTCTTTTCAGGGGCTCTTTAATAGCGAAAAAACCTAGTCGGCTTAAGAGATTGTTATAAAGCAATTTTGCAACGATGTTTACTCGTTATCTTTATCGATTACAAGGAAGAAATGTATGTAAAAGCAACGAAATGATATATGCAAATAGGCATTCAAGTTCCCGTTTATGCTGTGAGCTTTAAGTGGAGCAAAGCTACAAATTTGGGAACAGAGAAACTAGCGTAGCTCTCAGAATTACTCACTTAAGACGCCAATTGATATAAATAGATTCAAATCAGCTTTTGTCCCCTTCTTGTGTATTCTTGACTTTCTGCATTACAATACTACATCGACGCTGCAGTACGCTGCTTGTGGAGAATATGCTAAAATTCGAAGTAATAGGAAATTAGCAGAAACTAAA
This sequence comes from Baylisascaris schroederi, assembly GCA_006503575.1. Taxonomy (NCBI): domain Eukaryota; kingdom Metazoa; phylum Nematoda; class Chromadorea; order Rhabditida; family Ascarididae; genus Baylisascaris; species Baylisascaris schroederi. The sequence continues at coordinate 41,543 of QEWY01002836.1, forward strand.
CTTAGCACCTCCTCGTGGTCCAGCAGGCGCCTCTGGACAAACAAAGCACCAGTCGATAGGCGGCGGTGGCTGATCGGGTGCGTCCATACCTGGCATCCCATGTGCACCTGGCATACCATCTTCGCCACATTCTCCTAGATAAGCAAATTTGTTTTATTCATGCGCTAGTTCTTAGCCGGAAAGAGCTTTTCAAAAACCCGGGAAAAAAGGAAATTAAAATATACGAGCCAAAGTAACAATTGAGATAATCCGAGATTTCAATAGCTGGATCATCTGGCAGTGTTATTTTGCGCCAAGTTGTTTGAATTTCCGCTGTGTTATATCGTCCTCAGCAGCTTTATTCAAAAAAATTTGCGAGTTTCCATCTACAAAGCTCACGGGAAATATTCGGCTTGCACATGTGTATCTATGTACGCGGATGTCTTTCCGAATGTCTACCTCACAAACTGACTACGACACGTTCTATAAACCGAATTGGAAATGAGTCGGCGTGCACCTGACATTACAGTAGTGTGTATTTCTTCAACCGTCATTTCAGGGTCTGTATGTTGCTCGCTGATTTTTATAGCACTTACAATATACATCTCATTCGTATTCCACTCAAAGCTATAGGTTGTTCACACGCGCCTGTTGCGTTATACTTCCTCGTATGCGCTTGAATACGAGGACCTATGCGACAACGCAAAGAAGCGAAGAAATCATCAAATTTTGCGCTAATAGCGGTAAAAACTTCTCCAAGGATGGCAACATCTCAACGGCATGTAACTGAAATCGCGTTATTGCCATAGCTATGATGACGCTGTATACGATAGCCTAGCTATTTGTGTGGCAACTCTCACAAGATATTGTTTGCATTGCACCATGCTTTGGAAGAAAAAAAAAAAGAATTTTTCGGCAAGAAACTTGTAGGAATACCTGGGTCACCAGGTGGTCCCGGTGGTCCTGGCAGTCCAACGCCACATGAACAGCAGCTTGTTTCCGGAGGTGCAACGTAGCTGACTGATCGACTTCTCTAGAATAAAATCTCTCACAATGTCAGTTCCTCTCTAACAAAGTGGGCGTCGATTAATATGTAGGCGTCTCTTTGCGGAGGCTAATTAATCAAAAGAGAGCCAATCTCAGCGAATTGTAGAAATATCCTCGTCAGAAATCAATGCAGCTTAGAAATGCCAAAGATGCTCAACAGCACTAAGAAACATTTTGTTCCATTAGCTAAACTCGCTACCGTATGAGTAACTAGAAAAGCTAACAACCCAAGCAAGCTACTCGATAAGTTTTCGCCCAAGTTTCTAACATCAGGGGTCGCGAGAGCTTTCATTACATAACAGCTGTCATTGGGAACACTTTTGGAGATGAAAGAGAATGAAGGAGTGCGAAGAATAATGTCGCGAAGATACGCGAGTGAGTTCCTTAGCTGCTAGATACAATAAGTCGAACTGTGTCTCAACGCGGTGACTCGCAGAACGAACTAAGTTGACCTCCGGCTGTAGCGACTATATTGTCTTACTTAAGCGGCGTTGCGGTCACGCGTAAGCGTAGAGGGTTTGCATTACTCGTCATCACTTCTTCGTTGGTTTTTTTCTTGTATTCCAACTCGACTCTCATTGTTGCTTGTTGCTTGTTACTTGCGTCGAAGTTCTGCGATCTCGTCATTAGCTTTGACGTTTTGCATTTTTCTTGCCACTGGCTCGTACCTCCTTTATTAGCTCATCACCAAAAATCACCTCATTGGGCTCAGGTCAAGTTTTATGATGGTTGTGTAATTGTCTTTCGATTATATCGCGTTTCTGCGTTGTTTTTTAAAGTATGTCAGGGTTTAATTACCCAAGTTTGAGGTGCCGGGCGATCGCAGAGCAGAGAGTTATCCCCCTAACCGTGTAAGCAAACTTGGGACGAGTCAACTAGGAGGTTGGTAAAGATTTGGCCGAAAAAGGGAAGGGCGCAAGTGGACGAGCTCTCGTCAAATCAGGCCAGTTTCTTTATTGTGACTAACTGTAATTGATCCAGTGTGAAGTTCTCGAGTAGCTGCGAGCCCGGCAGAGAAGTCGGCAAGCAGAAAGAGAAAATCATCGACAGCGCGGGAAAACAAGTTGCGGTGAACAAAAGTCAACCGCACGAGTTAGGCTAAGCTACATTGATGACCTCATAACCTGGTGTCGGCACGAAAGCAGTTGCCCGATACCTCATGTTCCGTGTGGTTTGTGTTGCGCTTCATTGTATCGGGCCCTGCCACAGTTGGCAAAAGGTGCCACATTCTAAAGTTGTATCCCGCTCTTAGCGGGTACAGTATCGCTCAAGTCGCCCAACCTGCCCACCATCAAAGTTGCCGCGTTTGATTGTCCTTGTTTCGTTTTTTGTTTTTATACCGCCAGTTTTGTGACAGGTCTACGCAGCATGTTAGTTTTGCTCCACGTGCATCGTGACCTCAACTCTGTTAATTTCTTTTCTAATAAACCGTCGATCTTTCCACTGTGTTTTCCGTCGTCTGCATGCGACCATAACCTCGTTTGTTCACGACAAATAATTTATAAGGAAGTTTGCAAGCAAAAAATATCTTACATTTGACAAATAACAATTAATCAGCAAAGAAACCTACGCATTTATTTGGCGATCAATTTAAAAGCGATTTCAATAGAAAAATTTCCTCCGCAAGATATCTTTCATGGAACAAGTTAGCGAGAAGAAAGGACATATGAAGTCGCCTAGCAATACAGTTCAACGAATGCTTTCGATGTTATCTTTTAGTATTTGCCGATACGAAGCAAAAATCAACGAATATCTTTCATCGTGTTCGCTAACATCTTTTGTTTCGAAGAACGATTTCGAAGCGGATAAGGAGACTTTTCGAAGTAGGAGTGATATTTCCTGGCTTAAGTCATTTCGCGGAAATCGGAGTCCAACTGTACGATAAAATGTATCGCTATACAAACACAAAAAAGTCCGTTTCTAGAAAAGTACCTGAGTAAATATAAGAGCGCAATAAACCTATCTTTTCTTAAAGGTTGCAGAAAATTGTTTGTGATAGATAACCTGACGTGAGACTTGACTCAAGACAAAATCAACTAACCGATCCACGGAGAACCGATTTTGTTTCGCTATTTGACGGACTTCCAGAGGCTTTTTCATCATCCGCGTCTTCGTAGACGTAAAGTACTTCCACTTGGTCGTCTTCTGCCCGTTTCTTCCGGCGCCCTTCCACCCGGTGAAAGCCATCTATGTGAAATTCGTCGATTCTATTCCAAAGAAGTTTTGATCGAGTCGCGCAGAAAGCGATTTCCTCCTGTCATCATGAAACTTTTTGAGCATATTCATTGCATAGACGAAACCGCTCTGAACAAAACGGTACTGGGTGAATTAGGACACGAAGTAACAAACCTTGTTCCAAAGATCAGGTGGTTGAATTTACCTGCATAAGGAATGCGTATTTAACAAGCTGTGATCATGTGGCTCATCACCCGATGCTCGCGATAATCTTAAACGTCAACATGCTAAATCATGATCACTTTGCGCTACAAGGCAATCTTCAAATTTGTATGGTTTGGGTGCGATGCACGCCGTCATATATATATATATATATATATATATATATATATATATATATATATACCGCTGCAAAATCCTCCTTCGGTGCCTCATCGTGGCGCAGTGGTGGCAACGATCGTTCGATAGCTATGGTAGCGGAGCGTAAGCCCCAGCAGGTCTAACCATGCTACAAAGGTATTGAACTGTCAATCCTACAGCGTGGTCGATTCATACCCCGAATCACCAGACCATGCCTGCTAGAGGTTGAGGACCGGCTAAATTCGAAGAGAGGTAATGGCCTGCTCGCCTAGCCAGCGAGGTGGCGTCATCTAATGGCTAAAACAATGCACGGAAATGGGCCTCAGTACCCTGCAGAATTGGGGTAAAACCTGGCCGAGAATGGCGAGGATGAGACCAAAATGGAAATGCATTGTGGCGGACAGCGTGCACAACGTTTGATAATCCGGCCTATCAAGTGATATATATAACATGTGTAAATCTGATGTTGGTCATAAGTGGGATGGGATCAGATTGTTAACCTAAGTCCTACCTGGGGACTTCGGGACTCCATTAAGCACGCTAATCGGGATGAGCGCTGGAGTGTGTCCGACCCTCCTCTTAAGAGCAACAACGCCGTGTCTGCCCGCCAGCACCCAAAGGATAGAAAACGACCCTACGATGTAATCTTGACATGACATTATAAGCGGAACTAAAAGCGATATGGAGGTTTACTTATTCTTAGTAAATGGTGTTTTGGCTAGAGTAAATAAGTGAATAAACTGAGTAAAAATACGAATATAAATGTAAATGAATGAATGAACAAGTAAATGCCGCATAAACATAGCAATCGGTGCAAGAAAAAACTGAGAAACAATTCGTAGCTCAGAGGTAAATATGATGATTACTAACCGAAACTTCTGAGTGAAGAATGTTCGCCTGTCTATATAACAGTGGAACAAGGACAATGCAAGCAGCCACGGATAACGTGCCGATGACGGAACACAAAAAGGCGAGCTGAAGGAGCCAACATGTACAATTGATTAATTAATGATAAAGGTGGCAGCAGAATGTCAAAGCTCGCATTTACTTTTCTATGCACGCTGATATTTTATTGATGCACCAACTTATGAAACAATAGTTCCATCGATCTTTCAGAGATATTCGTCATTGCAGTTGACAGTTACTAAGTGGAAAATGCTTTAGTAATGTTGTTTCAATCGCACAAATTGTTTCACCGGCCGAAATTTTGCACGAAAATATTGTTTACACAGCAGAAAATTCCGAAGAAAACTTCGGAAGTGTGAAGAAATATTAAAGCACTTTGACCTACTCTCATCTTGACCTCATGCAGATAATGCGAAAAGTTTTGGCAAAATGCAGGTAGTTAGGAGCTAGAATACTCCAAGCGCTTCGCATAATATAACATCCACTCCTTTCGATCATACAAACACTTTTTAATCTATATGCTAAAACTACGAGTCCAATTGATAGTTCGCATTGTAGTTTGGAAAAAAAGATTCTAAGATGCAAAATAATACTAAATCCCAAGGCAGCGCTTGAGTGACTTCCAATAGTCAACTTTCAAGAAAGCTTGCCAGGCGTTTCTCAGTTTGGAAAAAGCTAAAAGTAAAAAATAAAAAATAAAAATCCCTTACCCATTGCATATGACGTGCCTCTATTAACAATTCCTCGCGATTCCTCATTCTCAGCCGGATGTCACTGAAATATTTCGTAAGCATAAATCTTTTGAAATAAGCAGCTTGCATTTTTTGTCGCCTGATGAGAGCTCAATTATGAGAGAAGAGCCAACATGAATAAAAGCTGTTGAGAAGTCCTGTTTTTGCAGAGAGATACATAACTACAATATATAACAATTCTGTTCAATCACTTTTCGAGCAACAATGTCAAGTGAGACATAACAATTGCAGTAAAACAATACTCAAGATAGCATTATAACACGAAATGGCACTAAATAAAACATCAAAACAATATAGTATTTCAAAGTTTATGTTTAGTAAGTTTTTTACTCGTGAAATGAGTCGCCAATTGTCGTATACAATAATATCAATAAGCATGTTGAGAAATATTCGAATAACCAACATTTTGCACTGCTTATTTACTCATCGATGCGATAGCACCGGTTTGTGGTTTGTTCGACTAAATAAAAAAAGCTCTTCGAAAAGAATAATGACAGTGACAAACAAGCAACATTTAAATTCAGTAGTGTTATCTTATCGCTCTCCGATGGTTGATTTCTTGATAAATTCTATGGAGGAGTATTAAGATGCGATTAGACTTTTCGTATTGGAGAGAAGTTCTAATTCACAAACGTTACATAAAGTGCAAGCAAGCGCTCCTTCGAAACAATATAGTTGGTTGTGTTTGAAAAGCGGCCTTTCATTTATTGCTAGCAAAATTACGCTCATAGCAATCAGATATATGCGCCAATTCGCACTACACCATAACGAACTGGAAATGTGATCGCGAATCAAGCAAAAGAGGATGAAACAGACAAATTAAATAATTCAGTGAACTGACGTAGTACGATTGGGCATCCCGCACTGCTAAGCCGCAGCGCAGTTAGTCACATACCCTCTATCAGTTCGAAAAACCAGCTGAAATGAAGAGCGTTAAGCAGTTCTGTTGAGTAGATTAGTTTAAAGCACTGGATTGAGTGAAGCATAAAATTCTGCCGAACTGGACGAAAGGAAGCGTCACTGAAAGCCAAAGCAGAATCAGGCAGAAAGCAGAAACCAAAGTTGTCTACAAATAAAATACCGGAAAGGCCGCAATAACAGCTAGGTTTCAGCAAACTGCTGCAAATAGAAAGTAATTGATATACATACTGCTTTGTATATCATGCGACATAATAAAACGCCATCTCAGTAGACTTTAAAATTTTAGACTCATTCGATAATAGAGCTAAAGCTTTTGAGAATTATTACATCGCTTCTATGCAATGGGAGCCCATCGAATGCACATGAATCGACGAGTGTCGTCCATTTTGAACGCAAATTTCTCGCTGAGGATAACCATTAAAACACTCAAGGTATATTAATTGAATTTGCAGATTACTCGTAGCAGAAGTTAACGTTCGAGCAATGGGATCATGACTGCAAGCAAATTTCAGCCATGTTGCTCGAAGTAGAAAATCTTCAAGCAGGATTCTGCGCAGACGCGACTCTTCCGATCGCTATGCATTTTGATTGTTCAATAAAATACTTGCGTTTTTTTTGCCACTATCAATATACTAAACACTAAACAATCTATATTATAATTTTCAAACCAGCTTATATCTTTATACCGTTATGTTTTGGTCGATTTTCTGGAATTCATAGTGAACGATATTTTCAAGGTTCAGGATGTGTCGATCTTGTCCCGAAAAATGAATAGCCAGAAGAAGAAATTCGAGTCATATTCATGGAAAATATTCTTCGAGACTGTGGCATATTGTTGGGAAATTTATTACTAGATCCCCTACAACATTTTATAGGTTGTACAGAGTTGTCGTAAGTTCTTCTAGCGTATTGCGGTTTCGATAATTGCCACATATATAAGGAACCAGTTTGAACGACACGGAAAAAAACAATTAAGCCACTAGTCACTACACGTTTCGCGCGCATCCCTAATTTCATGTTGAAGTACGCATGCAAAATAACCTTCAGCTTGATCGGATTGCTACTTGACGATTGATGATGTTCGAGTATAATTTCCTACATATTGAACATTCCTTCACATTTCGCCGATTCATTGTAGCATCTATTATTTATGTGCCTTACACGAGTATTTTTTACAATGAAAAAAATAAACTGAGAATTAATTGAAAGTATGATTTTATACGATCGACCGAAATATGATAATGGATGACTTCGATAATGACCAGTTATACGGGACGAGCGAACTTATGAATAAATAAGACTGCAAATTAGAGAGGTGAGCACGATATACGTTTTCTATCAACTCAGCTAAAAAGGCATTACCGTTACACCAATATTGATGTCAAGGAAGCAAGATCGTACATGCAGTTTTTCCACAACCTCAAAATGTTATATGGATTCAACAACGTATATTTCGGTTCCGGTGTTACAATATTGGCTGATTAAGAAGGTGGACTATCAGTATTCATGGTACATTCAAACCTTATAGTTCATCCCATTGCATAGAACTAAAATCGGCTGAAAAGAGATCCCTTTGATGCATGTTATACCACTAAATTCCATGCCATATCTTTTACTATCCACAGGATGAAGCTACCAATGGACATCACGCGAAATAATATGAGTTCACCTATAGAAGTACACTAGTATAGGTTGAGACTCACACATTATGCGTTCAGGCACAAAACTATTGTTGCCATAATGCGCTTTGTTCGAAATATTGACGAACAACTGCAAAGACTGATGTTACCATTTTGCAGGTTCGGCAACTTTCGGTGACTTCAGATTGCTCATTTATGAACTTATATTTTCTTTTACTAACAATTTATAGTTTTGAAATTTTCATCAGGAGCAATTCGCAGAGGGGCCTTTTTTGATCTTTTTTTATCTTGTTCCATTGACCAAAGCCATGAATGCTATTTCGAGTAAAATTCCTTAATGAATGAATCAACGCTGATTCTTGAATGCATAATGCGTTTTCAGAAGCAGTCATCAACAAATGGAGGTTTGTCTATCTGGGTAATGGATGAAGTGAGATGTGCGGTTTCAAGCGAGACTTCTACGGCCTTCTTTAGAACAGATTATGACAAGTTGTGAACGTATGTGCTTCAAAAAAGCGCAATTTGTGTGATTTCCAGTGAGAGAGAGCGTCTTCTCCGCTGAATTTGTTTATTTATTTACTCATTTTTGGTTTTGGTCTTTTCTGTATTCCCATATGATTGTTGTTTCAATGCTACTGATTTTATATGGCTCTCGGTGCATGGTTAGTGGCAAAATTGGCAGATGCAGGGCTCACGCAACGAAGAATCGAGGTTCTTAATCCACCTCTCGTCGGTTCTCTATCTTTCCCTATAACGACGATCTCTATTTGCTCACGAATCAGCTATGTGCACTGCATCTTTATTAACTAACTTGTCGTATGAGCGATACTGATTTCTCACCTCCAAACTCATTCACACTTTCATTGCTTATCAATATTTTTATTTGCGAGGTGCTCAACGGTGAAAATTTCGACTTTGCATGCTAGATAGAATCTTATATATTCTCTGGAAAGTAGATTATCAAAAAGCTCTGCATGGAAGTGCAACATTTCTTGCACAGAGAAAATATTGGGCAAGATTTTCGGCACGAGTAAAGTTAGCGCCTACATGCCCGTCCATCTATAACTCTTCTTCCTGTTAATTATTATAAATGGAGATTATTTAGTTTAATTTAATTTAATTTCATCAAATGAAGGAAGGTGAAACGAATGTAAATGAACATCAGCGCCGAACACGATTCGCACTAAACCGTAATCATGCTTCGTTCAATTCTATCCGTAAATCAAGTTAGTGTGCAACATTGCGTTTAATGCCCTATCAAATGGAACAGCATCACGCCGAAAATTCATGAATATCATTATGTCGCAAAATACAAATAATAAAACGAAGAATGCAATCAATCAATGAATGCCTCCCGCTGATCGCCGTTTACGGATATGCTGTTGGAACAAAAACAATTTCTCTAAAACCTATAATCGTATTCTTCTTCATCTATCTCTTAAAATTTGAGAAAACAGTTGACTTTTTTTTCGAAAAACCCTTTATCCTGACAAGCAGTGTTAAAAAAAGGAAGAATCAGCAGCTCTATTAACGCAACTGGAGGTACAGGGTAGTTTCTTGTGATTTCGTTCATAACTTGAACAGTGACGCTGATATGATGTGAGTGAAGTTTTGCTTGCCAAAGAAGTAGTCAACTTTTAAGCGGTTATAGCATTTAAATTCATGGACAAACTAGAAAATTTTGTGGGTGGTTTATGACGAAATTCTGCAGATAAGCTCTTTTATGAAACAAGATACCTGCGAAAAACAAATAAAATATATCATTCAATAAGGAGATAAACTTGAATAGGGCAATCATAAGAGCTCATTTTTAACTAAACCATTCCAATGATATCTGCATAGTTGATTTAATGCATCCAACCGATCCGATCCGGCTCCTTCCAATTACAGTGCAATTTTTCGATGTGTTATCTTTTAATTTGTTAGCAGATGAAGAATTCGCGTTAGAGAATTGCAATCGAATCAACTGCGAATTCTCATTATCGAGTAGTTGCCACTAAATGTTTGAAATTTGAATTTGACAGAGAAGTCGAATGTTCGAAAAATATGACAGCGATGCCAACATTTATGGGTTAACTTCAGTGTACATGATAGAAAATTGCGAAATGCCATATGCTTTTTATTCATTGGTTTCTTTCGCATTCGAATGGACCATCTCCATTTATATCATCTACACTTTTCCTTCTTGCTTGTGAGTAGAGATTTTCGATAAAATGAAAAAAAAAGAAAATGCAGAAATGCCATGAAATCTAGGTCGAGCGAAACGATAGTCGATGCAATTCCTCCATTAAAAGATGTTTTTTTTCATTTCCTTCTGCAAATTCGCATTTGCAAAGCGCATCTGGGGAAAATCGTATCTGTACATATAGCCTGCATATCTATCCATCAAATATTTTCAAATAGAGAACAGCTAAAGAACGAGTTGCTAAATTAATTGACTATAACGATTATAGGTTGATTTTCGCACAATTTTCCTTCAACTTCAATCGAATTTGATGAAATGTTTTTTATTAGTGACAGTCGTTTAATTCAACTTTTATGCGGTTTTAATCAGTGTATTTCTTGACGTTCCACCTTTTCATCAACGTCTGCAGCTCAAAATGATTTCATTTTGCGCCTTAGCATTCTATGAGGTGGAAGGAAAGTGAGGCTTCAAAAGGATGTGGAAGAAAGAACATCACTGAACGGAAAGACGGAGAAAAGGATGCAGGGGTGTGAAACAAACTAGCATGATGTGACGGATGGACAACAGGAAAGGACCCACAGGTGGTAGAGCCATAGGCGACTGGTTTAAATAGGGCAGCCTATCGGTCTGTCTCATTCCTACAGTTCTCTTGATCGCTTGCGGTTGTCGACACTGGCCTTCTTTAGCAATTTCTTAAATCCTCAGCCAGCTTTCTCTTAGTTCGTTTGCTCTTTTTTTCTCGTTGTTCATTTCTTCGATTCTTAATTTCTCTTTCTTTAGTTTTTAGAATATTGTTCAGTTGAAGTGTGCAATCTAATTGCAGTTAAATTTCTACTATTTGGAGAAGTATTAAAAATTCGGATTATATATCACATAAAATCATATGAATACTGCGCCGTATCATATATCAACAGATCTCGACAAATTGAACAAAGCATGAAAATATGCTTAGCATTGGAGAAATTATGAGATAAGAAGGAAAAATGAGGATTTCAAAGCAGGAAGTACGAGGTACAAGAAACTTACGTACATTTTGGAAGTAACTGGTTTCTCATTCTATATCAATGAGGTAGAAAAAGGGATAAATTTCATTTAGAAGCTGGAACGTTTGACTGGTTAAATCGTTTTATTCCACATATTTTACTAGACGTTTTTAACTAGTGAAACTGATTGGCCTTTTCAGGAAAACAAAAAAGCGCATATTGTGCCAGTCTCTCTGCAACGTTTTTTTGCATATTGCCTCATGCTTTGCAATTCGCCGGCTGTAGAGACCTGGAAATTTTTGTGCACTTTAAACAATTTTGATATCATTGTGATTTGATAAAAAAGTCTGAGTGCTGGTGTTAATTAACATCATATGATGCACAACACCTGGGGAACGACCAACCTTAATGGGATGTTTAGGTGCAAACTTGCGAATGAGCATAGGAATGTTTGTGGAGGGTTTAGTTGTGACTTATACCTCTGTATTCTTCCTGCAGTTTTTCTGAAACTTTTCGAGTTTGATGAGCTTTTTGCTAAGTTTCCCATCTTCTACGGTTCCCACTGAGAAACCGTCAGCCAGGTTGGGGGAAAGCCCGAATATTGAATAGCCTACAGAATCCAAATATTTATTGAGAAGGAAAGGAGGAATGCGGTTACGTGGGATGTAAGAGATTCGTCAGTCCTGCTCCAATTCAAGCTCTGTTCATCTCGCAATAAAAAAAGTCAACCTTCATAACGATTTCAACAATCACTTGGAGAAACGACAGCCATTATTTGAACAATCACATTCCTTGAACCAGAGATTCCCATCAGGTGACAAAATTTGGCGCAACTAATCGTAACATGAAATGTGAATAAAATTCTTTATTCAAATGTGAATAAAATTCCTTAATCAAACATGATTTTTTTGCTCTCTGCCACTTTGAACCTTAAAAAAGAACTTTGCTTTCTTCTTCAGTTGAAGAAAACTAAATTTGTAGCCTTCATTGAGGTCGACTTTAATGTTCTACTTTCCTCACTTTTTTTTTTCAAATTTCCTGATGCTTTTCAACCTCAGACATCGCAGATATTTTCTGATACGTTCCTCTGTTCGCTGCTTCTGTTTCAAAGAGAAGGCGAAATTGAGGGAACAATAAAAGAGCGGTGTGCCTGTGAAGTTAATTATCGGTTGTCTTCGCTTAAAACTTCATAGTTTGGTATCTGTTCTATTAACTGCCAATTATGAATATTTGTGTTCAAAATTAGCTGCAAGTTTGAATAATTGCCAAGGTACTTCATAACTTATGCATCCTTAAAAGTTTCTCTAAGAGCGTCGCAAAATGTCAATGTGCACACATTTGTATATATTTATGTCTGTGTTTGTATCTCTCGTATGTGTATGTACCTATATGAGCATGTGTATTTGCATATGCGAGACTTTATTCCTGTGCTTAGTGTATTTGCATATGCGAGACTTTATTCCTGTGCTTGTGTTATGTTTTGAATGTTTTCGAGTTATGAGCCCACTGAAGTCCAGCTCAGACTGACAATGATAATGGGGTGTTTTTGATCACTAATGAAAGGTTGTTTGCAGACCGGGACGAACCCGCGACTTCTCGCTTGCCGGGTTAGTGCTTACCGCTGCGCTACCGCAGACATTCTTACTGGTCATCAACCTCCTTCGTGTTATGAACTCCCTTCAGTTCATGTGCGTACATTATACGACACTCCGATGGCGCATTACGCCATGCACCAGAATTGAACTGACATAGGGCAGACATGTATACGTTGAATGTTTTCCAGTTACGAGACAACTGAAATCCGGCTGATAGTGAGAATGATAATGGGGTGTGTTATATGTGCAGGTATTGCTTCTGTCTTCAAGCAAAGTAGGAAAATGAAATTAGGTTTATATTTTCTTCACTATAGAATCAACTGCCATCTGTAATTTCCTCTCAATATATCAAATGACCGCATTAGATAAGTACCTTGAATTGGATTGTAAGAATTGTAATGAAAATTTGTCATTGTGCCATTGGGGTTTTGAATGTTATTTGATTCACTAAGGTTATATAGATAAATATTTAGAGTGGGTTTAGGAGAAAAAATACATTGAGGACTTTTACTGCTGTTTATGGAATGTTTGGGCAATGAGTTCACCTCGGAAGGTGCAATCCGAAAAGACAAATCGTGCATAGCTTTCTCATATGCTGCTTCATTTATTGTGAATTCGAGTAAGAACTTTTACCTCTGATTCGATCACCGTCCCCTCCCTTCCTTCGTCTTTGTGGAGTGTGACTGACATTTTGTAAGTCATCAAGGGAAACGTGAACACGCGTTGTCTAATTTCATGCCATCCTCGGATTAAGAAACCAATCCATCAAAGTCCCACAACAATTTGAAGTGATTAGATTGTTCGGATCATGCAGCCTTGGGTGCAATGGAGTTTAAGTTCGACGTTGATGATGCCAGCTGACTGTGAAATCAAGCGAGCTCTTTTTAATAGCTTTGAAACATCTATAGCTAGAATAGTGCTGTACTGAGAAGTACTACTTTGCTGTCACTGATGTAGAGCAATTGGGAAATCGTTTAGAGGTAAATCTACTTACCTAGAAGGATAAGCGCTTTTGCATTCCACTTATTAGAACATCTGGTAGTATAATGTATTAGTAAATAATGATATGAACCAACACCTCTGCAAAGTCTTTGCAAAGGAAAAAATGCTTCTTTGCATATTTCGTATTGTAACAGATCGCAAAATTTACTCAAATTTTTGGTCACGTTTCCGAATGAATAACTCAATGACCAGATTGAAGACTTTGTTTAGGTTGGTAACCCGATGATGGCATCATATTTAACAAATTTAGTAACGCAAGCTTCAGTCATTTCAGATTTGATATAGGCTAAGCTTCGCGCATATCTCGCATACAAATATACGCACAATAGGACACAGCCATAAGGCCCTTTACAATTGTAAATGTGCAAAGATGATACAATATGCCAGCAAAACCAAATAATTTAGTGTGATTATAAGCATATCCCCAAGGAATCAATCGTTTAGAATTTCTGAGCGCACGCAAAAGTCAACGGAAGTTTATTAATGCTTCCATTGGTTGTTATTTATTCATTAGTTAGACAGCATGAAACAGGAGTGGCAGTTAGCATGTGGAAAAGTGTGTCGGACGGGTTGGCAAGGAATTTATTCGCATTCATTGATGTAACCAGTTTCATAATTCCCAGTAAATATTGAAATGCGCGTGATAATGCATATGTATTTCAACGTATCCGACTACTCATGTAAACTTCCTAGAAGTGACATTTTTTCCTCGACTAGACCATTGCTGAGTGCAACCAGACCAGCGTATAGTGTCACAGCTTCCCTCAGGATTAACTAATAAGTTCAAAGTCGTATTTAGCGAATACAGCAACTATGCCTCCAATTGTTCTGTAGTAACATAGGGGCACCAATAGGGCGAGATGAGTCAGCCTGGCCTATTACTAGCCTCGTTTTCTACTCATTTTTTCTCAAATATCAGGGCCACTGGATACTATTTCAACCCTTTTCATAGTTGAACGAGCACCATCAAACAAAAGAAAAGAGCAAAGACCCTTGGGTAAGCTGTATACTTGAGAATGGGGTTAACAAGAGTAGAACTAAAAATACGCGATTAGCATGAGGTTTTGAAATTATAGTATGATTTTTGTAATCGGGCATTTCAACAATTGTATTTTACAAAGTGATTTATGGTCTTTTGGCGAATATATTTTTATTGTCAGTAACAAATCACTTCTGTGGAAAAAAAAATGAAATATTAGACGAGAGTATTCTGAAATGTATTCTGAGAAAGAGAATGAATTAGTGAAGAAATAAAATTTAGAGGAGTTCATTTCACAGAAATATCATGAAAGCGTTATTGACCATAGAGTAGCATTAAGTTTCGGTATAAAGAAGCGTTGAATCTTTCAAAATCACTAATCTTAGTGGGTGATCGCTGCAGGTGCAACCTATTCAGCGAAGTATTATATACAAAAAAGAAAAAAATTTTTTTTGAAATGGATATTCAGAATTCAAATTTCAAAACGTCATCTATCACTTGTGAAAACATTTGCCCAAACCCTCGGATTCGGAAGAGATGGATTAAAATAGAAATTTTAAAAAAAATAATGCATATCTGCAACAAGAAAAGTATCATTTATCTCATTCTACAAAACTCCTTTGTTTTTCCGTAGTTTTGTTTATCTATTCTGATGGCGGATCAATTTGGTTTTGCCTTTTCGGCTCAACATTCATTGGTGGACATACCTTTAGGTGCATTTTTTTTCTGCGAATAGTTGTAGCAGCTCATTGATCTTAAGTTCAACAACTCACTGAGAGCGTTTTTTTTCTTCTTGAAAATGATTAGAATGACCATAATCCTCCAGTAATTACACCTAACATTTAATCTCAAATATTCTACGCAATTAGTTCTTTTTCTTTAGAAACTTCCTTCGAAGTTCTTGCGGGATCAAAGTTGAAACTTGTTTCCTCTAGTAGGCAATTGTGTTCTCCAAATAAACGGAGATTCGTATATGTTTTGTTTTTTGTTTTTTGCAAAGTCATCATCTTATCATCGAAGAAGCTATCAATTTATTCATAAAAACCATCTAAGACAATCTCAATGCTCTCAACAGCGTTAATCACGTCAATTAAATTCAAAGTATGTTATTTACATTGCAGTTTTCAGCGTAGTCCACATCCTTCCATCTCATTTGTTGCGAATGAAAGTTAACTCAATATATTCTCTTAATTTAATTCTGCAAACGGCTGTTTATATTTAAGCCTAGTTGGGAAAAATGTTTTGCTTGATATGCACTAATAATTAGCTTTGATTTTGCTGAAAAAAGAACGAATGCTTCAATAAGTTAACAACAATTTTATGCCAATATTTAAGGCCAAGATTCCTCTATGTATTATTTTTCATCGGAGGACTATTGCAGCTCATCCGTATTGATGACGTTCGTGCCTGTCTTCCTCTTTTGTCGTCATTTGGAAGATATTCCCAAGTTTATTAGTTTTTACTTCGTAAATCCTCATTATTAAGTAGACTTGTTGGATGATTTTATTACAGTTCAAACTTTATTAAATTTAAAATTCCATATCATTCTCACTCATTTCCTTTTATAGGAGATCCTGACATGACAAGAACAATGAGCGTGATCTTATGCATAGTGTGGTTTTGAAGTTAAGTAAGCCATGTGAAGCATCTGCGCCTTATGATGTAAAGACTTAGCTAACATTCAGAAATGTTCTTAGCATATCATCTAGCGACATATTCCTCGTATCCATAAGGACAACGATTGTACACAAATGTATAAATATGAATATAAACATAAACAAATATAAATATAAATATAAATATAAATATAATAAATAAATAAACAAATAAATAAATAAATAAATATGTATATAATGTGTTATTAATGAGTAAAAGGAACTAGCTTTGTTTCCATGCGAGTAAATCGTCTGTCATTTGTGTTGCAAAAATTGCTTATAGACTTGCAAAATAAAGCTTTGCAATTTTCCTCGCGAGGAAACTTGGTAAAGCGCGCAGTCGCCACATCACGTCTGTGCGCCTATTTGTGCTCGTGTTTGTTGGTCATTTAAATTCAGTAACTGCTCAAATTTCTCACATCACTCTTGATGTTGATCTGCCAACTCTCAAGGGGCAAAAACATTTATAGTTGGGCAAAAGTGATTTGTTGTATGGGCGACTTTTCATTTTCTTTCATATTTATTGCTACTAGTAGATTGTCAAGTTGGTGGCTATATCGACCGATTGTCAAAATTTATAGAGTGTGATCTGTTGTAGCACATTTTGCATAACAACACTTACATTCCTCATAGTCCGATTAAAGTCTTTTCACAACAGTTCGGTGAGCGGTGACGTTTTCCTAACGCAGAATTCAGCCGAGTGATTTTATTAGTTTTCATCACCTCACTGATAAGTGAGCTTCTTTAATATTCGTTGGTTTGATGCAGTTTCCAGAATTAAGTAATGCAGCGATGCCATATAGACGCTTCGTTTATTTCCTCGTTTGAGGATGAACTTTTTCTCAATTCGATCACAAAAAATATAAGTTTATTTGCATTTGCCTTCAATTTTAGATATATCCAATTATCAATTACGTCAATGTGTTTGCATTTGTCACATATTGTTGTAGAGAATTTTCTTTCACCGCTAATGCATAGGTAGTAGTTGTAAAGGATGGCAGCTGCTTGCATTTGCTTTCTTCATTAGTCAAGTGTTATTGAAGCGCTAATCAAAGTATTATTTGTTTTCCTTCTAGTGACCACCAACCTCTTCGTTATGTCGTAAGTGAGTCGATATCTTTGTCGTTTTTTTGCAAATTTGCATCCTTCTCCGTTTTTCTGTCCAGTTTTTAGTCTAAATGATTTTTGAAATTTCATTAATGGAAGAGATGATACGGCAGTTGATTTTGTTTGAGTTTTCGTGAGCTCCTTACTTGTAACTATTGAAGAGCTGAAAACTTCCACCCTGAATACTCTTCCGGTTATTTCGAGCGAGCATGGAGGGGTATTAATCCGACGTTAGCCAAAAACCGCCTAAACTCTTTGATAATTTCCATGCATTTTCTTTAAATGATGATTCATATTTTCACTAAAACAGGTATCTTTAAAAAAAAGAAAAAATCTAGCTATATTCCGTTTTGCACATATGTTTTTATTGCAGTTATTGCACTCATTTCATAATTTCTTCCTATGAAAGGAGTTTTGCTGATGAAGTTTTCTTTTCCCTGTTAAGTAACTAGACATATTTTTCTTTCGTAAAAAAAGTGCTCAAAAGAAGGATGGCAAAAGCGTAAAACAAGATCTTGCTGAACAATGTGCTCGTACAGCGAACACGTCGTTTCACTTCCAGAATGCCAGAAAAAACATATATTCAATGCTAGAGTCATTCTTCGCATGCTTGGAATTTCCCTTCGATTCAGGTTTCCGACTAAATCGGCAGCTTTGCTCATGGGTGGTACTAATCTGCTATGTGTCTTAGGTAATTGATTGTATTTAAAGAAGTAACCTCGTTCAATTTCATGGTGCTGGAGATTTTTTTGTCTTGCGGCGATTCAAGGTTAATGATCTCTGAAAAAAATGAATATATTGAGTAATTCCTCTACTCAATTGCCTGGGCATATTAAGGGAAACACTTTTCCAATTGAGTCAGAACGCTACCTCATCAAATCTATAATTGTTCTACAGTATTTTAGGCAAAAAGGAAAGAAAGTAAGTCTTGTATATTGTTCGTGTGTATCATCTGATAGTTCTTTCAGTGCTTAAGCTGATTCGACAATTTCGGAAAAAGGATTGGTTATTAGCTTTGGTAGACGAATATGTGGGTAGAATTTGAACAGTATGGAGAGCTGCTTGGAAAACCACAAAAAGAGATCGTGCGATGAGTTTTTAGCTGTTTCTATGAAAAAAAGCAACAAAAAGTTTTTATACTACTAAAATGCTATGTTGATATCGACATAATATTGAGACATTTTGAGTTGTTAAGAAACCACTTCCAATGTCAGCTTTTGCTCGTAGGATTTCTTAAAGCATTTGATGCCCAGTGATCCTCATGCATGCATTCACTGACAAAACTAGTTGGAAAATAAGCACAAAATGATAGTTTCTTTATAGATCGTCAGCTGTTTCCTATACCGCCTCTGAAAGTTAAAAAGCCTTTCAAAGTATTTTCTCTTTTTCGTCGATTTGCTTCAAGACAAACAGGCTCTCTTCGTTTTTCATTCTTCATCCACACGAAGAAACCCATTTAAAAGTACTAGCTTTTGCGCATTGGAGTTGTGCATTAAAAATTGGTTTTCGCAGGCGCGCAATGCAAAAGTCGACTGAACACGGCAAGCATCATTAATCGATGCTCAGAAGAGAACCATATTTAATGCGTTATTCGTAATACTTTGATGAGGCTATACAATAGCAAGGAATTCACTGGTGAGATGTTGTAATTTTAGGCGCATTTTTTGAAGTTACATATGCGAGGCGCGTCGCTGCATGCTAAGGTCTGCGCTCATATGTGTAAATGTTTATATTTGCATAGTTGCATGCCTATCTATATGTCTGCATAGGGGAATGCTAGTGGAATAGTTATAAGAGTTATATGAGTTGCCAAAAAAATTCCTTAGTAAATATGATTTGATCGATTGGCTCTCATTAAACCACTCATCAGGGCGATTGAACAAGTTGGCAACGAATGCGCTTTGTCTTTTTTTTAATGGATACACAGATATGCGATTCATAAAGTAATTTAGTTTAAATTGCAGGTTAATTTTCCACCCCTAATATCGTTTTAAACAGAATTTTCTGGATGAATTTTTGACTTTTAATGGCAGATTTAATTTTACAAGCAGATATTTTTTTCAACAACTAGTTGCTCAGATCACAAAACGCAGAGATTCTTCAACAAAAAGATTTCTTCGATTAACCAATTTGTTGAAGAAATATTATGCGAGGCGGTGTTTTCGTGTTGTTGATAAATATTTTGGCATTCGATTGCACAATGAAATGGATCATAAAAGCGCGTTTCCTGCACTTTTTTCCGGCATATGTTTTCACTTGTTTATTCTCGCGGGTCACAATTTATTGCGAGTGGCAGAGAATCGCGTTTTATGTTTTTATATCTTTTCACTCATTTCCTTTTGAAATGATACAAGAACCTTGCGTAGTAGATAGTATACTATATTTTCAAGTTAAACCGCTCACACACACTGCGGTTTGCAGCGAATCGGGTCAATTATTATATGAAACGTATAAAGTTTCATTGAATACGCAGAATAAAATATGGCAGCACTAATATATGACGTCGATTTTTTACTCTGACGAGGTGTTTGAAGTGAGACGATTTCTTCGAGAGCAACAAAACAAGTATGCAGACAATTCAAAAAAAAGGGTTTGCTAGCGTTTTCTTATAGAACAAATACTATTGATAAGTGAATGCGTGAATGGAGATGATGCAAATGGTCGCTAACTTTTTGTTCATCAAGTTTGTTGCAATGATTAGGAATGTCATACGAGATTTGATCATGTGCAACAATCATGAATCGTTCATTTTGATGATACGATAAAATTCGCTCATCAGCATCACTCTAATTACCTCTTATCGATGTATTGCACGTAACATCTCATAAAACCTATTGATATAAAAGCAGTTACATAGGTAGATAATCTAAGAGTAAGTTTTCCACATCAATTTCTCATCGTAGAGCAAACAACACCATAAATTCCTATCAAACGGCTTTGTCACTAAAGTTTTTACTGAGTAAAATGTGCGCCGAATATAAATCGGGAAAGCGTTTTCATGTGTTTTTGTGAGACATTCACAACGGCGGTCATCACCTCTTTACGGTCCGGTTTTGAAGGCATGTCACATTAAAAGGGAACGCCGTAGCACACAATATCGCTTCAACCAATTGATTCATGCGTGTATGTTGCGTGCCGAAAGTATCAATCATCATATGTGAAAATCACTCACTCTGTTGCTAATTCTAATCTAATGAAGACTCGGCTAATTATATGCCGTTAGGATTCAAATTCGGCCGTTTTTCTCAATGCTGCTTTAATTAATTGCACCTATTCATTATATATATATATATATATATATATATATATATATATACAGTCTTTCATCTCCAACTCCCAATTGAAGGTTTGGCTACATTCGATGAGAGAAAGAGTCGATGAATTATTCAATTTGCATGAAAACTTTTTGTGAATCCACGGTTTGCTAGAAAAGTTTCGTTCTCAAATTATCTCTGATCTTCATAGGAAATGAAGTTTTATGAACGATCCGGATTTTATCGAATTGGGATCAAAAGGCGTAGCCTGTTCAGAGGACATAATACAGTGGTTAACTGAAAATACCTTCACGTTTTTGCATTGTGAGAATGCACTGCGAATGTATCCGAGAGTCGAATGATTTTTTTGCCTCTAGGCAAATGATTTGAGCGATAGAAATGCTGAAACTTTGTTCTATTCTCTCTAAGCTCAACAGGTACTTAATAGGTATTTGCTGTCCTAAATTGGCTGCAAGTCAGATGAGCGACCTGAAGGTAAAAAACGCTTGGCTACTCTCTCTTCTACTGTCTTTTGAATTATCAGAATTGTGTGTCTTTCTAAAAGGACTCGTTTCGAATGGAAGGACTTATGGCTACGTTATTAGTAGTATTATGGACCTTTTCAGCATGCTGACGCAGGAATCGTATATTTGAAATCTTTGTCTCTATTACCATTCAGTGATTCGTTCCTGCATTTTGAACATAACAGTAGCCCCTTTTCATGTTCCAAAAAAAAACCAATTAGTTATTATTCATAATGATATGACTAAGCGAATACCACATCTAATTGCTTGAAGAAATATGGAATTCTGTGTTTGGGGCATAGAAATCCTCTTACTCCAGAGGATATCAGTTGCTTCGATCGCGATATGAATGGGTCGGGTTGTTTGTGGTTCAGGTTCTGCTATGACTTTTTTGTCGAATTTTTCACTTCGCTTTAGTTTGAAAAGCGGCCATCCTTGCAACTCGTCTAATGCGCAACTGCTTAATGTGCGCTTCGGGCAAGTATATTTCGAGGAAAGCGTATTATAACGACTCTATGCATGCCATATATGTGTCACAAAGTGCACAGGACGATACTCCATACTGTATTACACGTTGATTCATCAACGTTTAGAAGAGTTAGAGATGCTTCAATATGAGAAAGAAACTGCGAAATTTATTCGCTTCTTATTTTACACCGGTGAAGCGGGCAATAAATATGAATTCGAAACTATAGAACTAGCATCATTGACATTTGTGCATGCATTTGTGTGATTAGATAGTTTCACAAGTAGTCAACAGTTTCACAAGTGCTTAACAATAAACAAATACTTGCAGAGTAACACACTCTTATTTTAATCTGTTCAATTACCTCCTACGAACGTTTTATATGGAGTAATTTTTCTGTCCTAATCGAGTAAAATGAATTTCTGTTCGAAGGGCTTTTAAATGATCATTTATTTTTAAACTTGTCGAATTAACGCCAATGGTGGTAGAGGAGATCCTCTGGATCATAGAAAATATCCAGCGATTCTTCTAGCTTTTGCTTTAGTGGTCTCATATTTCAGTTGCATGAAAACGAATCGTTCATAGAAGAGTTGTGCAAACGGAACACTCAGCTATAATGTAGAATCATTTATACTATGTTCATCAATTACTAAGTAAGGAGGAAATTATTTGCAGGGCAATTGGAATATAGTGATGCATGTCATTATCACCTCCATCGGTACACTTCATTGTTTGTCTTTCTTGCTTAAAGACAGTTGTAGAAATTCTCATGCTACGAAAGGTATAGGCGATACACAGGTACCAACATTTCAAATTAGTAGTCACCCTTGTTCCTCAATGTTGGGAGTTAAGTTTCGCGGTATGCGTTTTGAATAGTTGGAACGCTGAACGCATGCTCCCACTTTTGAACTCATATGGTTCCAAAGTTACTTGTGAGCACTAGAAGTAGACAACAAACACACGATAAAGAACGAATTAATATCGGTCTCTATAAAGTTCTGGATGAAAAAATCTCACAAAACGCTTTTTTCTTCAACCACTCATTATTGCATTCGTTTTGAATGCGTTGGAGATTTTGTTCAACAGTATCGAAACGAAAAAAAAATCGATATTGTGAAGGAAATACTGATGGAATTTAGTTAGGGATATAAGTGGAATGGAAATTGTTAAAAATGCCCGCCCAATCATACAATGAAGCCTAAAATCTTTAACTTTTATTTATAAACATTTTCTTTCTGTTTTTTTTTCTAGAGGTTTTCTATATTGCAAATGTTGCATAGAGTTTTCTCAATTGATGAAAAATGGTAATGAAGTTCATCTCAAGAACACTAAATTTTTTTCTATCCATACACAGTGCTGTCATAGAAAATATGATTACACTCAGTGGGTTTTTTTTTTGTTTTTTTTGTTTTGTAGTCAACGCTTATTGCTTCGATTAACTGACGTTAAGCAACATTTTACCGCTGATTAAAGAAGACGACAACAATGACGGTGTGACTCTTGCATCAGTTAAATTTCATTAATTGTTTTCGAATTTAATAATTGCTATAAGCTAAACTTTCATTATCAACAGTATTGTTATTATTATTAATGTTGTTGTAGAAAATGCAATTGCCTATCGTTGCCTCTTGCCATTGCTTATTATGAGTGCCGTTTTACTTAATATTTTATTTGTGATTCTATACTTCAATTCAATTCGTATTTATATTTGTCAAGCTGTTCATATAGAACTTCCCTATGATATATAATCGTTTTGATTGATTATTGACTTATATCATTTGCAATTTCTCTTATAAATTACACAACTTTGAAATTTATTAACTTGGAGATTTTTCATTTAAAAAAATCGCTTTTGTGACCTATAGCAAGCATTGAAACGACAACTTTTCGCGATTGTATAAATCGCTGATGGAGGATAAATATATATTGAATTAAAACAAGAAATTCGCATTTTCATAGAGAGGCGTAGTGATTATGAAAATATCCCGGTTCACTTTGAGATAAAAGTGGAGAAAAAGCAATCACTAAATGAGTGTTTATTGCAAATTATGAGTTAGTCATGACGAAAATGAAAAAAAGGGAGCCGAAAAAAGCGCAAAATGTGGATGCGTGGCTAAGGCAAGAGACAATTTTTTTTTTTTCAAGAAATGAATATTTGCTCATGACTCAAAGATTCGGACGTTCATCGTTTGGGGTTTGCTGTTTCATTTTTGCTATTTTCTTTCGCAGTAAGCTATTTGCGAACGTTTATGACATAATGAATGTAGACTGCTTAAATTCAAAGAACTTATAGGGCTATATTACGTCTGAGATCTATAAAAATTTGAATCAAAATTTTTTTTGCACATTTTGATCGAAACATCAACTTCTTGTAAGGAGATCAAAAATGAAACGAGTTTTATGCTTATATAAAAATTTTTCACCATGTTCATATCGCTCCGCTTCGAATTAAAATTAACTATCTCAATTGCTTCTTAGTGCTGTCATCTGATTTCACTAAGAAGTGTTGATGAGGTGACATTTTTGCATCAATAAAAAGATGCATTTTGCATCTGCATCAAAGGCTCTGAAAAAATGTTGCTGTATGGTGAACAACAGTTTATTTGCCATTGAAAGTAGCGTTGAAATAACATGTGAATGCATAACTCCGCTGTGCATGCATAATTCCGCTCCATTGATGCGATTATGTGAAGAAAGATTTCTGGATCGACTATATAGGGTGACCGTGAGGACGAAGGGCAACTTCCTACACAAATACAATTCATCAAATCAAACGTACACTTTATGCATGCATTATAGTGCTTCCTATTTCTTTCGGAGAGTATTAGTACCATAAACATGCGCACAATCCAGTAACTTTAGCGCTTGAATGGACCCTATGAAAGTTAGTAAAATTGAGTTTCCGACTGAATATGCTTAGCTTCCATTGACAAGGTCATACGAGCGGACTTCGTGAAAGCGGATCCCACCAGTGTAATCTGATGCCTATTGGTCGATGTTGTGTTCGCGGCGATGAAATAGATATCGCGCTAGTCACCCTCATAATCCGCTGAAAATTTTCATAATTTGTACTGGAAGAATCCCTCTTGAAAAAATTTCCTGCTCATGTCGATCCATTCAAGGGTAGAAGGGTAATGGACTGTCTCCGAAGGAGTTGGATGCGTATTTCTTTTTTTTTTCTATACTTGTTCGCTGCATTATTTCTGCTTTCGAACGTCGAGCCTCTTCCACTTTAGGCGCAACTCTATTAGTTTGCTTTGTTGGTATTTGAGCCTTGATTTAAAGTATGACATTTTCGTCTCGAATTTTCTTTTATTTTACTTCTATTTTTTCGAACTTGTGATAGGCAGTCGAAATGTTTTCGGTTGACAGTAATGAAGGTGTGCAAAAAAATCCTTAGTGAGTTGTGATGAATGAGCAGTTATGTCGGAGCTTGAAATATTTTAAACTTTCTCGGGATGTCGTCGATGATGACGTAATATGCTCTACAAAGTGCGGCCCACTGATGTGCACCAAACGTTCTCTCCATATCATTAACAGTGATCAGTTATCAGTGATGAACCGCATTTTTCAAATAGTGTAGAATTGGCAACAGGTAAAGCTCGTTTAGTATGGTCGTTTAGTGCATTCATTTTACGACTTGTGAGGACGATTGGTGCAAGAGTGCAGGTATGGCGATAAATCACCGAACACAGAGTAAAAAAGGAGAGCATACTTTTTCTATCCTGAGTTTTTTTGCGAGGAGGAGTAAGGTTGGAAGCAGCTAGTGAACAGAATAAGATTGCAATGAGAAGACCTTTTCCTGCACCATTAGCATGAAAAATGTGCCTCTTACATTCTTTTCCCATAGATCAGGAGCAAATATTATTTGTTTATTCGATGCCTTAGAGTGGGGAAACGCAGCCCAAAAACTATATAAGCAAGAAGAACAAGAAAAGTGCGGTGGTAAGATAACTGTCTGAGTAAATGGACGGTCAATATTTGAGAGCAATATTGGTGCGAAGATCGAAACAACTCAGCCGCAGTTTGAAAGATGACTGTGAGAGGGCATTAACGATAGTGCATGAAGCAGATCCCAAACCCGTACAATATGAAATTGGAAACTTTGGAGAATATGGCTAGTGCTGCAACTTTTTTGATATGTGACTGACTGTAATATTTTTGGAGATCTGTTTGTCAGAAACTCAATTGTTGCCACATAAGGTGCACACAATTTTTTAGGCAAGAAATCGGATTAAGCTCGAGCTTGCGATCATTCGTCAATTCCAACTGCAAGATTTTCACTCCTAGAGGGTAAGTCGGCTGGTGTAGATGTCGGGAAACTTTGCCAAAAGCTATATGGTTGAAATGTTGATGGGAGATTTTTTAAGAGTTTACGAGTTTGAGTTTTGGAACCTCATAGAAACATAGAAACCACTCATTGCAAATTAAGTTTTAATGGCAATGCTGCCAACTTATGCAGATATGATGTGTTGAGGTTTCTAAAAGGTTTTTTAAGAATTGTTCGAAAAGTTGAGTATATAGTAAAGCGCGTTTTTTAACGCTTTGTGACTCTCTTTAGATATTCAGCTATTCAGCGGCTAAAATAGTGTGGTACTCCCCTTATGATGCTTTTCGATACCTAAATGTGCATAATGCGATGGCAGTCATATCTCATAGAGTCTAACAACTGAAGTCTTTTCACGATATGCGCGACATCGATAGGTAAGAATATAGGGCTAATGCATAAACTGCGATCGACTTCAAGATATTTCTTATAGAATTTCAACTCTGATATGCAATAGTTTGTTCGCTGCTCCAATAGCCTGCAATATCGCCACAGGATAACGTGACATATATAATCACTATATACAAGGTATAGTAGATTGTTTCGGTTGCACCATATTAAGATCATATTTGTTAAGCATACCCTGCTGCAAAATGAAGAAATGGCAACTAGGGTGTGCGAAGTTGTGAAAGGGTGTGAGAAATTGAGTATAACGTTCTCCTACGAGAAGTCAATGAACGCATGAAGGCGTTTCGTTTTGGTTTTAGAAATGAATTAGGTCTAGAAGATACAGAATCGCTTCGCTTATCTTTTCTTCAAGAATATTTCAAACACGCGTAGCGAGAAATAACAAAAGGACAGATTTATTGGCTGAATTCCCGGAAAACTTCTTTTTACTGCACAATAAATATTACTTGTGATTGTTTACAGTAGCAAAATAATTTGCAAAACTACCCTCTTCGAGAGTAATGATGCGAAATTTTGCCATTTTTTACTTCCAGCAACTTTCACAGAAAAACGAAATGAACGCAGGCTATGTTATTTGTTTCTGAGGTTTTTTTTTTAAATTCATCGATAGAATCTAATGCATGAACTCAAAGTTTTTTTTAAATGAATTTTCTTTGTGTTTCTCGTTCATTTAGTTTCATTCTATAGTTTAGTAAAGTTTTTCAAAATTCATGAAGTTTTTTATGCAATAATTGCGCAAAATTTGCATGAATTAATTTTTGACAAAAACTATCAAATAAACCTGAATACTCACAATTATTGGTGTGTGCTGTACATTAATTGCTAAACTCTGACGTCCTCAAACACAATTCTATGAACGTGTGAGATAAAACTATAGTTTCATGAATGAACTCTCTGCTATCATTTAAGCGTATGCATTTATTCAACTAAAAACTAATATTCTTTTTCATCATCGCATTAGTTCCGCATCACATTTTAGAAGGCGAAATCAAACCGCTATGGATAAGTCCTAGATAGACTTGAGTCGTTTTTCGACTAAGAGCCCCTAGAGCATTTTTAACCTGCATAATTACATACTTCATTTCATGCTTTTTAAGAGCGAAAAAAAGTTCACTTCTAAGCGGCGATTATAACGTTAGGGGGCACATGATCGATGTTTTGGGACTCTAAACAAGCATCAATGGAGAAATAATCGCCGAGATTGCTGTATAAGGAGATAAGAGAGATAATTGCAATCATAGAATGAATTCGCAGAGGTCATCTCTTGTCTGCAAAATAGCAGCAAAAAGCGTTGAGGTACTGGTCATATAAAGCAATATTTTTCATGACTCTCTGCATCAAAATGTGGCACTTTTATTCAAGGTTACGGACGAATGGGCTTCTATTTGGTAAATTCCCATTAAGAGGCCGTTTTGATCGAATGAAATGAAAAAAGGTAGTTTATGCGAGTGAATTGGTAGGCTCCATCATAGATGCTAGGGCAATTGGATGAAACGAATTTTCTTGTCCTCTTTGTTCGGCGATTCTTCGAAGCTGGCATCTTTGAAATTGAACTTTTTTCTGGTTAAAATTTTTGATAAAATACGATCGTCCTTCGCTATATCTTTTCGTTCTCTCAGTATGCCACAGCATTAACATAAGGTTATGCGAAGTATTCAATTCGACAGTGATGAAACCTCCGCTGTGTGGAGAGTGAAACGACGATCGTTAAGGGCGCTTGTATGAAATCTCTTCTACTCCTTCTCTCTTCATCCCTCCTCCATCCTGTCATCCTCTTTCCTCAGTAGTCTTTTCTATCTTAGTTTCAATGCGATAGTAGCACCACTGTGAAATATGTTACGATGTGAGTGGGGCTTTTTAAAATAACAGTGATTTTCGCAACACTTCAATGGCACCGATGAAAAGCAAATGAGTGAGTGCGAAAAAAAAACCCTGAAAACCTGCTCGCGCTTATGTTTTGAAGATTTTTTTTTCAACGACGATGCCTCAATCTCGACGGCAATTTCAGTTTATTTCTGTTCTGAGAGTCATTTAATGTGTAACGATGAGCTTTTGCGACTTGTCGAATTTGCCGTTCATGCATAGGCATTCCTATCTATGCATAATTGTGAGAAGATGTGTAACACATCCGCTCTCTCTAATAGGTGAAAAGTGTTGAAATAACTTCTAGAGTTATGCATAATGCTCATTATTATAGTGCTTAATGCAGAATTCGCTTATAGAGCCATATTTATCACAATTTCTTTGCTTTCAGTGCCATTTTGAAATTCATGAACATAACGTCTGCGTGGCCAGCAAGATATATATGCAGGCCCCACTCTTTCCTATCACCGTTAGAAAAATGCTTAGTGAGTATAAGACGGTTGCAGGTGTTGACGATTAAGTAAGCTTTCGTTAGTGTGATTAAGGAGATACCGTATATTAACCGCTATCATAATATTAACCATAGATGTGTTCTTCAGTATTAGATAATCAATAAGTTTAACTTCGTTCAGAGTGCTTGAGTTTATTAAAACGAGACAATAAGGCATCGCTCTAGAAGAAATCTCTGATAATCGTTTTTTTTTTCTTTAGATTCTAGTTCCTGTACGATAGTTTTCGAAGGTTAATTCAGAGACAACTGATAGCTATCTTATATAAGTATATCGCTATGTCAGTACACTCATTTCCCTAACATTTACACTTCTTCAACGTTTTATGACTTTCTTTAGGTTTCCGACGAGTCATTTTCAATGTCCGTTTCTAAATCGTTTTTTTTCGTTTCCGCATTATCTTCTCTCTACACATATAATATCAGTGGTATTTAACCTGTTCGAGCTATCGATATTTTCTCAGGTTACTTAGCAAATATCGACTCATTGCTTCCTAATCCGTGACAAGTTTATTTACCTTCGAAACAAAGGCCACTGAAAACAAGCAGCTGGAGACGCGGCTGGAAATAGGCAGCTTTTAAGTTCTGCTATGACTGAGCGTTTATCACAGAGTACTGTCTGTTTACCTCCTAGACCCAATTATCGTTTCAGATGGAAACGATCACAGTGCAACTGTTCTCATTTCCTCCGCATTACCACTTCTAGCATTGTGCCCATATACCTCCAAACTATATGACCTCTATGTTCGGGCTTATGTACGTGTTCGGGCTTACTTCAGCCCAAATGTATGCCAGTTCAGTTTATTGCTGGGAACTAAGTACCATTCTGATTCATGTCAAATCTTGACGCTACGAATATTTTAAGATTATAGAGGTGTTCTTTCAAAGGTCGAGTATTCTTGGGGCATGACGTTTTCCGCCAGAGTTTTGGCCAGTTAGAATCGTAGTGCGCGTCTTTTGCATACACTTGTGTACGTACGTTTACATTAGTATTTGCACACAAGTGCTTTTACGTGTTCGAATGGTAGCAATATTGTGTTCATTGTAGCAAAGCGACGATGCTTGCGCAGCATTTCGTTATTGAACACGCGGCGTTGTTGAGATTTTTGGCATCCTACCACCTAAGATTTTAAAAGGGAGCCTCTCTTGAAGAAATGAGAAAGGGAAGTGCGTAAATTTTGTTCACTTATGGTACAGCGTTCCGCTCGGTCGATTGCACGTCAAGTGAAACATGTACAAAAAATGTGTTGTACGCGAATAAGTGGAGATGAGGCGTTGAAGCTAAAGAGGGTGGAAAGGATCCAGCATTGCTGCGGAAAGGAGGCGTAATTGCTGGGAACTGTGGTCGAGGGCATAACAACCTTCACTTCGCAATTTTCCATCGAACAACGCCTATTCGTTCTCTAAGAGGAGGCTATTTTCGGAAACAGTCTGAAAGACTTACCAAATGTTCGTCGTAACTGATTTCTTAAGATCAATTTTTTACAGTATTCACTTTTACAGATGAAAAGGACGAGAAGTGGTTGTGAATTCGAATCTGAATTGGCGAAATATCGCGAAGCCGAAACATTCAGACGGCTTGCCTTTTTTGGTGTATTCATCTCAACAATTGCGGCACTTACCAGTATCATTGCTGTACCCGCACTTTATGGCTATATGCAGAGGGTGCAATCTACACTCCAGGTGATTAGTTTTTCGTTCTTTGCTTCCATGTTCTACTTTTTCAATGTGTTCCTTATGAGAGGTATTCGGAAGAAAATTGTTAAGCTGTTCAGCGATCCAATTTGCTTTCGCACGGAAATATAGAGCTTTCGGCTTCTGTTCAGTTTTATCGTTTAAGAACAATAAAATTTTCCGCCACATTGCAAAGTCTAATGGGAATGCCATCTCTGATTTAGCGCTTAAAGTTCACCATATGCGTAAATATATGAATAAGTAAGTGGGTGATTTGTTCTGAACTTAGAATCGAATATTTCAGAATCAAATATTTCTCAA
The DNA here is from genome assembly GCA_006503575.1 of Baylisascaris schroederi. Lineage (NCBI taxonomy): Eukaryota > Metazoa > Nematoda > Chromadorea > Rhabditida > Ascarididae > Baylisascaris > Baylisascaris schroederi. Next base: position 72,174 of record QEWY01002836.1, read on the forward strand.
TGACATTTGGATGCTTTCCGCATAGTCGGCTGTCGTAATAGCGGTGTCGACAACTGGAGCACTTTTCCTCGAACGTTGTTGAAATACCTGAAAATCTACGGTGGCCGCAAATATGCAATATCCAATTCAAAGATTTGAGATTTGATACCGAGTAGAGAAAGCGCATATTACTGCATGAAATGGTAGTTTCTATAGTCGTTTGCATCTACGCAATACATTCAATGATGAAGGCCATTTGATGTGGTTCTTTAGTTTTTTTGTTTTTTTTGTGTTTTTTTTTCGTAGATTATACTCTTCAACGGGTGGTAATTAAACTGAAGATATTGCCTGAACATTACGAGCAGAATTTCACAATATAAAAGATTCAAAATGAAGAGAATTGGGCAATTTTCAGCGAACGAATTATACACTCACTATTTGTCAGTTTTTTTTTTACCTCAGCGGAAGTCAAAACCTACATAAAAAAACAAACAAATTTGGACGTCCTTTAATGATAACTGTAACTGCCTTCGGTTGATGTTTTTCATTCGCACTACAATTCCACTAGCCGAATAGTATGTGCAAACGAGTTTGCTTCATACCGACGCAGTTGCAAGAGAGCGTTTTTTTCTATTGGAAATGTCGTAGTTTTCTTTCTCAGCGAGGAAAAAAAGCTCCTATCTTTTCTAGTTGGGCATTTGGGGATGTTCACTGAAATTTACGAAACTTTTTGATCGAAAAAATCTTTTTCTGTCATCTAATTTACATGAAAGCGTAATTTATTTCTCTCACTTATGGTGACATCTTTTTGTGTGAAAACAATGAATCAAACGTACTCAGTTCGCTATTTTTATAATAATCATCAATGAATGCAATTTCTCACATGACGAAAGTGATTACATTGCATTAAGTGCCTGTGTCCAGTCAATGAACGCCAGCTAGGCGTATCAATGTTACATCACCTTTAAACAGAAGGCAAAATGAGCATATTTTCGAATACAGCAGTCTATGCTGCTAGCTTGATCGATGAAGAAGGCCTAGTAAATTTGGCGTAGAGTTTTCAGTTTTCTGCCCACTTAAGCTGGAAAAGAATGATGTGAGAAATACGGAAGAGTTTAATAAAGAAATCGATTTTCCCCAAATGGAGTTCGTAGTCAGTAGCGTTTTGGTCAGGGGCATTGCGCAAGAACGGCAATATACTCGAATAAGGGTCCAACGATATTTTGGAGGTGGGTATTCTCAAATGTGCTCTTTCCATTTTTCCTAACCGCTAGTCGCTTGAAATTTCGTGGTTACCATTGAGCCGAGTCGTCCAACGATTCGTCGTGATATTTCGCCGAAACGGGAATCACCACGAGATGAAATCATAACCGCCGCCGCTAGCATTACTTACTGCTTGATGCGTCGTTACTTATTTCTCTTCGTGGCAGCATTTCCTGCTATTAATTCGGCATAGCTAGAACGATATTCACCTCTACATACCATTCATCATTCATTTCATAGTGTCAGTCATTGTACCAGTTAAATGCTGATGGACCGTGTCTTTGAGCGCTGTTCAACATACCTGTTACTAACTGTGCTATCACTGGTGGTAGCAATGAAAAACCGCCGGAGTTACTTTGAGTTGCTACTACACTTTCATCCAACGCAAGTCGTTCCCTAGGAAAAAGCAACTGTCAAGTACTGTCGTATTTTTTGCGGTGACGTGTTTGGTCCGCTGTGCCATGATTGTCATTATGATTGTTACTATGTATGAATTTCTCGAGACATATTGCAGTAAATCATATATGCATTGAGAGTGGTAGAAGGCAGGTTGCAAAACGCGGCTGTTGAAGTTAACAAACGCAATAAATAGTTCGTAGAAGTCGTTAGAAGCAGTTGTTAAGGTCGGCAGTTTAGGCTTGTTCTTGCCGAAACAACGCAACATTCCTAAGCCTGAAAGCTGTTTTTGAGAAAATACCAAAGGCAGACCAGAAATGAAAACACAGACAAATTAGTGAAGACAATAGAGGAATTGCAATTTTAGGCACAGAAATATAGTTTTGTTTAAGATGAAAACCTATAATAAGTTGCAGCTGGAGGCTGACTATTGTAAATCGACGACAGGCGCAATGTGGCAGCAATTTGCACGTGCACAAGCGCACAAAGGTGTTTTCGAACGAGTGAAACCACAAACGGGCATCGAGGCATTCCTCATCGGAACAACGCAGAGTGATATCGCTCAAGGTTTCTTATATTGTTTCATTAGTTAAAGCTTAAATGTGATTTTATGCAGCGATAGCGGCAACGAGAAAGAACCTTCATCGCGAAATATCTTCCAAGCAATCGAGCGCTTCGATTGTTTCGAAGACTTGTGACAAATCTCTTTCGTCGGCTGGTTACTTTCACATGTGAAGTTCGTGATGTGATATCCCTACTTTGTAATAATGTATCATACCTATCACATCCTACTTCTGTATAGCTTAAATCATCTCTCCAAAATTCGAGCATTTCTTGCGCCTGTCACCAAATCATAAGCATTTTGTGCACTTCAATGTTTAAGTACGACAACCTATTTTAATTTCCTGCTCAGATAATATTCCTAGAGAATTTGTATGAGGACTTTTCCTTACGTTTTTGGGATCTGCAAATAATGAAAACGTTGCAAAAATTTTATCAATTGCCCGATATGCATGAATTCGATTATTTTTGGAATAATTGCAGCGTAAATCCGACGCATTATTGTTGATTGCAAAAAATGTTCTTTGATGATGCTGGCGTCACATGAAGATGGTGCATTTTATTTTTCATAGTGCTTGCCAGATGGCAAAGGGGCATCTGCAGCGCTGATGCGCAAAAGAAACATAGGAGACTCATCCATCGCGCAGATCTCTGAGTATAATTAAGCATTAGTTTTGCGTCGTTGTTAAAGATGTTGCAGATCCAAATACTAACCTAGAAGATTAACACAACAATCATTCTACGTTCTGCACATGAACAGCGATTTGCCGATGTTGTGCATTTAATTTTTAGATCCAACAGGATTGCTTTAAGCTGAAGCGGCGAGTTTGTAGCAGAATTATATTATCCATAAAGCCGTTGGCTTCTCGATACGTGGGGTGGATGAGTTTTCTTGTGGCGAGCTGTATAAATATTTGCCAGTGAATTTGAAGGTTTTTGAAGAAATTTGGAAGTAAGAGAATTTTTAGCACAGTTTTCATTCATGGCGTTTCGGTTTGTCAGGGTTGGTTGCCTTCGCTTCGGTAGCGCTTTTTTCTTTCTGAGAGGAAGGCAATATCAATACATTTCTTTTTCATTTTTAAATGGACTTATCTCCACTGTAGAGACCTTTGCTGTTCTGCTAGCTTCGTGTTGATGCGCTAGGTGCTAATGTTCCATGTTTTCCGCCATTACAAGGTTGAATAGAGAATCTGGAAGAATGCGACTGTAACAAGAGCGACAGATCGCTTCTGCTGGGTAGCAGAAAGGTCGGCTAAAATCCTTGCTGTTGTTTAGATTCCTTGGTTGCTATCTCTTATGCTTTTCATTCGCCACTTAGGGGATGCTCTAGGTGCGTATCCAATAATGCTGAAGCTTCAGTCACAACAATTGCTTATGATATTGATGCGAAGCGCCTCTGATGGTATGCTCACTTTCTTTTGTAATTCATATCGAAACGTTGACGCTTGAAATTCCCATGGAAACTTATAATCCAATTCAAGAATGAACAAAATATACCTTATAGATGGCGATATGTTTTTGTGCTCGTTATGAAGTCGAAAATTACTTCCGACAATTTATTTCTTTCTAGAAATAAGACGAAGTAAGAGAGAGAAAAAGAAATCGATGAAAAAAAAAGAGCATCAATTCGCCAATGTGAGAGGAATTATACTTCAAATTCGTCGATGAAATCGTACGTTTAAAGGGATACATGATTTATGTGGAACAATTGCGCAAAGGACGATGGTGCTATATGAATGCAGCAAACGTGTTGTTAGTCGTGTTTCCCAAAGAACAGCGAGCATTTTCATTGATGATATTTCATCTCGGTGTTGAAGAAATGAATAACTATTCGCCCACTAAAAAATTTTTGTTGCGGAAATAAAGAAAAAGGGAAGTAGCTACTAAGCTACTAATATGGAAAGGAGGTTATGATATGCTTCGATGCAACCTACGTATTCAAATGAAAAACAATCGATGGTATTAACACTGCAAAAATTATATAGAAATATTTCACTTATAGTGACAGTTATCTCAAAATAACACTTGCGTACAAAATAATCGAAAATTTTTGATATATGCGATCAGTGACTTTATTAGCGAACACAACAGTTGTGGAAAATAATAATATTGGGTCGATGGGAGAGATTTCATTCACATTCAAGGCAAAAGCTTAGTCGGAAGGGAATAAGCCGAATGAGGATTTGTCTATTTGTATGATCAATGATGTGAAATTGAGTGATTATTATCGAATTAATGACAATCAATTTTTGAAAATGGCCAATAACGGCGTATTGACAACTTGTTTTGGCGCTAATGAATTTCATGTATTTATCGCTAGGATTAAAAAAAATCTTTTTGAATTTGTTCAAAAGGCATCTATTAACGATAAGTTTATGACCATAGGGGAGGACGCTTGCAACCGATAGCGATAGCACATTGAAAAAAAAAATTTTTTTTTTTTGAAGTGGAAAACAATAGTCGTGCTGTTTCATTGCTGAGTGGACAGGTGAGCAAATGTAATCAGGTTCAGTGAGCAAATGCAGGTAAAATAAGTTGCAAAGAACTTTGTTCGATGCAGTTGATTGAGGTGACCACCAGTTCTAAAGCAAATTTAGAAAAAAAAAACAGCAGGTAACCTCTTAGTGGTTGTTGGTGATTTTGCAGGAATAGCGAGACAAGAAACTGGAGAGACAACGTAACCAAAAATTCACGCTACAATGTTTTATCAGACTGCTAATTTTCTTGAAGAACGCATAGCCTGATGGTCTTCTTAAAGCTTGCGATAGTTTTTTTTTTTTTTGGCAAACGTTAAGGAGTCAATTGCATCAATGATGAGTTTATGTGGGGCATCGGTTGAGAGCAAATGGAAAACATAAAAATTCGTAACTATGAAGTGCAATAACTAAACTAGTGCAATTCGAAACATAATGATCTCTTTGATTGTTTTCGAGTGCCCTCTTCAAGAATCAAAATTTATTTGATTCAAGTGGTCGGCAGTTCCGTATTTGGAGTGGATAGTGGAAGGCCACGAAAATAAACAATTACAAGAATTAAAGCTTTATGAAAAAAACCCTACTAAGTTTCTCTACAAACAATGTAATTAAATACTTCATTATATCTCTAGAGATTTCCTATGTCGTCTACATATCGGTTTTTATCCTTCTCGAGTCATTCTTCTTGTTCATGTTTATAACCTTTAAGCTAACTGAGTCATTCTTATGAGGTATTGCTGTGTTTTCCTGCTTGCTTGTTTTTCATAGAAAAACGCATTATGCTCGCATATTTCATAGTGTTCGGGTTTGTCTGGGCACTACAATCAATTATGCTCGTTTTTATTCGCTCTGTAACAGAGACATTCACTGACAGGATTTTCAATCTTTTTGCTAAATATTGCGCCATGTCTGGTATTGGTCTCAACGATCACTGCTGATAGTGTTTGTAAAAGTAATGCCGAATAAGTTTTCACATAATTTGTCTATCCTGCCCTGTATCAGTGGGCAATTACAGATCTCATATGGGTAGTCGCCTCCTCCTCCTTCTTCGCTACTCCTCAGTTCTCATCAACTCATTTCATTCCGGAAGTCAGTCGAGTGTTTCAGGATTTTCAGCAAGATGTGCTAACTCAGGACTTAATCGAAAACTTCTTCTAAAACTATGGCAAAGAAGTTGAAAAATTTTGATGGCTAAATAGAACTAAAAGAAGCTGTGAGCAAATTTTGATGAGAAATCATCCGAAAATGCGCAGTTTTTCATGTCTTTGGCACGAATGAGCATTCCTTTCTTGTCGTCGCTAAACTCGCACTTTCGCACTATCGAAATTGATTTCCTGGAACGCATCAATTTCGATGTTTTAATGGTTGCCACAAATTCTTAAGGAAACTTCTAGTGATATGTAACTTCATAGTCAGAAAGAAAACAACTGCAAGAAGGTTAGTTGCAGAATGATGCAGAAAATTAATGGCAAAGCGAATTCTAGCACTATACACGGGTATGCGAAACTTTGAGAAAATCGGAAGAGAGGTAGAAGGTGATTCCTACTCATGAAACAGATGTCAACTGACGGTGTATGTATTTTCCAAAACGATCAACAAAACTTGTCGGGAGTGATCTTTAATCATCATTGACAAAAGCCATCCTCTAGTGAAATACGTTTCCAACATATCCACAATTTTTCGGGCGTTGTTTAGAGAAGATGCCATGCGCGCTTACAGCTTTGTTTCCAGGTGTGCTTTTCGTCAACGGTTAAGAATGCGTTTTCTGAAATTGCCGCTTGAGAGAACCGGCTTACGAGCGTTTTTAAGAACGCGTAAATCTTTAAAAGAAATCGTACTAATGTCTCTTAAATTTTCGTCATCGTTTCCGTTCAGCCGTAAAGAATGGAAATGTGAATACGGCAGATCCGGTAGTGTGTTGCCATTAAATTCAGAAAGGGCGACGCCCAAAAGCCAATTCTATCAAAACGAAGTTGCAAAGCAACTCATCACTCACTACACAGTAAATGCTGCACATTCCCACGATGGCACATCGATTAATTGATTTACTTCGCAACAACATTGTAAACGATGATTTATTTGACATTCAATGAAAAATCGAACAAATGCATCAATTGCTGAGATGCCATTTGATTTACCGGTGCCGCCATTTAAGGTTGCGATTACCTTTGAGTGTTGTTTTCACTTGAAATATTGCGGCAACGATCAATCTCAGTGGCAGTTTTATATTATCGACTGGAATGTGTAAGATAAGATATTACAATCGCATCTTCAGTAATACTGTTCACCATTGATGATGGACTGATCCAGTCAGTAGGCTTCCGTTGAAGGTGGGAAATAAACCACAATTCTAGAAGGAATATTTGGTGTTGTTGCTTTAGTGCATTTGAGAAGCTCGTTTTATTGCTTTCAACGATCGGTTGACAGATGCTATAAAATATAGCAAAAACAACCTTTATTTGAAGAAAGAATATTCTGAAGACGAAATGATATTTGTGCCGGTAGTGAAACTGGCTCGTCGAAGGGCTGACTGAGTTAATTTTCTAGTTTCTTCTTGAAGAGAATTCTGAGCTTCTTTTTCCTTTTCTTTTTTTTTTCAGATCGAACACAAAGACATCTTGGCTTCGATACGTTCGTGGAGACAACGAGACATGTGAGGCAAACGAATGAAAATTCGTGCTCTTGCAAAATTGGACCGGTTGGTCCACCAGGTCCACCAGGAATTGATGGTAGAAATGGCAAAGATGGTAAACCTGGATTGAATGGTAAGGATGGGCGCGATGCGGCGCCGACCGAGCTTCCGAGACCAGAAGATTTCTGCTTCGAGTGTCCTGAAGGTATGTGCCAACGTGAATTCGACATCCCACTTCATAAAAGACAACCTTTTTATGAGAAATCTGCATGGAAGCGAGAAGAGTGCAAAATGAATAGTGGATATACGCTTTTGCATCCGCTCGCTAGACCGACCACTTTCCTAAACTGCAACATTATGGAGAATATGCGGACATATTTGAGCTGCTTCAAGCCGCTCGTAAAAATCTGTAAAACATTCATACCTCTTAACCTGTCTTTAATGAAATGGAAAAGCAGTGGGCCGCAAAAGCCCTTTCAAACGTTTTAGCATATATAAGATTCTCTCCCTTCTTTTGAAGGACATGAAGTAGGAAGAGAGTAGTCACAATGGTTTTCATCTGAGCCACTGAATTTCGGTACTTTAGTGTTGCTGAAACTGAAACTATCGAACGAACAGACAGACAATCGAGTTCAAATGCAGGCGTAGGTGCAGGGTCAGCATCATGCGCTTTGCAAATGCAAATTTTTGTAGCAAGGAGCTTTTCCGAATTAGCGGCATTTCGCGCATTCCATTTGTTTCCCGCTATTGATCAAAGAGAGATCATGCCACTCTGAGGCACTTGCAACTGGGTTTTGTTTTTGTGAATTTTGGCCATAGCTAACCGGCTATTCACACTGCAGCTCCGGCTGGACCACCTGGTAGATCAGGACCAAAAGGACCAAATGGACTGCCTGGTGCACAAGGCGAGCCAGGCTTAAACGGCAGTCCTGGTATCCAGGGATCTCCGGGTCCAGCGGGACCGCCGGGGCCTCCTGGACCTCCTGGAGAGAAAGGACCTCGTGGCGAACCAGGAATAATCAGTGAGGTCAGTTCTGCGCACTTTATGAAATATACTTCATCATACCACTCATAAAATGCTCATATTTCCTGGAACGCACCCCTCTATCATTTCTGTTGAACAGCAGCTTATTTCGATGTGTACAGTAGACACAAAACGCTCCTTGGAAATCATCCACTTTTGAAGTATTTATTTGGAGTAGCTTAGCAATGAATAATGCAATGCTGTTTTAATGGTTGAAAGCATGAAGAACTTCCTTGTTCTTGCTTGAATACCCTTTTTCGCAAAATTGTCTTTGCGAAGGCATAGTGGCGGCATATGTCGTCCTGTTTTCATGTGCGTAACTATTTCAGCTAACGCCATAGTTCCGAGTTAGGAACAGGGATTAGGAACAGGAAAATGGAAGTAGGAAATACGGTTGCACATATGTTCCATAGCAAAGCGTCCAGCATTCTGATATCGAAGTTTCTCAATCACTTTGGAAGGAGTTGTGCGTGGAAATTTTACACAGCAAAGCTTGAATGTATTATTCTGAATTCCGTGGCCGAGACAGCGTACGTCGTACCAATTATTCTATCACATTTTCACGCTTCTTAAATATGATATGTTCTGCAGTATATGTTCCTAATGTATTGCTTGCTTGATTGTGAACATTTGCAGGTAGAAGGAATAGTAGGGCCACCTGGACCACCAGGTCCACCTGGAGAGCGTGGTCCAGACGGTCCGAAAGGAGACGATGGCCGACCAGGCCCAGTCGGACCGGAGGGGCCGGACGGGGACCCTGGTCGTGACGGAGCACCAGGGAAGGATGGCGTGCAAGGTGATCAAGGCGAAGCAGGAGAGAAAGGGCCAGGAGGAACGTGTGATCATTGCCCACTTCCTCGAACTGCGCCTGGCTACTGAGAGGAGAAAATAGTTGTGTGTGATTTCTCTGCACTCCAAGCCATTTTGCCTCAAACCATCCATCGACTTATGATGAATTCCTCATAATCGCCCTCCCAATTGAGCAAACTGCTTTCCAGGATAGGGTTAAGATATGAATTTCCCATAGCAGGAGGAACTGCAGATAGGCAACCGTTTAATTGAATAAGGGAGTAAATGAGAAGGCTACATCAAGAATGCGTAAAAACCGTTCGCCTACAATAAATTTGCTTCGAAATTTTGGCTAAGAATGTTCTGAATAGATAATTTTCGTGGAAAATGAACCATTGCATTTTTTTCGATATATTTTACCTCAATTCTACTTATAAAACAATAAATATCTTGGAAGGTAATATGGCTAACTAATGGAAAAAGTTTTTTTTCTTTGCTTTAGTATGATTTTCATTTGATTGTTTTCTTTGAAACACTGCCAACTGCACAACGGTTAGTCTAGTCTTTCAGTCGAGTTTCTGCTTACTTAATTAAAAAACAAAGTGAATTTTCTAATAAATTGAAACCCACGAAGATTTTAGAGCATCCAATAATTCCAAGAATATGTCCGCATCCAGCATTGCATAGATGACCTATATAAATGTAATGCTTTCTAGCAGAAACTTGTTGACGACAATCTATTCGTGCATTCAACGAAAAAAAGCATATAGATTTCGATGTTTATTCTGAATTCTTACCAAAAATAAATTGCAAACATCCCATGACTGACTCGAACATGATCATCAGAGCTGTAGATTCTCATTTTAAAAAATCAAAAACTTCCCATACAACTTTATGCTGCTTTAGATGTTATGTCTATAATGAGATTTTATTCTCCACATTGTATCTACGAAGCCGTTTGAGTGCGTTTAGATGCGTCAATGGAAGAATAATGAATAAATTTTTGGTATAAAAATGCACACGTTGCAACAGCTCGTTCATTCCTTAATTGTTTTTTTTTCAACAGCTTTTTCGCGAGGCGACAACACTTTTTAAAACAGTAGGCAAGCAGAGCGAGTATCGGCTTATATCCGAACATAAGATCACTGAGATTTAACCATTTATGAGAATATGTTGAACTTGCGACTTCATGAATTTTGGAATGTCTGTCATCAGTAATCTTAATATGAATAAAACAGGGCGCATTTAACGCTTCAGCTTCTTAGATAGAGTAGCAAAAGCAGACATTCACCACCTATACAGCGATTTTTTACAGTCTCACTATAATGAAATCTTTTTTACGGCTGTCAGCTCCAAAGTGAAGGCCAATAGCAAAAGTGAACATAAAGGAAAACTGTTTCATTGTGTAGCAGGACTTCAGAAGTCGGTTAAATCATCGATAATTGGTAAAAAAAAAAACTCTTCCTTTGAAAATTCTGCAGCTTAAGTGATACTTGCATGCGCAGAAGGATTGTTCGAGAGTCCTGGCAGGCTATTTGTTGAAAGAGAGGCATTTGTTTAGAAGATCTATCGTCAATTTTTTTTCGCTAGTGCGTAATCTATGGACTTTTTGGAACTGAAAGAGGGAAGCAAGAGCTGATGATGAGCGAAATTTATCAAAAATTGGAAAAGCCGCTGCTGCACTCCTTCTTGGAGCTTTTCATATGAGGCTGAAGCGACGGGGGTAAGGAATATTTCAACGAGATAAGGTGTGCTACTGCTGAAGCCGAAGATATGAATGCGTTGTGCAAAATGCAAGAAATTCTGAGATTAAATTTTAGTGCATAGTATTCTCTTCAAATATATGGCCCAAATTCGGACCTTCACGATAGGACAGTGTGCAAACTCACTACGAGAACTTGATTTGAAAACTCTGATAACGTTGGGCTATGTGTACACTTAAACAATGGCAAAACACATAAACATACCCGCATATACGTACACATGCGAAGGCTGCACGCATGTAAACAACCATCCACTTGCTCCGTACAAACACACGCATACACACATAAAAGTACATACTAAGTTAGAAACAAACACCCATACAATTTCATGCACAGTGCCCGCTCATCCGCACAAACACGTACAACCTATATAAACACGCAGACACGTGCAAAACCGTATGCAAGATGCAGACTTACAGTATATATATATATATATATATATATATATCAAAAGAGATCTTCAAGTTCACTTCTCATTCAATCGACCGTTATTCTCAAACAGGAAACTTCATATGCTCATCAATTCGAATATTTTTCATTGTGGAATAATTCTGCTGAAATAAGTCTATCCCAGTGTCAGAGGTCAACACGAGTTGCAGCATCAGGTGAAGTAATTGCGCAATAAAATCGCGATTCCTATGGAGACATGCGTTTTCAAAAGTTTGCACACTTCCATCTTCTGGAAAGCACCATGGAAGTACACTGAAACAAGTAATGTGGAACATCAAATTTTTTTAGGAATTTAAGAAACGCTGCCATCTTTCTGTTCCCCCAACTTTGCAGCATCGTCAATCTTAACTTTTGATGTTTTTCCTCTTCAATATTCACTTCTATTCCTTTGTCGAAAAAATTTCGCCTAAAAATGATGGCGATGGGAAAAAGTCAACTCGCAGACGTTTGCCTTCATTTCACAGGGGCAGTTTATTATGAAAGTCGTCTTCAGTGGATTCCACCAATGCAAGCGTGAAAGGTGCTTATATGGTCGTTTAGGTGTCACAAAGGTTTATGGAATGATGCTTGAATTTATGAGGACGGTTACTAAACAGATTTCGCTATACTGTAATTGTGCTCAAGAGCGATATATTTTTATGTTCAATGCTTCTAAAATTTCCAGTGCATTGAAAAAGCGATGAAAAATAAACAAATTCGTAAGACATGAGCCCTATTCCTATGTTAACTTCTGCATCCGTAAAATTTTGCATTTCGAAAGTGGAATTTGCAGTCTTTATATGAAAGCACTTTCGATACTTTATGAATATGTTGCAAAATTTCACTTCATTAGATTGTCGTATACCTCCAGCGTTTTCCTCATTCCGATCCCTGGAAGATGATGTCGTGATATGCATTAACGTGGACATCGTTGATTTTTTGGATCTTCCGTTTTGCAAATAGAAAAGCTGATTCAACTAGAACGTCATAGATTTTTAGTAACATCATTAGAGTGTTGAAGAAGAGGAAAATTTAAGAGTCAATAAATATCAATTGATAAAGGTAGGACTCAAAAAATCACTAATGATAAAACTTCTAAGTCGGATAGTGAACAGCATGAACTATCGAATTATGAGATATTATGTTGGAAAAACTTTTAACTATTTGCTACAAAATAATTTCACCTTAGACAAAAATTGTTTCTCAGCTGCGCACATTTATCATCACAGCATTCTCTTTCTTCGTTTCCGTATTTTCATTTCGGCTGCATTCTTAACAAAACTGCAAATTACATTCACGTAAGTGAAACGCCCATCTAAATATCAAAGCTCTTAATCAAAAAACAACTGGGAAAACTTTGAAGGCGTGTTGACTTCACGTGCTGATCTAAAGTTCCGCTTATCAGACGATTCCATCTCGTAAGTTCATAATAAAATATATGCAGCAAAGCACTTGTGTTTCAACTAACCCGTCAACTTGTCTGAAAGCAACAAATTCATTTTTTTACGCATCGCCAGGTGAATCGGCTGAAGGCAAAATGTTCTTCTTTGTGCATATTTCTGATCAGTTTCAAGCACCTCTAATGCAACTCTTCTTTTTTTTAAATTTGATGAAAAAATTAGGTCGCCTTTCAAAAAATGCTAAAGGAGGACATGAGAGAGAAGCTAAACTCCACAAATTTCGCTGTCCTGAATTGGTTGGTTCGGAGATCTGAACTACCAGAGAGACACATATTTGAAATCACATATGCGCGCAGCGCACGCATATGCATGTGTCCGTGCAAGTAGAACGCCATTTGCGCTTTGCAAATGCAAGTGCTTTAGTGAAGTCCAGAATTTAGCAATATCCATGCATCGAAATGGAGCACCCATTATTAGTGTGAGAATATCGCGATTGATCGATGAGTGAATGACATTTGATGCGTTATCAGTAAGCCATTGGACAACCTTATCGATCGTCATGTTTACTGCAAAGCTGCCTTTCTTTGATATGGGTGCCGGCTTACATTTGTGTTTCTCGTTCTAAATGAAATTTCATCGTTTGTGTGCGGCTTTAGCATTAATTATGTTTGATAGTCAAACATTGAAATTCGTGATTTGCCAATAGTTTTTTTTTTTGAGTGTCTTCTTGCCTTTTTCATTGAAACGAATGTGGCAAATGGTTCCTTCCAGTATTGGCTACACGTCACTTTACTAAGGCAAAGCTTCAGAATTAAGTGATATTAGTTACAATTTCATAGTAATTACTGTAGAGGTTGTTGACTATGTTCAAAACTATTAGTTCTCTTAATGCATTGTTTAGTTTCAATTGCATGCCGAGCCTTCTTGCATGTAAACATATTTCAAAATGTGAAAATTAATGTGTGGCGGAGAAAGTAAGCATGCATTAGCGCAAATGTTGCAGAAAAGGAGGTTAGGAAGAAGCGCAAGAGAAGAAACGCCAAACATCGAGGATGTTTGGTTGTCCAGATGGCTGCCTTCCTCGAGTGGCGACAACGAACCTTAGACACTATTGTTGCTTCGGAAGAATACATGTGAAGGTTAAGACTTCTAATTGTGTTTGGCTTTTTATTTCTCCAAGCAACCTAACTGAAACAAATAGACGTTTTAATAGGTGAATTTTGAGTACTGTAAACAGCAGACAATTGTTTCGAAGAAATAAAAGAGTGTTGGCGATTTTATTTATAATAAGTTGGAAAAGCAGAGAAGACGAAGCGGGAATATCAGTTCAGTCTGGAGACAAGAAAAAAACACCACAGTTGCAGTCATGTGAGCATTTGCGCCTGATATAAATTTAGCACAGAGGCTTCGAAACAATTTTGGCGTTTAAACCTTAGAAATCGTTGACGAGAACATTGCAATTTTAACAGCCATTGTTATATTAATGAGTTCGTAGTTACGATCTTTACAGCAAGTAGATCCATTAGAATATATTAATCTCATAACATCCGGGGAAAAGGAGGGGTGTTTACACGGTGATTTCTGAATGAAAAGTCTTTAACGATGTGGCAGTCTGAAGGTTCCTTGCAATATCACAGTTTTTGTGCTTGCACTCATAAACGTTGGATATTTGCTAGCTTTTTAAACGTTAAAATAGTCGCGTTGTTTCAGACCGGTCTTTTGGCAATAATATGCATAGTTGCCGCTGTCGAGATTCTCGAGATTGTCGTTTTCATCACGGGGAAGTGCGTTTGCTTGTTTATATGCATCTTGTAATTCACTATTCGTGGCACGATATCATATAGCATCCGAAACATTAATATATCCAACGAAAACATGCAAAAACAAGGCCATATGAAGTGGCATAGATACTTTTTTTATAAAACCTCTCATCGCCCCAGATGAGTTGCATTACATATGCACCATCGTTATCTCTCGTATTTTACCCTATCAAATTCAAACGCTGACTTGAAGTAATAGGACATACTTAATAGTGCGATTCATTTCGCTCGAATTGTAAGCTAGCTGATGGCCTGTGAAAGATTCGTTTAATGCTCTCTTGCAAATTTTCACAAAGCAAACGCGTCATAGCGAGGTAGTATCTCTTCAGGTGCACATGTTTTCATTTGTCTACTTGGTAATTTCAACTCAAAACCTGGTGAAATTGAAGTTGTTAAATTTTTGCAAATATTTATATATGATAGGCTAGCATGGACTATTCCACAGTGATTGGAACTATGTTTCTCAACAAGCAAGTCGTGAAATGACGATCTGAAGTCTATCACTGTTTGAATCAAAATTCATTTAGTTCCTTCTTGTTGGTGTTATAAATCTCGAAAGTTTTCTTCGACGATTTCCGCTTGACTGTTCTGCCCCATTCTCGACGCTACAAACCTTAGCCTTGATAAAATTTGATTTTACCATCGATAGCATGTATATATGCGATTAGAAGTTTTGCTTCTTATTTTCGAATTTTCAACGCACCTTCTCAAATTTTCTCACGATACTGGAAGGGTTAAACTCATGTGACAAAAAAAAATTCCAGTTTCCATATCTCATTTCTGACGGATGATGATTGGCGCAGGACAGTGCCTTCACCAGTTTTGTGGATTGTAGGATAGGACAACAAGTGGAATGCTCGCAGATCACTTACTAAGGAGGGTGTTTGTGTATGTCTGAGCACTTTGAGAGTGTAGTTGTCTTCGCATATCCACGAGGATCAAAAAGCGGCTCAGCTATAATTTATGTTATATTTGTCAAATGTTCTTGATTCTGCTTCAGGAATTTTCTAATTCTAAGCCGCGAGCGCGCAAAAAAAGTCACACGCATCTGCGCACAGAGATGTTTCAATAAGAGGGCGCGCTGACATGGTTTCCGATAAAATGCACTAAACCATTCCTACCAATCGAAGTGAAGTTGAATATCTCCAGGCAAAGCTTTTATAGTATTTTTCTCTGCGCTGATATAGGCGGACATGCACTACAGCAAAAAATGCAAAAATTTGTGGTTTGAGTTAAATTAGTCTGCTATGAATCTTCAAAAAATGTTTATAGTTTCTCGCGTTTCTAAATTAGGGTTGTTGGTATTGATAGGAGCCGAGAGTGAAATGTGCGAATGAACTGAATGGTTCGTGAATTTCGACATAAGCCAGCAAAGACAAATTCTGGGCGACTTTCGAGAACGACGTGGACAATGAAGAAAAAACTAAAAGGCAGCGAAAACTCCCGATTTCTTGTTCACTTTTTTTCCAAATCTCATTTGGCTGATGGTCTATCTATTCGACTTTCCATCAAATATACTAGGAGTCTATCTATTTCTCTTAAATATTTATCTCTGCAACTAATGTATATTTATGCACATCTCTTTTCAGATATTCGGTACCATCAACATGGCAAATTTTTTTCGAGATATTGGAAGCAGTATGCTTTCTTAGTCTAATCAGTGCCTACAAAACTCAACGGTCGTTATTCTTATGGCCGTTCATGGTGTCTCAGGTATACACATTTTGCTCAAAGTATATGTATACTCTAGACATCTTTTTCTGCATAATCACAAGTGCATTTGCATGAAACAGAATATTGAAGATTAAGGGCACCTGATAAGTCATATAATGAAGGGAACTTTTTATTTCAATGAATTTTTTGGAGGAACTGCATTTACTACTTCTGTGATAGCTTACAATGTTCTTTTATTTCACTATTAACGGGGAAATTTCAACGGTAAATTCCACTCCTCCTGACTTTCCCCTCTTTCCCTTGTCGTCTTTTGATTATTTATTTCGTGCCTACTCTTCAATTTACTTCACTAGCACGAAGTGCGAAAGCATAAAAAATGTGGACAGAAAACTCTCAAAAATATGGGAGCATGAATAGCAAGAAGGAGCAAAACGTTCGCTGTAGTTTAAGCAAAGAGATATTTAATAAGTGACAATAGCAACGTGTAGAAAGAGCGTGTGCATTAAGGCCATTCGCGGAAAGCATATTCTAGACTCATATAATGCAAAACTTGAAGCTGAACAAGGAAAATTTTTGCACTTCAGTATGTTTGAACAACTGAAACAAACGCTTCTCTCGTTCTCTAGCTATAAACAGGGATTGAGATATCAATTAGCGACAAGACCAGTGGACTATTTCCTTGTCCAGCTGAACTCGTCCGGGTTTATCACGGATGTGACCAATACCATGATATTTTGAAAGAACAATGAAGTCTCTATTGCTCAAACCAGTTTCTTTCATTCAGAAATGTGAATTTTTTCCCATAATTCTGTTTCATGCTTCATTTTCAACGTCCCAGTTACTTGCGAGGAAGTTCGATGCACCATTCAAATAGAACTGCAATTATTTTTTCCATCCACTAATTAAGTTTCAGTTTCTTGTCGTTATGGCTGCTTCTCTTGTCGCTATAATTTGCCTTCTAACGTTTTTCTTCCCGCGAAGTGCATATCGAGAAATATTCGCAAAAGGGCTTTCTTTGGAAAATGACGAGAGTAATGGAGGTAAGCTAGCTTGCAATTACCATTAAAAAATTGACATTCCATCTGAGAGGGCAAAAGATCGTTTTTTAAGATCACGTTGTGAGTATCTGAGATAGGTGTGTCGTGAATAAACGAGGTTGGCGGTCGTATGTAGACGACAGAAAACAGAATGGAAAGATCGACGGCTTATTAGAAAAGAGATTAACAGAGTTAAGGTGACGATGCACGTAGAGTAAAACTAACAAGCTGCGCAGGCCTGTCACAAAACTGGCGTTATCAGAACAATAAACGAAACACGGACAATCAAAAGCAGCAACTTTGATGGCGGGCAGGTTGGGCGACTTGAGCGATATTATAAACTGTATGAGCGGGATACAGCTTTAGAATGTGGCACCTTTTGTCAACTGTGGCAGGGAGTGATACAATGGAGCGCAAAACAAACACGTGAGAAACGAGGTGTCGAGCGGTTATTTTTTGCCGACACCAGGTTCTCTGGACACCAAAGCGCAACTGCCTAATTCGTACGATTGATCGCTGTTCACCACAATTTGTTTCCCCGCGGTGGGGATGATTTTTTCTTTGTGCTTGCCGACTTCTCTACCGGGCTCGTAGCTACTCGAGAGCTTCAGGAGTGGATCAATTACAATTCATCTCAATAAAGAAACTGACCTGATTTGACGAGGGCTCGTCCAATTGCGTCCTTCCTTTTTTTCCAGCCAAATCTTTACCAACCTCCTGATTGACTCGTCCCAAGTTTGCTCACACGGTTCGGGGGATACCTCTTTGCTCTGCGATCGCCCGGCACCTCAAACTTGGGTAATTAAACCCTGACATACTTTAAAAAGAACGCAGAAACGCGATATAATCGAAAGACAATTACACAATCATCATAAAACTTGACCTGAGCCTAATGGGGTGATTTTTGGTGATGAGCTAATAAAGGAAGTACGAGCCAGTGGCAAGAAAAATGCAAAACGTCAAAGCTAATGACGAGATCGCAGAACTTCGACGCAAGTAACAAGCAACAAGCAACAATGAGAGTCGAGTTGGAATACAAGAAAAAAACCAACGAAGAAGTGATGACGAGTAATGCAAATCCTCCACGCTTACGCATGACCGTAACGCCGCTTGAGTAAGACAATATAGTCGCTACAGCCGGAGGTCAACTTAGATCGTTCTGTGAGTCACCGCGTTGAGACACAGTTTGAGTTATTGTCTGCAGCAGCTAAGTAACTCACTCGCGTATCTTCGCGAAAAGGTGGCTATATTTCTTGCTGCGACTGGGAACACGGGTGAAGAAATAGCGCCGAAAGTGTTTCGTTTTAAAAATAACGACAATGTCTGGACCTCTGTGTTTCAAAAAAAATAACGACAATGTCTGGACCTCTGTGTTTCAAAACATTGGCGAAGACGCAAAATTTGCGAGAGGGAACAGTGAGTTCCTAAGGAAGTCTTTCTGTATTCCATTTTAGAAACCTCTTCCCATCTACCAAGGAATCATTTGCCATATGATGGAGGTTCTTTTTGATGGCAGTATATAAAAGCGATGAAATTCTTCTAATTCACCTTGAAATCAGGTTTCACAAAAAGTGAGACCTTGATAACACACACTTTGCTCTGCACTCAAGAAGAGTTTAAGCAGTATAATGCGCAATATTCACTCTACTACAGAAATTGATGCGTTGCGAACAAACTCACGGATTGCATCTCCACAATTTCCGCTCACCTCACTGAACTCCCCTCCCTTCCACCTCCTTCTCTCAGGCGCTAAAATATTATAATTTCCTATTTGGAGATTTCGTGACTACTATATTTCATCTGCGATCACCTAAGCAAGGACCAAGGAAGCCATTGCACGACTCGATTCTTTCCCCAGCATCATCTTCAACATCTGCGTGCTTATTTGCAAAACTCAGTGCTGATTCTCATGCTCATGCCCCCAAAAAAACTCTCGTTTTAAGTTCCCTGCAACGATTTTATGAGCTCGAAGGCGCTGTCTGGGACAAACATTTCACTTCCGCCATCTTCTCCTGTCTCTGCAATGATTTGGATCTTCTTCAGGAAAGAAAAGCCACTTCTTTGCGATATTTGAGTTTGGGATCAGCAGTGGCCCGGAAACTAGAGTGGTAAGAAGAAATTGTGTGAGGGACAAGACATTAGCTATCGCATCTCAAAGAAGCTTTTTCCTTTTGATGGTGAGACGAAGTAGCTTAGATATATATGAGATAACAAATTGCATTTTGAATCCTATAGTCGTAAAGAACATGCAGAAACGCAAAACGATTCTTAGTAGTTTAATTTCCGCTATTTCATATGAGCCGATAACTACCAGAGTGTGGACAAACTTGAAGTAAATTTCTTATGAATTATACGATAACACCAAGAATGAACAATGATTCTTTTGCATACCTTATTATTCACAAATATTACATATATTGTTTATGAAGATGCTTTATTACATATAGCGCTTAATGATCACATATCAACTAATTCACGTTGATTACATTTCAGCTATTCGTCTACGCGCTATCATATCGTTTCATTTCTATTTCTTTGCTGCAATTGTTGAAAGCTGGGCATTAACAATCACATTGGCTTGCCATCGGTATTTCGATGAAGTCAACGAAGCGAGGGAACAACGTATGCGAAGGAATCGTAACTACGACGGCAGAAATCATGCTAGTATTCCGCCTATATTTGCACTTGAGGAATTGGATTGGCCAGCTAATTGATTCACCTCGTAACCTGACAAAACAGCATTACGGAACTGCTAAGCTTTACACATTTTCAAAATTCGGCCTCGGAAAGGGGCTCGTTTAATGCTTATCTGCAAAATGCGGTATTAATAGGTTGCCCATGAGATTCATGAGAACCTCATGGAAACCAGTAGGCGTGGTTTAATATAGTACGGTCAAGGAGTAGGCTACAGAGGTGCGAGTGAATTACCGCGGAAGAAGAGCAGATGCATTTCAAATCCCATGGATCCAGACCGAGCAATTACTCAGCAGCCTGAGGTCTGTTGTGATTCACAAAGACCAATGCTGTTTCAAGTAAACTAGCGAGGCAAAGTATTCCGATTCTGCAAATTCCAGTGCAACTGCAGCCTGAAAATTCATTCAATCCCACTGCTTTAGTTAATCATCATCCTTTTCAAAGGCTCAACCTCAGACTAAGTGATGGAAGCTGTTTAGGGCCATGTGATATCTGTGATCATTCGGGTGCAATAACATTAAGTTTGCAGAATGCTTTGCAGCATTGGATCTTCTCACATTTGTTCGTAGTCATGGTGTTGCAACATTTGCGAAATGCGCTTACGTTGACATCGCCAACTGCTCACTTTTCGGAAGTTTTACGTTGTCTTGCAATCTGTTTTGTAAATAAACGGAGGAAATTCCCCATTACTGAATTATGATGTATTGCAGGCATCCACAAGTGGAAGTCAAATAAGTGGGTTTGACCATATTGCTCCAGATAGCTTCGATAATCCAAACTATGCACTTCCAGACAGCGATGGTGAAGACGTCCCAAAACCATTTCAAGAACGCGATGGGAAGACTGCTATTGTATGAAATTTGAATAAAAACCTCTCAGGACTCGTTCGGTCTATGAAACAATTTTTATGTAAAACATTTAGCAATGGCGTATATTTTAGGAGAATATTTTAGAAGTCGCTTGATGTCGTAGAGCGTTGATGCATCGTTACCTTGCATGTGCTGGTGCCGAATTCTGAAAAATGAACATATGAGGCATCATTCCTGCATACAAAGTATACGGCAATGCTTATACGCTGACTTTTCAAGCTCGCCGCAAACAACAATCAAAACTTACTATTATAATATCGTTCACATTATTGAAAACAGCACTGAATATTATACATGAAGTTATATGGAACGATGTGTTTGCAGCAGTTGCCTGGACTATGTAGAATGGCATAACTCTCTCAATCGACTAATAGATTCCTTGTGGGAAGAAATGTCCTATGTTGCCCGACTCGCATGAGTACTTCCATGCGCTCTTTGAGAATCGTTCGGTTTGGTCTAGACTCAGATGCGATATAAACCGGCCCGACAACGCTTTGTTTGGTTTCATCCGTTCGACTCACTTAGATCACATCTGGCTCGCTCCACTTCAATGCATTAATGTTCAGCTCAGTTTGATAGAACCTGATAGGGCTTGATTCGACCTGGTCTGAACCTGCTCGGGGTGAGCAGCATTATACTTCAACTGAACCGGGCGAATATCGCATAAATTCTCAATTACCTGAAGGGGCTAATTCCGGAAAAATTTTCACTTTCAGCAGAAGCTGGCAAGATAGCTTGGGGTTTTTATGGGTTTAGAGGGAAAAAATTGAGCGGCTGGATGGATTGTGCTGCTAAATGAAAAGTGAGGTGTTATGAGCCTAAGAAGTTGGGAATCTTGTGCTGCGCCTGTCTCGCACAGTTCATGAAACCATAAGGGAAATTTGAAAGCCAATTTAAAAATAGTAACTTAGCGCCCAGGAATTTTTCATCCGGCCAACGTACGCTTCCCTACGCATCTTCCACTTCGTGACCGGATTCAATTATGCAAAATGCAGCGGTTGTGTTTGCGTTTTGTTTGAAATTGGATCACAGCAGTTGCGTTTGCTCACTTTGCATGACGATGTGCGATAGTTTTGCAGCATGTTTGTATGCGGCTCTGCTTAAAATTCAGGCACCTTGCCAAAAAACACAAGAAACTGTAATGTCTGTCTCGACTGTTCTTATGGCTCGTTCATGTGAGAGCACCCTTGAGTGGACACAAGGATGAGAGCGCTGTTTGTTTCGAATAAAACGTTAGGCTATCTCCTTGACACTAACTGGAAGTCCCCACGACGAGTATGGTACCGACACCAGGTTATAAGGTTATCAATGTACTTAGCCTGACTCGTGCAGTTGACTGTTGTTCACCGATATTTGTTTTCCCTCGCTGTCGATGATTTTCTTTTTCTGCTTGCCGACTTCTCTGCCGGGCTCGCAGCTCCTCGAGAACTTCACACTGGATCAATTACAATTGGTCATTTGACGAGGGCTCGTCCACTTGCGCCCTTCCCTTTCTCAGCCAAATCTTTACCAACCTGGTTGGCCGGTCCCAAGTTTCCTTACACGGTTCGGGGGATATCTTTTTGTTCTGCGATCGCCTGACACCTCAAACTTAGGTGATCAAACTTTTGACGTACTTTAAAAACAACGCAAAAACGTGACGTAATCGAAAGACAATTACACAATCATCATAAAACTTGATCTGAGCCAAATGAGGTGATTTTTTGTGATGAGTTAATAAAGGATGTACGAACAAGTGGCAAGAAGAATGCAAAACGTCAAAGCTAATGACGAGGTCGCAGAACTTTAACGCAACCAACAAGTAATAATTACAATCGAGTTGAAATTCAAGAAAAACACAACAAACGAAAAAGTGATGACGAGTAACGCAAACCCTCTACGCTTGCACACGACCGCAATGCCGCTTGAGTAAGACAATACAGTCGCTACAGCCGGAGGTCAACTTAGATCGTTCTGTTGGTCATCACATTGAGACACAGTTTGAGTTATTGTCTGCAGCAGCTAAGTAACTCACTCGCGTATCTTCGCGGCAGAGTATATCAGCGTTCCTCAATGCTTCAGTGTTAACACTACGATGCAAGCGGTCAGTGGGTTTGCAATAGTATAGGACAATTCGCTCTGGTATCATGATAGAAAGACAGGATATTTTCATCTATTGCTGCAATGACGCACAAAAACGAAGAGAATGGCTGACGGTGTCGATGAAACTCGATCCTAGTTGTCGCGGCCACAGGAATGAGCCCCTACCGCTTCAAATCAGCAATGCGCGGAAATACGCTTAGTGGTATGTTTGCAGGATGTCATTGCTTCAGCAGGCCTCCCGTATCAACAAACAGCATTTTTGGGTGAAGGGGGCACTTTATCAAAACAGCATAAAGTAACCTTTTAAGTATGAAGTCATGTCGAACCGCCCGTACATATGCAACAGCTGCCGTGTTTTTTTTTTGTTCAGCGACACAGCTGTCCCGAATTGTGTGGTACGCTTCTCACTATAATCAACCGTCATGTGTGACTTAACGCGCTTTTTTGATTTTGCGAGTCGTTGAGAAATTGCCCGTTCTCATTAGGCTCGCACTTCGAAGATTTCTGAGAGATGATTGTCCGATCGATCCGACTTTGCTTGCCCTAATCGATCTGATTCTGATTCAGTGCCTGGAGTTTTCCTTCCTCCCTGACAAAAGTGCGCGCTGTCAAAATCGGAGGGCAAGGACCACAAGAGTGGATGTGTCACGCTTGTCTATGCGAATGACCGTGTGACTTGAGCATTTAATGTGTTTTCACGAATTTCCTTTAAACAGGTGCAGTGCATGACGATGTCGCAACTTGCGTATTTTATAGATGCATGTTTGCGTCTGAGTTCTACCGCATTTGGGACGCTCTATTTGTCCAGATGCAGTGCAGTATTTCAGCGATGCTCAGATTGAAAATTGGAAAAAAATGCGAAGAAATTTTTCGGAGACCATGAAAACCACATTATGGGCAATAATGCAATGAGTTATTGGAGAGATATCATGGATATTCATCTGATCACTGTTATTTATGACCGATTTATTGTCGAAATTATTTATATCAGTTGGATTCCTAAGGAATTATAGGAACGTTTAAACAACATAATGTGCTAATAATGCCACTGCATCAGCACAACAGTATCTATTGCTTTGAGGCACTGAGATAGTCACTAACTTTTTATTTTTATTTTTATTTATTTTTTTTCATTTCGAAGCAAAATAATGCCAAAAGTGAAGCCTCTGTTTTGCTTTTTTTCAATTATATTGCGATGACTAATGGTGCCAAATGACGCGATAAGATTGTTTTCTAGCCTCTAAACTCGAAAAAAAAAGTAGAAACGAACGCCCATTCACCGTCTTTTTCAATCACTGCTTTGCGGGCACTCACGGCAATGATTCGAAAAGAAAATTTAGTGAATAATTTCTTACACATTCTCAGCACTACTCAAATTTTCATAAAGAAAGTAACGTCTTATACTGGAGATCATGCGGGAAACTTTTCAGCATCTGAAGTTATATCCATAGAAAGGAGAGGGAGGGAGAGGGGTGGAGAATCACTTTCTTTTTCTCACCAATGAGAACATTTGTTTCAGAGATTTTAGAAGTGAGTATTCACGTATACATCGTCGGGTGAATAATGAGGTGAATAATGTTTTCATACATTGTGCTTTCGGGTGAATTTCATAATTTTATATGCCGCATTACATCCGAGATGGTGCAAACCGCCAAACTTAATCCACAGTGGAGTGTGCAGAATGCTTTTCATTTGGAATGCTCCCATTATATTCAGTTTGTTGTAAAAAATAGAAGAACACCATCCCATAAATGTTGATGTTGTTTGTTATTGTTACTGTTCATCAATACAAGAAGATCTCTTACTTGGTTAGTTGTGCCAAATGCATTTCCCATGTGATATGACCGAATAAGCCAATATATTTGTATGCTAACCAGTATAAAGTTTTCAGAATTGGTTTGAAACGATAGCGCCGTGGTAATTGTATAATCGCACAGATATAAAAGCTTTCTTGCAAATGCGATGAAGAGGGCTGTTGTTATACGTGATGAAAATGAATAGCATTTCGGCTTTCCTACGTTATCGATGTATTAGATAAAACTTCACAAGTCAACAACAGTTCCATCATATTGCCTACGGATGGTTTCTCTTAGTGCTAGGTTTTTTAATCGGTATTCTGCAATATATGAAAGAGTTACTTAATTTCATCGTTTGCAAATTTCTGATGTTGATTTTCAATGATTGTTTAGGAAGAAAATAATCGTAATAAAAATTTTCGAAGTTTTCAACTTCAATGATGTAGTCTGCATCTGAATTATCACTCGCTGATTTTCTTGATGGATGAATATGAAATGTGAGTACAATATCACAGGTGAAGACAAAAACCCAATTTACGTCTAAGCGTTCATCGAAAGTCGACTAGACTGACTTCCACAAATGTATGAAGCGGTCAATTGGCGAAAACCAATTGCCTCGAATATGTGTTAGACGTTTTTGAATAATGAGCCAACTGAAGTTCGGCTCAGACTGCGAATGAAGCGGTCGAGCACTCGGCCGGCAAGCGAGAGATCGCGGGTTCGTCCCCGTCTACGGACAAGTTTTCATTGGTCATCAAAAAACACCTCATTACCTCAAAGATATTGCCACTTTCTGGATGGAACTTTGCATATGCAAATGTATATTTGCTTCTTATGTGGAAGTATTTCTAACGATGACAATAGCTGATGAATTATATTTCACTATTAGCAACTACTCAATTCTCAGGTGTTAATTCACTGGATTGTATTTCCATTTCAAGTATCTATTATGAGAATAGAGGTTTTGGAAAAGGGAATTTTTTTCGAATTTCAAAATAAATTAAACCTGATGGAATGAAGCGCGTTACATTGCTAACGTTAGTAGCACTAATGCCTGAAGTTCTCGTTGGGGTGTGGTGGGAGCATTATGAGATGACCAACTCTCTGCTAGACGACACCTGACTCTTCCTTTGCGGCAGTTTTACATTCTCCTCGTTCAGGCGTTTTGCTTTAATCTCTGTGCTTTCACGAAACACAATGATTAAAATATGCTCAATTATTCGTCTACATATGTTCTTCCCCTTGCTAGAAAATTCTTTCATATAGCTACACTTTTTACTTGCCTTTTTTCACATCTTGATCAATCTGTTTACATCTTGCATACTATTTTCGGATAGGATTGCATGCAGTGTTCCATCTATACCTATTTTCTGGAGTCGTTCCGTGGTGGTGTTTAGTTTCCAATATGGTCCTGACTTGGCGCCACTTATCGTGGATCCAGAGTCATAATGCGCGTGGAGGAATCGAAATGAGCGCTATTGTTTTTGGCGAAACACAGTAGCAAACATCAAATATCATCGCCTATATGTTTAAAATAGCTTTTTTTTTCCAAACATTTAGGCTATTTATCTCTAATTGCCATTTCCGTTGCATATACCACATCCACCGCACATTTTTCTGATTTCTTTAAAGTAGAACGACGGCAAGGAGTGGAATACTGGAGTTTTCAGAAGCTCACTTGCAACCAGATAATAAAGGAGTAGCGGAGCAAACCAAACAAATATTTGAAATCGTGGATGCACTCAAGAACTAGGGAGCACGACTAAAGATCATGCTGAATATTTGCATTCAGTTTTTGCGTTAGGATGTATAATTAACAAATGAAGCAAAACCCACCTCCAATTAGGCCCGTAAACGAATTTGATGCAGTTAAAACTTGCCTGCCTAAAAACGATGATGGAGGGAACAACCTTTAGAGTTTGTTGGTCGCACGAATATTTAGCGGTTGCAATATGGCATCTTACTGAGTAATCAACTTGGCCTGGCAACGCAGGGAGCAGTTGCCCCTGTAATTTCTATATATAACAATTGTTGATTTAACGGATACACTTACTCGCACAACGAAATCCACTATTACGCAGATTTCGAAGGTGACCATCCGGAAATTCATAGCTTCGAACACCTTCGTCTCATATTATGCCATTAGGCAGTCAGCGATGCTCATCTTTTGAGGTAGGCTAGATAAGAACAATTCGAAACTCGAACGGTTGATTGGATGATGAGGATACAGAAACGCGCATAGCGTCATTTCCTCTAAGATGTCTTTCCACCTGACATTGAAAATAGCGCCACTGGTATATGATGGCGTTGTGTCCGGTCATTGCAGATATATTTCGCACTCAGTGACTTTATTTCGCATCTTCTCGCGACTTGCTTTAAAAGAATTAAACACAAGTATTCCATGCTTTCGACAGCTAAATAAAGTCTACAACATAGGCCATTTCCTAGACCTACTTTCGCATTAATCGATCAACCACTTGAAGAGTTTCGGGCAACTGAATTCTTCCAAAATTTGCACAGATTTTATGACCGCTCGGTTCATGTTCTATAGCATCATCGCATTTTTCGGTAGTTCGAAACAGGTACCAGAGGAAGACATGATAAGCACTCTCGCAAAGCCACTTTATAATCATCAACAAGTAATAAAAGGCGCGCAAAAGCGCATTTATATTTTAGTCGCCGGTCTAGCGCTGAGCCAAGCACTCGCTCGTATGCATATTTCACAGTCCGTCGCAATAAAAATAAATCAGTTGTGGAGGATTTGTACTACTGTTCGCTCCGATTAGATGATGGCGCAAATGATATTGCATATTTCCCTGAAAAGAGCAAAGAAAGACTTCATTCGTGAGTGCTAATGTTATTTGCAGCATTCATAGGTGGGCCTATCAGAATGATCTACGATATTTAGAAATTGAGTCGTATAGGCATGTTGAATATGAGTAGATTACAATGAAATGTACTTTTAAAATCTGTTTTCAGTGAGCAGATCTAACACATCCAGGAGCCGGCGTTTCTTTGATCCACGAATTTTTTTTGCCGTTTCTTGGTGGAGTTAGGCCATATCCATTAGAGTGTATCACACCGCAACCTGACAATGCAAGAGCAATCTTCGCTACAAGAATGCTGTGTAGTTGTAGCAGTTTTCAGCGCGACAATTTAAACACAGATCAAAATATGAGAACATCGAAGAGAAATAAGCACAAACTAATTGAAACATTTATGAGTGAAACAGCATTCGACGCTGCTGACCGAACGCATCTAGTGAAATGTAAAAATTTTTTGTTAGGCGGCAAACAAAGCTGTAAAAACATCTGCTTTTGTGAGCATTTAACAAGTTCTTTGTATTTATAAATGAATTCGTTATGGGAATAATTTTGCAGCAATGTATCAATTGATCCAGAAATAATGTTGCCATATTCATTATTAAGGAAATTTCTTCAAGAAATTTCTGTTTGCGTAAGTTATGTATTTGATAACTCGTAATAAGACTTTTATTTAGCTGACGCATATATTGAGTATTGCTTAGATAATCTTTATTGTAAGCGGCAGGTTTAAAGTATACGAGAGCGCTATCTTAAACGTTAATTGCATACTAGAGATCACTGAATGATTGATCTGATACGTATATCGTGCCAGCTGCTCTAGCACTCTTTACGCTTCTTACGTTTACTAACAATCGGTTGTGTAAGAAAGAACCTGTTGCGAATTTATTTCAATTGTTTCGTTTTTGCTTCAGAATATTTCAATTGCTGTTTTTTATGAGTGGAAATTTTAAACATCAAAAATTGCAAGAAAATCTCTCGCAGACATTTCCACTCGTTTTATGAAACAAACGAAGCGTAATATCTCTAAGCGGTGATTTCTTTTAAAATCAGCGCTGAAATTACTTTTTTTTTTCTGGTAAAGCGATGAAAGAAACGACTGCGCGCTGCCACTAAGCGCACAAATATCGAAACAATCCCATTTAGCAGATTTGTAGGATTGATGTACCGAATGAGCGGAATTAATGATGGCAAACGATGCGATAGAAAAAGTAAATAACCTAGCAGATGAGGATTGCTTGCTTCGATCTATTGAAATTGCTTGAATTTTCTAGTGGTTGCGGCGCAGGTTACAAAATTACCAATTCTAAGGAGATATCTGCAAATGGCGAGTGTTGTTTAAAGTGATGAAAGCGAGTGTTGTTTAATCACCAAAATCGAATGACTTACGATGCAGCTTTCTGAGCGGACGATCGACTAAGTGATTGACGAAATAGATGATTTTTACTTAAGCGATATTCAACTGCTAATAGAGGACATTCTACGTGCAACTCTGACGGTGTTATCAAGTGTCAATAACCTCTGGACAGGCGATCAATCACTTCAAAATTGACAAGGAATCATATTGATATAAATAGTATTTTTTGTGTGTCATTGTTGGGGCTCAGATTAGCAAATAAGTAAGCGCAAAGTAAGCAATCGAATTGAATTGTGGCAAAACTCATCTATCGTAACAAAATTATTACAGGTGTTATATAGTTGTGACAAACCTCTGCAGTATGTCAAATCTTTACCTGCTGTATTCCTACCGACTTCTCAAATAGCCGATAACCAGAGGTTTTATGTGCTTTCTCTGACTGTCGCGTATAGTGATGAAGCTATAGAACTGTCATAAACATAGATACACCCAGCATACATACGTGGACGTATATATTTGCCCATATTCTGCGCATAAGCATACTTTCATAAACAATTCGATGAAACTGCATAAATAGTGAAGAGAATTCGATATTCTATGGGAAAGCATTTGAAAGAACACAAGGATTGTGTGGTGGTTGAAATATATGCTATGATAGAAAGGTCATCATTGAACGTAAAGTACTTAATGCTACTAAAGACGTTC
This sequence comes from Baylisascaris schroederi, assembly GCA_006503575.1. Lineage (NCBI taxonomy): Eukaryota > Metazoa > Nematoda > Chromadorea > Rhabditida > Ascarididae > Baylisascaris > Baylisascaris schroederi. The sequence goes on from QEWY01002836.1 coordinate 101,740, forward strand.
CCGCCATTAGGCCATTCTTTGCAACATTCACTTTCTTCTTTATTGCACACATTGTCACGAACTTTTTAGCTGTGACGGAAGTTGAAACTTTGAACTTATGCAACTGATTCCTGCCAAGAGGATGAAGACTTGCCGATTAGCACGCTGACCTGAGTAACACTCATATCCAGTGTATCAATGATCGCAGCGATGATCCATTCATATGTTTTTCTCTTCTTTTTTCCACACTTATATCGTTTTCACGTGGTCGTTGCGAAATGCAACTACTTCAGGGAACATCGTTGAGCGACGGTTGTCTCTAATGCTCTCTCTCTCTCTCTCTCTCTCTCTATATATATATATATATATATATATATATATCCATTGCCACCGTACCGTCATGACGAGCTATGCAAACACAAATCTATGTGCAGAAAAGAAGTAACCAATCTGACAAATTTAGCCGATAACATTTATCTTCGAGGCTTTTCCAAACTTTTGCGGCAGAGGGCTGAAAAGAGGTCGAGCAATTTCTATTCCAGCGTTCTTCACTACAGAATCATACATTGCTGCGCTAATGGTTGCCTCAAAGTAGCTAATCCCAGGTTGCGAATTCACTCCATATTTTTAAAGGCATTCGTGTGCCGCAAACTATAGATGGTACCACCAAGATAAACCTTGGGACTTACAGTTCAGCAACCATTTTCATTATCATAGGGCCTGTTTTTCTAACCATATCTCTTGACTGTGGCAATAGTGGCCTCGGGCATTTTGTGCTGCTCTTTCCACCTAATGAATGCGACTCCTCGTGAAGACACTGAAAGAAGCACCTACCTCGAGATGAGTCGTGTTGACTCGATGGGATTTCTGAAGACGGCTTTCACAAAGGGTCCATCAATTACGTGGTTTCGATCATGAGACACTGCAAAAAGTGGCCAGTCCAGATGTGGTGGGTGAAGGTGAGCACATTTTCTTTGTGAAGTGAAAGATGAGATATGTCTGCTAAGCACTCACCCTGCGGGCATTGGCGTCGCAATCTTTTCAAGTTATTCATTTCGGGATGTTGTGACTCAGAGGGTGTATGAGCGTCACTCCACCCACATGCTTTGTTACGTCGATTGTTTTTCTTTTGCTGCTCCACTTCAATGAACTCGTTGTTAGTTTCACTGATATAAATACTCATGTATTGTTGCGTTCGTCGGTGAAGTCAACTTCTGCGTTTGAGGATAGTTGCTGCCGTCTACCGTAACTCAAATGGCCTCACTTTCAAGAATGGTTTTTTAATGTGCATAAAAACTATTGCGAAAAAATACAGCCATCCACCGTCTAAACTGCTAAGCATTCGTTATATAAAACTAACTTAGCCACTCAACTGTACTGAGCGCTGCATAAGCGCTTTCGAGTAACCTAGTGCAAGTTATCTATGTTTGACATGCGCTGAAAATTTCGAGTGATGGTTTTTCGCTTTTTCATTGAGGATCCTCTTTTGTTTGAAAAAAAAAAGCACTTAGGAAGCGCGCTCAATTGTTCTTAATAGCTGGGTTGACAATTTTTTTTAAAATGAGTTAACGATTCATAACAGCTGAGCGAATCGTTCCTAATGGCTGAGCTAATAGTTTCTAGTTGTTGAGTTGGCGATTTCCATGGGGAACCATGTGAAGTTCGCGAGATGATCCACAGAAAACGACGGAGTCACCATTTCTCGCCTAAGTACATTTTCACGGGAGCTGTTATTGAATCTCACTATCCTGGTCGAGATTCTTGAGGTGCCGCGGGAGCTTTGAACTTGTGTTAAAAAGTTCGGAATGTACACGTTCTGAGTGTTTGTCTGCAAAACATATGATTCATTTATGCGTTTTCATTGGCACTCATGAATATCCAATCTGTTGACCTTCTATTATCAAACGGCTGTTACGTGAAAGAAGTGATTGAATTAGCATCTGTTGCATTTTCGCATTGAGGTTCTGATCGTAGTAACTATGGAACAATGTTGCAGTGTCTGACGTTTACATCAACCGTCCTGTCAGCCTACTATGCTTCAATTTCTGAAGCCTTTTAAGTGCTACTGAATGCTGCATTAGAAGGATTGTCGATTAGTGGCTTCCCTCCTGCCATGCTTGAGGGTTTTATGTTTGAACTGTTGAACATCGAAATTTTGAAGCTTTCGTGATTGAATTGCTTGAAATAACAGAGTAGTTAAGCTTTGATGTTTGCATTAACAGTAGCGCAATTCTTCGATTTGCTGCTTCACTATGTGCTACATCTGTGTTTTTTTTTTTAATTTGCTGGAGCTCTTTTGCCTCCTAGGGATCCTTCTTAGAGGTGTTGATGCAAAAGCGATCGTGCTCTTTGGCTTTCAGTTATCTCATGCTTCAAGACTTTTCACTTCCACCATGCATTCCACATTATATATTTTCATTCTATTTTTTTGCGATGCAGGTACAATACGCGTCGTCCTTCGCTTGCGTCAATGCTGAACGTGATGAGCAGTCAAACTCTATAAATCGTCAGCAGCGTTCCTCCATTCAGATAGCTGATCCAAGATTGATCAGCTCAGCATGTTTGTGGCAGCACTTGATAAGCTTCTACTCCTTTTTTTATTAGGTTTTCTCTTTTCCTGTACGTTGCAAACTTAAGAACCAGGTGCATTTCTTCTCATTTAAGCACTATTGATATCCGCTTTCTTTCTGACTTAATCTACCAGCGCATTTGCTTGTGCAGTTTGCAAAGGAAGCTGAATCCATAGGTATTCACTGGTATTGCTTGTAAAGTGGAAAAAAATTTGGACATGCTTGATGAATCCGTTCTGCTCGATAAGCGATTGAAGAAATCATCGCATGAGTTGGTCCCTGCACTAATGGGGCTCGCCTTATCAGGATTGATTTCAATGGACGCTCTATGAATTAAAGAAGCGCACAGCGCATCTAAATATGTTCCTCTGCCATCCAATCCCCATCTAGCAAATGACGAAACCATGTATCACGACAAAATAAAGCTAAAGATTTCAAGAGTAACGGAACTAGATGCACAAGCAAGTGACATCCGTATCGGGGGTCGAAGTAAATTGTTTGTTTCGGAGGATAGTGGCTTTTATGCGAGTTTCTTTGTATCCGACTCCATTGTAGAGCTACTATTCCAAGAGAATGCGTACAAATCTGCTTTAACCATCAGTACGTTCGATTTACTGCTTTTGTGAACGGAAAAGAAAAATCATTTTTCGAGATGGAACCACAAATAGTATTTGAATGTCACGTTTATAGCCCTGAGCAATAGCCAATAGGTTACCTTCAATATCTTCGAATGCAGCAAACTTGTATTTTTGCGCAAGTTCACGCTAATTGTAGTTCATGTTTAGACTCAATTGCGAGTGCTTAGCCGAACTATGAAGGAACCAGTCAATAGGGATTTAAAATTTGGAAAATAAGAATTTGCGAAATTTGTGACTAGTCAGATCGATTTCTATTTATTTCGTCTCTTTTCACGTCATGCGATCGCCAATAACTAAATACTTTCACATGACGCTTCGCAAAGGAGTAAGGAGCCTAACGAGTTATATGATTGCTGGGGATCTCTGGAAATAATCGAGCTTTTGGGTTTCGCAACTTAAAGTTGTGCCGACCACTTTGGGGCGGTCACCGAGTTCAGCAAATTTGCTTTCGCTGTGGTCATTTTCTAATGGCAAGTTAGCTCCGCATTCACCTATCATTGTTTTAGAGGTGTTCATTTTTGCATGCAACTGTTTGAGATGATGTCATATTGAGGTGCTTTAATGGCTTTTTTCTTTCGGCTCCGCCTAACTTCCTAATGATTTATCTCTATGCACTATCCTATTGCAACAAATCTGAGCTCTATAGAACTTCGATCCGAAATACAGAAAAAAGACGAAAATAATGCCCTGAGGACTTTATTAATGCAAAGTCATTTGGCTTTCAAAAAATTATGACGCGCTATATATTCAACTCTATTTTCTCAGAGGTTGACAGCCGAATTATTGCATTTTCCTTTGACAATGACATGCACACGGCGTATGAACAATGACCGTAGAACGGATTGGTTGTTTCGTTCAAAAAAAAGAAGTTGTAGATTCGGACGAGAGGATCTTGGAGCGAACGAACAAACTAATATCTAACAGTTTAGCTACGAATTCGGTAGCGATTCAGAGGAAGCTGACCTTATCGTCAGAAGCTGCATTTCATCTCACAATCGGCCCTATTTTCTGCTGGCTATTGTACGCTGATGGGGCGGAGCTTGATATGGAACGAAGACTCTGGTCCCAAGTAGGCAATTCTTTCTTTTTCCCACTTCTTCATCAAATTTGTTTAAGTATTTATTGGTATCTCGTCATTGGGGAATGGAGAATTCAAAAGGCGCTGCGGAATCGTCCCTCTTGTAACGACTCAGTTATGCTGATGATTGAAGCACAGATGGATTTGCAAAGAAAAAATCTATAAACGTCTATGTGCTTACAAAGAAAAGCTCAAATGCGGTTATCCTAGTGGTCGAACGAGTCGAGCTTTAAAGCTCTTAATAAACAAACAATCGGAGGATAGTGGCTTTTATGCGAGTTTCTTTGTATCCGACTCCATTGTAGAGCTACTATTCCAAGAGAATGCGTACAAATCTGCTTTAACCATCAGTACGTTCGATTTACTGCTTTTGTGAACGGAAAAGAAAAATCATTTTTCGAGATGGAACCACAAATAGTATTTGAATGTCACGTTTATAGCCCTGAGCAATAGCCAATAGGTTACCTTCAATATCTTCGAATGCAGCAAACTTGTATTTTTGCGCAAGTTCACGCTAATTGTAGTTCATGTTTAGACTCAATTGCGAGTGCTTAGCCGAACTATGAAGGAACCAGTCAATAGGGATTTAAAATTTGGAAAATAAGAATTTGCGAAATTTGTGACTAGTCAGATCGATTTCTATTTATTTCGTCTCTTTTCACGTCATGCGATCGCCAATAACTAAATACTTTCACATGACGCTTCGCAAAGGAGTAAGGAGCCTAACGAGTTATATGATTGCTGGGGATCTCTGGAAATAATCGAGCTTTTGGGTTTCGCAACTTAAAGTTGTGCCGACCACTTTGGGGCGGTCACCGAGTTCAGCAAATTTGCTTTCGCTGTGGTCATTTTCTAATGGCAAGTTAGCTCCGCATTCACCTATCATTGTTTTAGAGGTGTTCATTTTTGCATGCAACTGTTTGAGATGATGTCATATTGAGGTGCTTTAATGGCTTTTTTCTTTCGGCTCCGCCTAACTTCCTAATGATTTATCTCTATGCACTATCCTATTGCAACAAATCTGAGCTCTATAGAACTTCGATCCGAAATACAGAAAAAAGACGAAAATAATGCCCTGAGGACTTTATTAATGCAAAGTCATTTGGCTTTCAAAAAATTATGACGCGCTATATATTCAACTCTATTTTCTCAGAGGTTGACAGCCGAATTATTGCATTTTCCTTTGACAATGACATGCACACGGCGTATGAACAATGACCGTAGAACGGATTGGTTGTTTCGTTCAAAAAAAAAAAGAAGTTGTAGATTCGGACGAGAGGATCTTGGAGCGAACGAACAAACTAATATCTAACAGTTTAGCTACGAATTCGGTAGCGATTCAGAGGAAGCTGACCTTATCGTCAGAAGCTGCATTTCATCTCACAATCGGCCCTATTTTCTGCTGGCTATTGTACGCTGATGGGGCGGAGCTTGATATGGAACGAAGACTCTGGTCCAAAGTATTTATTGGTATCTCGTCATTGGGGAATGGAGAATTCAAAAGGCGCTGCGGAATCGTCCCTCTTGTAACGACTCAGTTATGCTGATGATTGAAGCACAGATGGATTTGCAAAGAAAAAATCTATAAACGTCTATGTGCTTACAAAGAAAAGCTCAAATGCGGTTATCCTAGTGGTCGAACGAGTCGAGCTTTAAAGCTCTTAATAAACAAACACTGTTATTGTTTTCACACTTATTTCGGATAGCACAGGCGTGCCTTTTGCTCTAGAAAAAGGATTTAAAATTGTGAGCAAATGCAGTGGAATTTCATAAAAAACCACCTTCCGACAAATTCACTTTCGTCATTTTTGCGTTAGGTGAAAAAAACTTGACGATGCGATAACAATGACGCTGATCGATTTATTGGAAGGGAAGGAAAGATGAGCATTGATTAGTGCAGAAATTAATGTGTAACCTAATGCCGCATAATTACCCTCAGGTTTTATGATATTCATGAAGAAAGATGAAAATCGGAAACTGAAATCCTTCAATTGTTCGATTTTGATGCGATTTCTGAAAAAAGCAGACTGCAGCTCCCAAGCGCAGTCGTTTCCACATGGGCCTTTTGATCTTATTGTTTTCCAGAAGATTGCTCAGCGGCTTGATCATTGGAGAGTTGCTACTCATTCAATGCATTCAACTGAAGTGTAATCGAATTGTGAATAGTCGGCTTTAGCAAACTTGACTAAACGATCTCACTTTTAATACGTATTTCTGTATTTCTCGCAAAATTATAGTAATCGAATTGATATGGAATTTGATAGTTGTATCATTATGATCAGATCAGCAGAGCAATGAAATTCGCTCGTATGCTTAATAACCTCTCTGTGAACATCTTGATCTGAGCCGAACTTCCACAATTGACATGTTACAGTCACACAGCTGAGCCTAGGTTTTTGTGGGATTCATTCCAAACAGTGTTCTGCAAAGAATCTCATTCTATCAATCAGGGTGTCGAAAGATGATCGCCAGTTGGTTATTCCTCACTTTATATCCTAACCTTTCCTCATCAGATGCAGCTATTTTTGCTCGTTGTTTGGTTCCATTTGGTCGCCAGTTGGTTATTCCCCAACCGAGACAAACTGTGATGCTCTAGTAGAATACGTCCAAAATATCGTACTGCGTCATGCTACTCGGCTGATTTAGTCGTTTGAAAACTCAAGTAAGACCTCAGCTCCTTCGTTAAAAAAACTGCTTCTATAATGTATGTAGCTATTCCAACGATGTAGGTCAAATGCATTGATTGATTGTTGTGCAAAAGTGACTCCGTGCATAACGGCTATGCATCAACATTTAGGTAAATAAAAGTAGTACAGAAAAACGAAAAAAGAGTTTGAAGCAAGGTGAAATGTGACACATTGAAGCTGCCAAAATGAAAAAAATCTTATTGGCTGACATGAGGATGTTATTCCCAGAAACCAGGAAGGAATAATTCTGAAACTTCTTTGAATCGTATTTTTAGTGCGGAAAGCCAATAATATCATAACGCGTAGAATAGTGGTATTTAATGTTCGTTGCGTAATCTTCCATCACTGGGAAATGTTGTGGAAATCAGGTCTACCGGGCGCCTTCATCCGGGTCCGAAAAAATCCTTCAGTTCTTAAACGTCTTTACAAAATTGTGCCAAGTGCGGAAACATGAGTCGTGGATTGTAAAACGTTTGCACACTTCATCGCTGCTAGATTTCTTTTCGAAATTGTGTAAGGGTCATTACCCTTTGGCTCGTTTAGTCGTCCAGGTCTCCTTGAAGATCTGCATCCTGTGTCGAGCTGCTGCCAACTAAATTGAGGGGCAACATAGGTATAAGGGTGAACAGTTTATCACACTTAAATGGCAAGGTGACAAAGAATTAGGGACTCATTCGCAAGGATGCCTTCGGTCTTTGGCATGGTCCCGAATTTGCGTAATGCGACTATGTCGCATTGTGCAAATTCCATGTTGCCGCCGATCTCCTGACGCACTCCAACGGCCATACGTAGGCCCACTAGGCCTAAGGATCAGTCTAGAAGCTGGAATGAATACATGAGCACATCAACCTTTTTTATACTGTCCCGATTCTGCCTCAAGCTAGTCTCACGACACATGTTAGGCGGTCGTTTCATCTGTCTGTACGCTCGTGACATTTTTTGTCTTGTCTTGCATGGCGCACTATTCCCGCTTAATTTATAGCTAACTGGTCTAGTTTGCAACTGCAAAGTGGGGAAATTTAGTATGCGGGCGTTCGGCCCAGCAGCCGATGCAAATCGTCGGGTAGAGAAAAGGCCCAGCAGCCGATGCAAATCGTCGGGTAGAGAAACGTCTTTGCATAATTGTTTTAGAGTGCGCGATTGGTTTACTTCGAAATTGATACGAGCACGCAATCGTGCTTATCGTTCTATGTTTTTTTTTTTCCAGAAACCTTTTTGTTTAAACGGCTAGAAAATATTTTGAGTTGAAAGAACGTTATGCTTCCATTTAGCTCGCCTGTTGCAAATTATTCGGTTCAGTATTGTTCCATTCATTCTCACCATCGTAATAGCTGCACGAATTTTTTTGAATGTGTAAACTTCCTTCGAGATTTTGTCTGTGGTTCTGATAACCTAACACTCGAAAAATTCGTAGAAAGAATTTAATCAAATAGCGGAAAAATTTTTTCAGCTTACAACTAAAACTGCATATCTGTTGCGGCTTAAAAAATCAAATTTTTTTCCTTTTGGATTGTAGTACATAGCCACTGCATCTTCACAAATCTCATCTCATTTAGAAGCTCTCATGCAATAAGTGGCAACAATAATTACCGTTACGCGAATAAAGCGGGATCAATGCTACACTATCCCGATGGTTGCATATAGTGGTGCTCACTGCACATGTTTAGATGCCTGAGGGCACTTGTCTGAGCTAAAACGTCGTACTCAGAATTGTGGCTTATTCAACGTTCAGTTCACCTGCATTGAGCACATATTTTGAGTTGGTGCAACGTTGTCTGAAATGCGCTTACCTCGCAACGGTGGTCATGCTCACTCTTGCGTAAGGGCCGATCAATGCTTAAGATTATTGCTTGTGGGATAACGACTGAATCACTTCGTGCAATATTCTTCGCCAAAGGGCTGATTGCAAAAAAGCACAGTGTAAAGCTAAAATAGTACTGAATTTAGAGATAATCCTCTGCAACACCACTGTGTTAAAATATTATCCCTGAATTGATAAAAATTTTTGTTGCAGCAATTCGCTTGAATGGGCGCCACCATTACGCGTGATATCTATTATAACACTATTTGCTTCAACGCTTGACCTCATGGCCGATTTTCTCCTTTGTCACCGGTTTGCATCGATTATTTATTTCCTTTCAGGGAGTATTATGTTGATAAGGCATGCATCTATGCATAGAGCAAAAAATAGAAAAAAAATGGAATTCATAAAATTGTATATTATCAACTTTTGTGACAACTGAAGAGTGTTTTGCAAAAGAGACGGAGGCATCTCATTGGCTTCTAATTTCTTGCACCCTTGTTGAAGCAATGTGTTAACGACCAGCACATAGAGCTGATACTTCCTTTTCGTTGTGAAAGATGAAGATGGCTACGCTAGATGTGAATTTGAGCTTGATATAAGAATTGGCGGTTCATATATTCGTCCCGTTTGCTCTTATCTGTTAGGTCTAATGGGCATCAAGTCATCTATGAAAGCGCAAAGGTTGTCCAAAAATACGGAATTGAACGCAATCCCTAACTCATGATAGAGATCACAGACGAATGAAAGACTCGTCGATTCAATATCTCTAGTACTTAAGCTAGAGTTCCTTATTTCGACATGTTCATATCGGCGCTATGCCTATTATTCCTCTGATTCAGGTCTTACGTATTGTTTTTGCGCGTATCACTGAGCAGTCTTAGGAAAGTCGTGGCTTAAGGACACTCCAGGGTTTTTCCTGTAAGAGAGAAATCCATGGTTGATATTACTAAATGTAATGCTTTTTTCATGTCAAGAAAATACCTTTTTTATGATAACTGGCGCTAAATCTAATAGAGCAATAAACAACTTTAGATGTTGTTCTTGATTATCACCTCTGATAGCTAATGAGAAATTGTCGTTATCATAATTGAGTCTTTATCGTTTTAGCACAAAAAATGACACCTTTAGATATATGAAATAGGATTTACTGAATTAATTTGAGTCAAATAAAATCAGATAGGGGGAATTGCAGCGATAATAAATGGGAAAGTGACGTTTGCAACAAAGAATACAGAGACATCGAGTAATGAAAGAATGCAATCAAAAACGAAAGAAACACCTAGAACACAGATTATTTGTAATGACGAAAGAAGACTTATGAGGATTCACTAAACGCTGATGATTTATGACGACACCGATATATTTCCTCTAAACAATAAGTGGCACTAATTAATGTCGGAACGAACAAACTTGTAGTGAGTGGAACGTATTGAGAATAACAGTTAAATTAGAGATGCTATGCGAAAGTTGAAGCAGATGAGAATTTCATCGGCGGCTGAGGAGTGTGTCATATTTTATTTAGCGAAAATATATCTTTTAGAATGAACTTATCGGTTTAGAATTTACAATAAAAACTTTTTTATAGAACAAATTCATCTGGGGGGGGCATATGGCGTAAGCGGTCCATAGCGTATGACTTTGGAGCGAAAAATTCATTTTGCAGATCACATGTATATTCCTCTTGTCTGAATAGTTACTGTGAGTAGGGTTTAATTACTCCACGTAAAGATAGGGACTGCATTATCCAAATTCCAGGTGAGATGCAGGGTACAAGTCAAGAAGCTTAGCTGAGTGAAATATAACATTTGCTCTTATGAATAGCGAGGGTGTCGAAAACAAAAATTTAGCAGGAGAATTGATATTGACATTGCGCTCATTTTTTATATTGTTTTAGCCTTGCTTTTCCCTCACTTCCGCATTATATTCCCCACCTACAGGTGATTTATTCACTGATGTAAAATTGCTATTTGAATTGCACTACTTGCTGATCAATCAGACAGTTCTTTAATATGCGCAACGTTCACATACCGCCTTAAATTAACCACTAGCGGATGATTGGGAACATTGTTGGCGCCGGGAATTCCAGTAGCTTTCTTTAAGAAATTAAGCCAGAAACTTCGGAAAGTGATATTTGCTTCAACGTTGAAGGTGAAAAACCATTGCCCGAACATTTGAACATCAAATTATTCTATCGTATGCCAGTGCAGTGCTCAAAAATAGCAATAACATGAGTATCGTTAGTGATTATTGTGGAAAACCTGACATCGATAAAACAACTTCTGCATTGCTATTCTAATCCTTCTTCTTGTCAATTTGTTAGCAGGACATAAGTGATGTCCTGCTAACAAACTCGTGAAATAGGCCGTAATTTATCACTATCCCATACGTAATAGCTTCTCTTTGTGAACACAGCATGATGCACCATTTCCATGCTTATACCATACATAGTTTAGCAAAAGGGGTTAAATTTTACAGGAAGAGCTCAGTGAATGTGTTCAACTTGACCAACTCATGCTTTATGCTTTCTTAATAAACTAAACACTTAGCAGATATTGGCATTGCCATCATAACACATTTTCTCATTATCTTCTTTACATTACGCAATACGTAGTGAAGAATTGTGTTATAATGTAACATGTTGCAATACTTGCTGCGCATTTACCATCACAAAGCAGCACATCTAACAAGTATGCCACAAACGCTAACCTCATAGACGGCGTTTTACTTTCAAGCTGTGCAAAGTGGATTCTGTTTTAAGTTGACTGTCATATTCGACAGAAAAACGGGGCATGAATATTAGGACAAACTATAAAAAAATTGCAATATTGACCGAAAGTTGACATTAGTAATATACGTGAAATAACTTCAAACAAAATATATTTTATAATATCTTCTTTCAGCTTGTTTTTTCTTCTCAATGAAAATTCAACTCTCTTTTTCAGCATTGCCGAATTTATGGGAAATTTTCAAAGCGATGTAGCACTCATGGCTGCTTATGGCTATTTTTTCTTCACTGGTGTTTCAGTGATTGTTTATATATTGGAGATGACCGACGTTTGTTTAACGCTGAAGAATGATTTTGAAAATGTTTTCTTTGCACGTCTTGCGAAATCGCTTGTGCTTGCAGCTGAAGAGGTTTTTTGTTTTCATAGTTTTTCTTATATTTTATCGTTTCTTACGTTACAGGATGATGAAGAACAAATACATCATTTAATAATAAACAATCTTATAACTACTCCTCCAGCTATATAAAAACTCGTTCATCAAAAAAAGTGTGAAAACTCTGTTGAATGCATTCATACAAGTTGCTCCAAATCAATCAAACACAATGAAACAAAGAAGTTATTTAGACATTTCAAATATTCTCAGAGAATAATCGAAGCGAATCAATTGAGAAATCATACATGGATGGGACGATTGTTCACTTCTCGTAATAACAGATTTGAGATCGTTTCCTTAACTAGTATCTATCTGCGCTGCCAATTCATGGCAATTCGACGAATTTCGATTTACATTTCGAACACTGACATATTGTTATCGGTGAACGGCCATCCACAATCGCATATCTTGCCTATCGCTGAACATGCCTGTTCAGCCGATTGACGAGTGCTTTTAAATGCGATGGATACTGTCAAAATTTGTCGGATATATAATAAGATAAAACTCGGATGCCAAATGTTGCTCCGAGGCTTATATATAATCAACCAAGGAAATTGATGAATGTTTTAAGTTTTGAGGCCATTGATTTCGCATGGTTGATAGGGCACATAAGAAGATGAAGCGAAATTTGGGATGAGGGAAGGACGGGATAATCCTTCTGTTTAGGCACATGCCTTCATCAAATGTTTTCGTAAATGCTCCGGCCAAAGTCGCCTTGTTTCGTTGCGATAACACATTCCGATGGAATTCCTCTAGAAATTATGGCTTTCTGATTTTCTATTACTTCCTTGAGGCTGATGTATAATTGTTCATTAATATTATGCAGGTTCCATTACCATCCTTATTATATGTTATGTATACATACGAACCGAGATCCTCGCTGGCAAATCCGGCATACTTGGCGTCGTGGATCAAGCTTATTTCTATGTCTTGGGGTATAGTGAAATTCACGAAATTGCGTTTCTTTTGGTGCTGTCTTCCACTAAATCCTAAGCACGATCGAAGGTATGTTTTATAGCTCTAAAGCTGACAACATATAAATGCTGACCGTGATTTGAATTCGATCACTTGAGATATATTACGTAAAACTTTGAACTCATCATAAGAATTTTGCATGGTAATGTGAAAGAAGTTCCGTCATATTTTTTTTGCTTTCTAAGGAGAGTAAAAGTAATTGATAAAACTTGAGCGACGCCTTCGGAGATGATGTTCGCTTCGTGTATATTATTCAGCAAAATTTTCAGTCAAAAATGTTTGCACTTCATTCCAGTGGGTTCACTAGTATATTTCATTCATCCAAAAAACTGAAAACTGGCTGAAGTTTAAAAATTGTAAAGTTTCCGAACTTGAATTTCTTCTGGTCTGTTGCAACGTTTAATGATTTAAGGTATTTTTTCTTCGATTATAAATTAGTTCAGATGTTGAAAAATTCCGACATGGTTACTAAAACATGTTTAGTCTGCTGCTAAATAGCTGCATTTCCTCTGTGATATGCAAATATCGATTGTTCTTGAGGGTCTTGTTGGTATTTTTTGGTAGTCCAACTCAGAGTTGGAAGAAAACAAGTATTCGCGGAGAGGCGAACTTTCAACGTTAGCGGTAATTTCTATAATAAAAATCAACACTCTCAACACTGAGCGTGTGTTAATGTGGAGATTATATCAGAGAGATGTAATAGCAGACTAATGTTGCTGACTAGCAGCTCATTAAACATGATCAATATTGTAGAGTGTATTTTAAAAAAGGTTTCCACAACAGTGAGACTCAACTGCTTTAACAGTACAATCGAATTGCCTCATTTTTATATTCTATTTGAATGACGGCAACGCATCATGAGTCCATCCTTTGCAATCCAAGCACACATCACAATGTTTTGGTGTGGGAAGGCAAGAGGAAGAGCTTATGTTTGCGTAAAATATATTCCTTTACAGCATAGAGTGTTTTATCTTGCTAAAATTTTTTAAGAACTTGGTACTCAGCAAATATATCAGGCCCTTTCCCTCATCTTGCTGAGTCGCTGCAGACAGTCTTTTCATTGCTTTCGTTGTTTCATCTTAGCATTCCCGAGGTCATCCTGTTCAAACAAAGGATAGTGATATCATCGCAATTGTTCCTCCCTTCGATCTTTTAGTACCGAAACATTTACGAATTCTTTTCCATAGCAGGAGGAAGTTAATAAAGAGTTTATCTTTACTCGTTCTCCAATTTATCATTTTGGCGCTTGAGTATGTTGATAGCCCAGCTTGATGTATTGGAGCTTTCGAATGCGATGAAGTCCTTGTCAAAAGACCTTGCCGATTTTCGTTTCTGGGATACCAGTGGTTATAGACGGTTCACTTGCCATGCGGATATCGTTCTGAGTTGTTTCTCCTCAGGAGGTTCTTCCAGAGCTTTGATCATAGCGATGTTGAATAACCTCTTTACCCTCGGCCTTTTCAAGCTAGCGCACCAGTTCTTGGAGGACTCCAGGCTTGTCTAGGAGTTGCATAATCTGGCCTCCTTTGTTAAAGCGAGCGCTGAGCGAAAGCCTTCAATGGTCTTTGAAGGGCTATAGATGACTTCTTCTTTGCCAGGAAATACTGCTTCCAGATGAGTGACCATGAAATCAGACTAGGTAATTTGGTTTTGATGAAACATGCGCGTAACTTTTGCAATTTTGACTAGAAATACCTCATTGAATAAAGGCAGCGCTCTGAACAGATTGAGAGGCGAATCTAACGGTTTGGTGGAAGAACCAATAAACTCGATAAGTGACAGAAAGCGACAAATTTTATGAGACTGCGACCGAAGAACAATATTTTGCACAAGTAGGCATCCAGCGTAAACTGCTCGGACTCAATATGCTGTCAAAGCCTAAGACATCAAAACCCATCAGCTTTTATATATTTCATGTGAATAGCAATAGGCTGTGATGCTTAAAATCCATGATTTTCAGTGCAAGTATGCAAATACATTTACTACACTCTTGCCAAAAAAATGGTGTTCAACATTGTGTGACAGCTGAAGTGAGCCATCTAACATAAACGAATCGGGAACAGCGGTGCTCATAGCAAACTTAACTGGACCAACGTCAAAGATGCACAGAACGTGACAGGAAAAAAGGAAACTTTCTAGCCTTAAACAATAATGCAAGCAGAACTAAGAAAACTTCAAGCAGATGAATGCTTAAATGCGGAGTGATCGTCAGTGTTATCGCTTTTCCGATTATACGAAAAACGTATGCTCATGTCCTCTATAAATGTTCGCATTCCGGGAAATCATTAAGGTCACCATTCTGAAGTAATATCGACAATTCCCTGGTAATTTAGGATTATTTCGCTCCAATCAAGTGATGCAACATGCTTCAAATGCATTGATAGTGGATTTCAGGTTCACAAGATGAAAAATTTACTTACTATTGCAGAGAAAATATTCGCCGTTGCTTCCAATTTACTCTCTACCGTACAGTGATGCTTATCGTTAATATATGCCATATAACGGCGATTGTTATTGTCATTATAAATATTATTGAAGCGGGTAAAGGAGGTCGCCCAATTCTACCAAATCGATCTCGTCAATAAATTATTCCTCTAATGATTGTTTCAACACACTGATGCCTCAACCGAACGTTATTCAATCCCATAAAATGGAGCGTAGTAGTATCTCGAAACGAGGTAGAAGTTGCTAAAAGGGCTGATCTAGAAACACGTGCACCTTTGCACTGATGCAGAGACACATAAGACCCACACAGGCACGCACACGCACACGCAGACACACATAGACACACCCAGACGCGCAGATATACAGATATGCAGAGACAGGAGAGGCACACAGCACGCATAAGCACACAGATACACGCACAGACGCACAGAGACACGCACAGACACATGCACACGCACGCACACACACGTGCCGCACATACACATACGTACGCAAAAGCACACACATGCAGACACAAGTACGCGCACGTACATGCAGACGAACACACACGTACGCACACGTGAACGCACGTAGACGCATGCACGCCACGTACAAACGCGTATACACACGTGGACACACACGTACACAAACCGCATACACATGCACACGCATACGCACGCGTACACACACGTACACAGAGGCACACACACGCACACACTGGTACACACTCGTACACAAACCTAAGTAAGCGTGCACATACGTACACACACGTAGACAGACACGTGCTCGCACGTCCGCACGTACACTCTCAGACACACACGTGTGCACAAGAAAAACACGTGCGCCTGCGTCTACACAGGCGTACATAAGCGTACACACGTATACAGGCGTGCATACACGCACACTTTCATATACGCACACGTACACAGAATTGCACACACCTGGGCGCACGTACACAAACACAGATACAGGTACACGCACAAAAAATACGTCCACATACCCACACGCATACGTACACACGCGTACACACACCTGCGTACGCTCATACACACGCACACACATAAGCACACTCATGAACGTACACACGAACATACGCACGCATGTGCACACGCGTAGACAGAAAAGTACACGAACGTCCACACGTGAGTGCACGCACAAACACGTACACACACATACACAAAAGCAGATACACATGCACGCACCTACACGCACACGTACACACACATGCACACACGTACACGCACGTACACACACGCACACACGCAAACGCAACTCCACACAAGTACACACACCCGCGCACACGTGCACACCTACACACACCTGCACAGAATTACACACACGCACAGCCATAGGTACATGCAAACACACACGAACACACTGACACGCATGTGCCCATATGCAGAGAGACACGTGCCCACACGTGCTCACACGTAGACACACGTGCACACACGTACGCACCTCCGCACACGTACACACTGGTGCGCAGACGCACACACGCGTGCACACGCGTAGAAACTAGCACACACAGGCACACACACATATAAACGTGGATACATGTAGAGACGCACATACACGCGCGCACACGCATGTGCACACAGGTGCACGCAAGTGCACATTGTAACACATACAATGCACGTGCACATAGGAACACACACACGCGCGCACAGACGTACTCACATACACTCACGCACACACACGTGCAGAGGAGCAGACACAGGCACAAGCGCATACCAGCACTTCCACAAACATACATGCAGACATACACGCACGGTCGCGCATACACCCACACGTGCACACACGTACACAAGTACGCAAACGTGCGCTCCTCCGCACACACGTTCACCAACGTATACACACGCGTACACGCACGCACTGGCACGTGCACACGTGTACACACCCGTACACTCATGCGCACACACTTACATATACTTCCGCTCACGTACGCTTGCGAACATGCACTCACACGTGCACGCACATACACACGGGTATGCATATGCAGACGCACGCGCACACACGTGAACTCGCTTACACACGCGTACAGCATCGCATACGCAAGCGTACACATACATACACGTACACACACGTACACTCACGCGCGCACACACGTGCAGGCTAGTACGCACAGGCATAAACACGTACAAACACGTCCACATACGTACACGGCTTCGCGTACACGCAAGCACGCACACGAACACACTTGCATAATTGTACACACATAGAGACACAACACACGCATACAAGAGTAGACAGACACGCACATAGACGTGCACCTACGTATACACGGACCTTAACACGCGCGCACACCCTCGAACGCACTTACACACACGTACACTCACCTACCTGAAGGCACACCCACGTACAAATGCACCTACGCACACTCACACGCACGTACACTCACGCACACGTACACACACGTGCGCCCACGTACATACACGCACATAGACGTACAAGCACGTTCACTGACGCACATACATACGCCCACGTGTACACACATACGCACGTACACGCATATGAACCATGTACGCAGAGGTACACAGACGTGCACACACGTACACGTAAGTGCACCCGCGTACACTCACGCGCAGGCACGCATACACGGACAAACACGCACGCTCACGGGCATAGGCACGCACACGCGAACACGCATGTACACGCACGAACACACACATATGATACACAAAAGCAGATACACATGCACGCACCTACACGCACACGTACACACACATGCACACACGTACACGCACGTACACACACGCACACACGCAAACGCAACTCCACACAAGTACACACACCCGCGCACACGTGCACACCTACACACACCTGCACAGAATTACACACACGCACAGCCATAGGTACATGCAAACACACACGAACACACTGACACGCATGTGCCCATATGCAGAGAGACACGTGCCCACACGTGCTCACACGTAGACACACGTGCACACACGTACGCACCTCCGCACACGTACACACTGGTGCGCAGACGCACACACGCGTGCACACGCGTAGAAACTAGCACACACAGGCACACACACATATAAACGTGGATACATGTAGAGACGCACATACACGCGCGCACACGCATGTGCACACAGGTGCACGCAAGTGCACATTGTAACACATACAATGCACGTGCACATAGGAACACACACACGCGCGCACAGACGTACTCACATACACTCACGCACACACACGTGCAGAGGAGCAGACACAGGCACAAGCGCATACCAGCACTTCCACAAACATACATGCAGACATACACGCACGGTCGCGCATACACCCACACGTGCACACACGTACACAAGTACGCAAACGTGCGCTCCTCCGCACACACGTTCACCAACGTATACACACGCGTACACGCACGCACTGGCACGTGCACACGTGTACACACCCGTACACTCATGCGCACACACTTACATATACTTCCGCTCACGTACGCTTGCGAACATGCACTCACACGTGCACGCACATACACACGGGTATGCATATGCAGACGCACGCGCACACACGTGAACTCGCTTACACACGCGTACAGCATCGCATACGCAAGCGTACACATACATACACGTACACACACGTACACTCACGCGCGCACACACGTGCAGGCTAGTACGCACAGGCATAAACACGTACAAACACGTCCACATACGTACACGGCTTCGCGTACACGCAAGCACGCACACGAACACACTTGCATAATTGTACACACATAGAGACACAACACACGCATACAAGAGTAGACAGACACGCACATAGACGTGCACCTACGTATACACGGACCTTAACACGCGCGCACACCCTCGAACGCACTTACACACACGTACACTCACCTACCTGAAGGCACACCCACGTACAAATGCACCTACGCACACTCACACGCACGTACACTCACGCACACGTACACACACGTGCGCCNACACACACACACACACACACGCATCAAGGCATACGCACACCTACACCCACTTACACACGCATGCACCCGTACACACACGCACACTCACGCACACTCAGGTGCGCACGCGTACACACACACTTACACGTACGCACACGTGTTCCCTCGTATACGCACATGTACGGGGACATATACACATGTACACACAGGTGCACACACGTACACACACGTGCACACAAATAAACCCAGGTTTACACACATGCAATCGCACGTGCACGGATGTACACACAGTGCACCCACGTGCACACACGTACACACACTCAGAAACACGTGAACGCACGCACACACACATACACACACTTGCACATGGGGACAAACGCCTACGCATGCGCATACAGACGCGCACGCACATATAACATATGCACACAGGTTAACACATGTACGAATACGTACGCACGTACACACACGTACACGCTCGTAGACGCACATGCGTACAAATACGCCCACTTACACGCACAGGTACACGCACTTGCACACATGTAAACACACGTAGACACACGCGTAAGCGCGCGTGCGCCCTTGTCGACGCACGTACGCACATGTGCACATACGCACGCGCAAGTGCACGCACTCGCACACGCACACACGCGTGCAAACGCATCCATACGTACCACACGTATACACATAAGTAAACGCACGCACCTACATGTACGCGCAGTGCGCACACGAAGGCAAGGTGCGTTTAATTACGCACACTTGCACGCACATTTACAAGCAAGTGCACACACGTACACGCCAGTACGCACACGTATCCACACACATACTCCGCACTTACACACATATACGCACAGGCACGCGCTCGTGCACTCACGTAGACACACGTACGCTCAGGAATGCACACACGGTCACTCACGTGCACACAAGTACACACTCCTACAAACGCGCACACACACCTGCGCCACGTACACGTTCACGTACACATACCTACACTCACGCACACACACGCAGACAGATGTGCGCGCATACACACTCACTTTGACACACACGCACAAACACGTACACCTGCGTTACACATTCCTACACAATTACGGACATGTACACACATGTACGCACGTACGCGCACGCAGGCACACGTACGCACGAACGTACAGAAACGTATACACGGGTACGCGCATTGCACACAGTCTTGCGCACATGTACACTCACGAACACGCTCCTAGGCACACGCACACACAAGTAAACAGACAAGTACGAACACGTATACCTGCGTATGCACGTACGTACGCACAATTACATATATGTACACTCGCACACTCCTACGCTTCCGTACACACACGTATGCCCATGTACACACACAATTTCACCTGTGCGTACGCACACTTGCGCACGCTTGCACATGCCTGCAACATTTACGCACGCGTACACAGACGCACACACATGTGCACACAAGCACACATCTGCACACACCTACACGCACGTACACACCGCATATACGCTTGCAAACACGTCACGCGCACACACGTAGACACACGCTCATACGCATGTACACACAAGTACACGGACGCACGCACACTCAGACAGACATGTACAAACACGTACACCCACATATATACACAGCTACGCACAATTACACACACGTACAAACTTGAAGATCCTTGCGCACGCGAATGGGCACGCACACACGCTTACACAAACGCGCACACGTACACACACGTAGACACACGCTAACGCACACTTACACACCGTACGCACACGCGCACGCAGTTACACATACTCACACGCGCGCATGCACACTCGTACCTTCAAGCACACACACGTGCGCAAGCGTACACAGACGCATGTGCACGCACACAAGTACACACGCGCACACGCGGGTACACGTGCACACACACGTACACGCATGCATGCATACTTACAGACACCCACGTACGTGTACACCAACGCACACCCGATCACATACGTACACGCACGCACAAACAACTATACCCATGCGCAGGCATACGCACAAACACCTCCACGCACGCACACACAGGTGCACACATACACGCAGGTGCACCTACGTACGCACACCTAGACACACGTATACACACCTGCGCACATTTACACACACCCACACGCACATGCATGCGCGTGCACTCAATTGCACACGCTTACACCTATATTCACGCACGCGCACTCACGTACACACACGCACGCCCACGTGTGCACACGCGTGAGCGCACGTGCACTCAAGTACACACGAGTACATTCACGTATACACAGACACGCACAAGTGCGCACACGTACACACAAGTACACTCACTCACACACACACACATACACCATACACCCAAGCACAGATACGTACACACATAAGCAGTCGTGCACACACGCACAAGCACGTGCACCCACTTACACACAGGTACGCCCACGAACACGCACGTGTGCACCCACGTAGACACACACGCGCGCACGTACACACACGTATAGGCACACACACACACACTCACGCACTTAGACACGAGCGTGCACGCACGCACACACACGTGCACGCACGTACAAACGTGCACACATACACGCACAAACACACACACGTACATACGTGTGCACGCGGACATACAACACACCTAGAAGCACGCGGGCACGCACAGACACAGAGACACAGAGACACACAGAAACACACGGACACGCAGCGCACATAGACACACAGGCACACAGAAACACAGACAAACGTTAGACAGACACAGCCATATGCAAGCACATACAGACACAAGCAGGCATAAAGACGCGCACAACACACATAGACGCACAATGACATAGACACACTGGCACACACAGACACACACGAGCATGGACATACACGGACACACACAGATAGGCGCAGGCACACAGGCACATACAAACACGTACACATTCACACGGACACACACAGACGCACAGCACACATAGACACACACAGAGGCAACGCGCAGACACACCGACAAGCATAAAACCACGCAACCACAGGCACACATTCGCAGATGCATCCAGACGCACGGACACGTAGACGCACGAGCCTGCTCAGATTATTATATATATATATATATATATATATATATATATATAAAGACACGCGAATGAGCGCATAACGTCCATATATACACGCTTATTCATACAAATAGGCACACACCGACTTGATGCAAGTACGCTCACACCTGCGCGCGCATACACCGGCACTGCCATCAGTTATCATGTAGCGACATTTGACAATGGCCTATCCTCATATTTCTCCATGTTCGTTGCCCATGCCCATCGGTTGCCTTCTATTTCTCCGTGTTCTCTATGAGGCTTACAAAATGTGTTCTCATGACTGGAGCCATCGCAGTCAAGTGGTATCAAGTGTACTTCCTCAGCTGTGGCAAACTTTTTTTGCACAATTGCAACATATTTGAGGCTCTTGCAAAAGACACTTTACTTAGTTTCTCAGATGCCAATCCGACTACAATACAATGACTTCAATGTGAACTGTGAGTGCATGGAAATGGGGCTACAATCATTTTTACATCTGCCTAATTAACTTATTGGTCCTATTTCGGCCACACATGCCAAATTCCTCCAAAGCCGTGCTCCGAAAAAGCTTCCTGATGCAAAATGTAAGGTCTGTTAGTGTTAACTGATTAAGCTGCGCATTACTAAAGCTCTGTCGATCCTTTGCAATTCTTTATGTTTCCAAGTTTAGCTTACCTTCTATCGGGAAAAGCGAATTTGAATGTGGCAAGCCAGAAAAGACAACATTTAAAGAAAACATTCCCATTAAAACGTGCAACTAGTTTTGTGGGAACATGATATCGTATCTTTTTATTTACTGCCGTTACTTCTCCAATTCACAACTGTCAACCGGCCGGTATTGTTGTCAGAAATAACCACGTTTTCGAAGGTAGAAAAAATTTTCAAATCCCCGCAGCTTTTATTATGACGAAGCTATGCATATCAAGGAAATGGTTTCGTTTTACCATGAAACACAAGAACCTTGGAATGTTTTCGTAGGTTTTTGAAACCTCAAAGATAATGTTCCGATGGACGAATGGTCAAGAAATGCGCTGCTGGAGATGCGTTTGGCATTTTTATTCATTTACTATTAAGGAAAAAAATCTTTAGCACTTTAGCAGCGATAATTTGACACCTCCCTGTCACATGTCTTTATCCGGTTGTTGAATTCTGTACCTGAAGAAATCGCATGTTGTGCCCAGCCTACACACAGATTCCTAAATTACCTCTTTTCCTGGTGGGAAACGCTTACTTTGTTCTTTCTGATTTCACATTTCTACAAGAAACAGGCGGATTTTTATTCTCAAAGAGAAAAAATTCTATTGAGTTCGTTGAGTCGAACTTCCCTTCACATGTAAGATAGACCAGTCGGCTACTTATCAAGCGGGAACAGAGTCCAGCATAAAGTAAGTCCAAAAAGACCAAGAGAATACAGACAAATCAAATGACTGCTCAGCATGTGTCGTGAGGCTAGACTGAGGTAGAGTCGGGACGAGGCGCTACAAAATGGGTGAACGCGCTCATCTGCGTTCATTCCAGCTTGTAGACTGTTCGCAAGGACGGCATGTGTGGCCCTGGGAGCGCGCGAAGGGATCGGCGGCTGCGTGGAGTTTGACCGCGGGATGGTTCCGGCGATCCAAGCTATCCCAGCGTCCCTTCGTGCTGTCACTTTATTTCATAAGTATGATTAACTGTTTCCCACTTGTACCCGTGTTGTCTCGCAATTTACTTCACCTCAGTATACAGAGGAAACTGATCTTCAAAGAGACCTCGACTGCTAGACAAGGCAGGAAGAGCTGACCCTTACGCATTATTTGCATCAGTTAGAAGCTGAGAAACACAGTAAATTAGATGAATATGAATTCTCTTTTGTGGATGTCAACGCACATCCGCTATTGTCACTAAATAAGGCAGATAGATTAAGATGGGTTGAAGCCGAAATTAAACAATTTTAAAGAAAAGTATTTTCGGTCTCTTTTGAAGCATGGTCAGTCGGGGTGAAGGCATGGTGTGGAACAGAAATTTGGAGAGTGCCTTCGGAAGAGCCTTCAGGAATGGCCATCCGGCACCAATAGCAGGTTGTGACGGCAGTACCTTCCGTCCCTCTTTTGTGAGTGACGATTTTATAGTTGTCCCATAGGAAAATTCTCAAATTGCGAAAGGAGATCCCCATGACTAATCGAACATCAGCTCGAGGATGCTGCATTCTTTGATAGAAGCATAATGCCTGCAGCACATAACGAAGACTAATAATTTTAGAGTTGAGTAGGCTATGACTTTATGATAAAATATAAACATTGAATTTCGCTCATTCCATCCACGACAACAAATTCAATTAAGGTTATGCTTTGAAATACTGCGCAACATCGACGAATTTCGATATTCCAGATTTCGCGCTTCTTCGAGAGCGATCATAGGCAATTTCAAATGCTTGCAGCCTACGTATACTTCAAAAACTGAAAAGCCTTCAGTTCGAATAGTATTAACATTCCCCTTCCATAAGCGCTACTTCAATAGTTATATGTTATCAAAAGTTCTGAATGCCATAAGCGGTAGGCTTATGAATGGCAGAGTAATCCATAACTCACAGGCTGTACAAAAATTTTGCAAATAGCAATAGCTTTTTCGTAAATGGAGGGGCGGCTTGAGAGGGAGGGAGGTGATCGAACATCTACACATATTGGGTTCTTTTTAAAGACTGGAGGTTGCCATCTCCGTCAACATCTCTCTCGCTCATCGCAGTGTAAGCAGCATGTGCTTCTCTGTTTATTCTCAAAAGAACCAACGACGGCCAGCCAAGCAATGGAGAGCGTCTAAACCGCAGTGTTCTTTCTATACGAGCGTGTGTGCGCAGGCCGCTTAGTCGCCGACTGGAGGCCACTCAGACCAAGCGTGCATCCGTATCGGGCTCTAGGACGAAGGCCGATGCCAATTGACCACATTTTCGTCTCGTTGCCTGCAATACGGCCAATTTTCCTTGCACCAAATGTGCTAAAAATGTGTATATGTGTGTATACGCATGTGTTTGTTTGTGTGTGTGTGTTTGTGTCTGTGCATGCATATGTGCTTACGCATGTGCGTGTGCTGTCTGTGTGTGCTTCCGTGTGTCTGTTTGTGCCGCCGATGTCCCCATGTTCGCTTCCCTATTTGGCAAGCGCAACTAACTAACCAGCGTCTCATTGCATGTCTTCGTCGTCGCTCATACAGCACTGTAGCGGAACGCGTTCCTCAGATCCTTTATATTATCTCTTTCCTACCTTTGCAATGGACGATGTGCCATGCTTTGAGAATAACCATCGCCTTTCATCTACCAGTTGGTTTAAATGTTATATAATCCTTATTGTAATCAACCAAGTATATCGATTCATCATCTTGCACATTGAACTCAGCGCGTTTTTATCGACCACCTAGAGGGCACACTTCTCAAAGGTGACAAAATTTGTTGGGTATCAGTTGTAGCCATCCTACACTATCGCATCACCAAATGCTTCCCCAGTTGTGGATATTAAGAGGATTATAAATGCTTATGCGTTGCATAAAACTTGCAATTGAAATGCAACCTCATGGAAAAGCAAATCCAAGTTGATGGTTTCTAGTGTTATCGATCGATTTCCTTTCAAAATTTTATTTTAAAATGTATTAGTCAGTTATAGGATTTTCATCGATCTACTGCCGTAGATGTTTATAGTTTGTAGTGTTGCATCATTTTATTCCACGTTCGATTTCTTAGAATGAAATGAAGATTTTGTCTCTTTATTGTTGATTACTGTCTGTGCATTCGACGAACGGATGTACAACTGCAAATCGTTGGAGTTTTTTTCCAACTGGCATGTAATGATTTTGATTGTAAGGTAGCTCGACTGTGATCATAGCGCAGTTTGACTATGATCGTAGAACAGTGTGCACTATGAAATGCTCTTGTAAGTGTCTCCTTGATACTATGAGTAGGGTATGTAAAGACTGTTATTGCCCACTCTGATGCAGTGTCGATTCATTCTTCCGCTGGATTTCTTCTTTTGTTTCTTCGCTCGTCGTTTTTCTGTGCGCTGCTCTTGAGTCCAGATGGGGCCCTGGTCCACTGATAAGGGTGCTTGGTTTTTATCGGGGTGCTCGACAAGAAATCGGTGGCTCGATAAGGATATCGGGTCGTTACAGCCATGCTTTGTTCACTGAACTGCCTTCGATGCCTTTCTAAATTTATCGAACATTTTTCTTTCTTTTTGGTCGAAATTTTATTCTATAATTTATATTTAAATATAACTTATAATTGAACATAACGAATTTTAATTGAGGGAAGGTTCTCTGCAAATTTTAAAAGAAAGATTAGAAACAAACAATTGTTTCTTAAATTCACCCGATATGGTTGCAGCGTTCTTGCTTTCAGTTCTTGATAGAATCATGCTGCCGATAAGAAACTTAAAAAGATTAATGAATCGTATCGATAAGTTGCACCTCAAAATCCACCTAGCAATTATTGTATTATCTCATGCATTTATGCATTTGTTCCTCACTCCTCTTATTTTAATGCTGAGGCAATATTCAGTCAGTTGAGTTTCATTTAATTATCTTATGCACTGAGTTTTCACATTGAATCAAAGTTCATTTAGTTATTGCCAATTTAATTACGTAACTAGCAGAAGAAATAACGAATCGCTTGCCTTGAATATATCCCGAACTTCCCGAACTCAGAAAAAAAAATTTTTAAGCATGAAATTCATGTACTCGGTTTTTTGTGTCAATTATATGAGTAATTTCAGATAAGTTTTCGCGTAATATTCTCCATTCCAAGTTCGACTGGATCTGAGATGAAAAAGTTGCGGAAGAGCTTGAGAGTAGCAATATCTCTCAATGAAGGGAATGAAGTTTGCAAAAGGGAGCTTGAGAAAAAAAGCTCTTTTAAAATAATGCAATGTAAATTTTTCCTAAAGCAAGGATCCTCTTGTTTTATAATAATTTATAAATTCTTTAAGGCTTGGAATATCGATTGTATGGTCCCTCATCTGATCAGCTCTCGTTTGTTTATCCTCGTTGTTTTGTATGAATGAGTCTAAAATGTTGCAACTGTTTTACTTATTGTTCTAGGCCAATTTTTTATAGCGTGAAATGTTTCGCATCCCCCCCCCCTCCTCAAAGAAGACATTTCGGGACAGTGTCTTTTTGCCATATTTTCCACATGTTTTTTTCGCTGCCATCATAAATCCTTCAACTATTCCACTTGTTACGCAATTCTTTCATTGCATATTTTGACGGTTTCGGAGATTTATTATTTCTTTTCTCACATTCTCAATCACCACTGCAATAAACTGATTATCATTTTATTTTATCAGAATATTTACAACCGCAAAGTTTGTGGACGTTTGATTTCGCCCTTATTATTCGAATTTTCGACATTAGCAATAGGAAAGAAATGTGGCATTCGTTCAGTGTTGGCCGACTTAATGGCAAAATAAGCTCGCTTTTTTTGCATCAGCTCCTCTAATACGCTTCTTGACTTGTCTGGTTGGAAATTTAGTAGCAGACGACTAGAGGATCTATTGATTTTTCGATGCATCTAATAGTCTGTGAGGTGTACCGCTTAGACAAAACATCATCCTTCACTAGTGGATCGGCACCTTAGATGTGCAGTTGAAATAAATCTTCCTTTAGGATGTGGGCATTGTTTTACTCGCCTTCCTAGAATCGTACTTTGCAATTAGTTCCCTTTTGCATCAGTAATAACGGTGCGCTATCAATTTGAACAGACTTCCAATGCACTCGAAATGGCTATGAATACGAACAGTAATATAGCCTCCTCATATCATAGTAATCGCTCGTAGTACCATATGGCTTCGAATACTACCTCCACGACTCACGTCTCATTCCAGTGAATTGACCGCCAAAATTTAAAGAGTAAAACCGCTGTCTTCTCAACAAACTCTGCGTCCGTTATATACCTGCCGCCATGTATTTCAAACTTAACCACAGTTACTGCAGCTTGTAGAAGTTTCTTTATATATTGTGTATGTGCATATGTACATATGTGCTTATATTTACATGTAGACATTGCTACTCTTCTCAAGGTACTACATCTGTCGTATAAGCGCACGTAATATTTATGAATTTGTTGATATTCTATAAGTCACCACAATCGCTCGATCTCCATCTGCCTTCTCCCTCCCTTTATTCCCGCTGTCCCATTAGAGGTCACGGAAGTGAAAACTGACGTGAGACTTCGATTTGAAAGTGCAGTCTAGAAGTAACTTCAACCTATTATTGCATTTCGCATTCTACAGAGCGATTTGTTCGACTCCAAACTCTTAAAGCAGTTAGTTTTTAGCATCTGTGCTTACATTCCTTTTTAGGAGAATTCCGCTTGGATTTTCAATCCCTCTAGAATAGATTGGAAGAAGGTCACTTTTGAAGATGCATTCTACGTGTAACGGAATATCTTTTTAAAACATATATACTTTTAGCAGAATACTTTTCGCTGCACTTAAACGCAAAAAATTCAACCGCAGGACGTTAAGCAGCTGAACAAAGGAAGTTCACATCGATGCTTTTTCCTCCTAAGCTTCTCCTCTTTCTTCCCTCAGAATTTTGTTATGATCACAAGAGATTTG
This sequence comes from Baylisascaris schroederi, assembly GCA_006503575.1. NCBI lineage: Eukaryota > Metazoa > Nematoda > Chromadorea > Rhabditida > Ascarididae > Baylisascaris > Baylisascaris schroederi. The sequence goes on from QEWY01002836.1 coordinate 130,560, forward strand.
GCCCGATTTTGTATAGAGTGAGCGCGTCGGTATATTCTGTAGCTCGCTATTGCTTCACCTTAGAAGATATCTTCGATTACTTCCGCGCAATCCTTGGCATTATGTGACGAGATTTTTCTCATGGACATGAACTTGTTCATTATACGCCATTCTTCAAAATTATTTCACAGTGATATATTCATCGAAGGTAAGGAAAGTTTTCGAATTCAAAGCAACGCTTCCGCTTCCATGAAGAACTTTAAAAGGAAAAGAAAAAAAACGAATATCGCCGAGAATATCTCTTATTTATACACTTACTTACACTGAAGAATTGAAATTCTTAGGGACCTTGCTGCATCCAGCTCTAAGAATTTTCATGATTGTTTTTATTTAAGCGTTGCTCAACAGCCTCTAAAGGCTTTTTGTCTTCACTAAAAAACATAGGTCAAAAGTCACGGCGAGGGTCCCCATTCCGATGCATTTTCTAGGCCTTTAATCTTTGGCTGCATTGCACATCATTTGATAACTTTGGTTGCATCAATAGATCTTCCGCTAACTCTTCTGAAAAACATTTCAAACGACAACGCAATGTGAAAAAATTAAATTCTAAACGCGCTGACGCAAATCGCTGCAAACTCTAAGCAACATAGATCGCATCCTTTTATTTTCTACGCGATTGATGATGACGCTGTTGATGATCGTTCCCATCCTTTGCTGTCTCTCCTAACAACCTAATCCTTGCTCCCACCTACATTTCCTGAACGGCGTTAGATGGATTTGTTTCCTGTACCTGTGGAGATTTGCAGTTGTAAACTGCATTATGACAAATTCAAAGAGCCCAAACGTCAGCATAAATTATTATTCCATCTCCACTCGACGCATTACATGATCATAACCAAAAAACTATTCTACTACTACATCTATCGATTATACGTCTGCGAAACAACAGTGTTATTACTCATATGACAACTTCATTGTCCTCATTAATCTATATTCTGTTTGTTGGGAACTTCCGACCCAGAAACCACTAAAGGTGAACAATGGGGAGGCTGTTCATCCTGTTCACCTGATGATCCGTCCATTCGCCAAGGGTAAGCGCAGGTTTGTCGAGCTCCATTCGCTCCTATTTTGCCCCTTGTGCTTTCAGCTTTGACCATAGAGCGCTACTTGTGGTTCGTCCTACCTTGTTTGGTGCGCTCTGCGCGGTCGCTTTCGCTCACGTGGTGTCGAGTCTATTAGGCGACAGCTCCAGCGGCTGTCAGATTTTCGTGCAATATGGCCTGTCCGCCTTCATTCTCCTGTATAAATTTCGAATACCACATCCCTTACTGCACCTCTATGTCGCATTTCCTTCGTTGCTTAACCGCTGCTTGAGGCTATCGGCTATAGATAAACCACTGAAAATGGACTAAATTTAATGGCTATATATGCATCATGAATTCGTGTAAATTACAACTTTCAGAAGGAGAAAGAAAGAGATTAAAGAACGTTAAACGTTGAAAGCACAATGAAAATTCACCCATTTCGAGTTCATTGAAGCGTATTTGAAGGCTGTTGAAATGCTGCCCTTGCAGATGGCATTTGTTTCCTACGATCCACACAGCGTTACTTTAAAATCGATAATTCGTTGCTGTTGTCGTCGCAGCAGCACCGGCATGCCCGATGCCGCATCTCTCTTCTACTTGCTTTTTTCGAATTTCCCGTTTTTCTCACTTATTTGATTTTCATATTGAACGATGAACATGAGTTTCATTTTATTCCCTTCGTCGATTTCCTCGAAATTGAAGAATATCGGCATTTGTGCAACAATGAGTAGGTTCTAATCGTTGAGAAAAGAAACCGCTTTTAGATTACAGAGTTGTTCACGAGGTGATAGGTGTAGTAACTCTGACGAATGGATACAAGTTTTGAGAATCACTTAATTCTAGCGAAGGATTGGCCTTTAGATTGCTTAGTTACTGTTTAAAAATTCTCTACCAGTAGAAAGTAATGTGTTCATTGAGTGTACATTTATTGCGCTGTTATTCAAATGTGAAATTGAATTAGTGCAGAGGAGTGTATTGAATGAATCATTGCACATAAGCATATTGAGAAGTTCTAAAAATGGAATATAGAAGTACAATAATTTGGCTGCACCTTTTGACGAGAACGGAGGCATAGAATCCGTTAAATCAGAAGTATCCGAATGCAGTGGATATTCGTTTCCTAGTTTCTACCATTGGCGTTATCGGCTGATTTGGAACCTGAAACCATTGTACAATGGTTTCTTAGGATACGAAAGGACAATTTGTTTGCATGAGTGCTGTAAATCATAGACCATTACGATACGGTTTGAGATCTATTACTAATGAACCCATGATGTTGCTGAGGAACATTTTTATTGGGTTTTCAGGAAAGAAGTGCAGAAACATATTCAGATGGGAACGAAGGAGAGAGGGGAATAGTGAATGGTACATGCCATGAATAACTTAGGTCGCTTTGTAGCAAGCACATCTACGTCTGTCAGAAGTCACAGTTTTTTGCGTTCCGCCATTTTGCTCTCCTTCACACGCACGTGCGATCCTTTCTATCCGCTGATAAGTGAACAGGAATTGCAGTTGTTTTCATTGCCCTCGCTCCAACCTGCTATCATAAATCAGCATTTTCTGCGCTTATCACTACAATACGGTTTCGGAACTGCTATCACTTATGCATGGCTTCCAATTCTTATTACTGTGCATCTAATCAGCTGTAGTCATTAGCAACGACTGGTGTTTTTTTTGGTGCGGATGATCCCTCCTGAAAATATTATTGTTCAAGCTCGAATCCTCCACACCTCTCATTGTGATTCATTAGGCTATTGCAATTAAAACAAGCTATGCTTCTGCAGATGACATCTTTTGTGCTTGTTCTCAATTTTGCATATGTAAACAATAGTACGATGAGATTATGTCTATGCGCATAAATGTCGATAATCACATGAGGAAGAAATGCAATTTCGATGGACGCATAATGCGCATGATATGATAACCTTGGACCAACCCTCAAGTTGACGTATCAATTTTGAAGGAACTTGTCACGTCTCATATACATAGGAATTATACCGCAGAGATTTGATTAGATGTTAAATATGATACGAAAACCACTTAAGTTAGGGTGAACTGCTGAATAAACTGTAATAGGAATGGGTTGTGCAGTAATAGGTGATCACCAGAGTAGGGAAAAGAACTTCTTGGCAATGCAAATCGACGAGCACAATGTTGTCTCTTGCCAGATATTTGTATCTCCGCAATATAATTTCGGCGCTTATTCGGTGTTTACAACCCACTATAGTGAAGGCGAATGCATCATTATCCTAAAAGATATTGCAGCTATCTTTGCCACGCTCAAAGAACCCATTTTTCTCTTCTTTGCTACATGTTGCACTGATATCTGATGGGTTATTGCTGAGTGTAGTAGGCCTGTGAATGATGGGAGGAGGATGGTGAAGTGGAAGTTAGTATATGGCGGCAGTGAAGTTAAGTATGGCTTCACTCCGCAATGGTTATCGTTCTTTTCTTTCTGTGGTGATCGGCTTTTACTAATTTGATGGATTCTTGTAAAGATTTAACTTCACTGTAGTTCCTTTCGTACAATGTTTAGCGTTTACCCAATTGTGGAAGTGTTTCCCTCCTTCGTTGTCGTCTTTGGTCGGTCACAATAGCTGAGGTGTAGCCCTGGAATATATCTGCCGTCTTGACTACAACATACGATGCTCACGTGCAAAAGAAAGAAGCTTGAAATGCCGCATAAGCATCGGGGTGATTTTTTTGTTCGCTTATACGGGAAGTAAAAGAGCAAATTCACTGCTGGTCGACTCTTAAGATTCGTCCTAGCGCATTCCTCACTTCTTTGTCCTCCTGGCCAGGACTTCGTACAGGAGCAATTCATGCAGCATATTGAAGAAGGACCGCTCTCAGGACGCTTTTTTATCATGAGGTCCGTCTTCATTCTTGTACGCTCTGCAAGCAGAGTTTCTTCACATGCATGATATCTCGGTCAAGGGTTAACATCTGCACCAACCGGCACGGCTATTGTTATTTTAGACATACATAATATACCTTCTTTGAGAAGAAAATTCTCAATGATCAAGTGAATAAAAAGACCTGCAACTACCGTAAGTTGGGGTACTCAATCATAGCGAGTACCGTAAGCATAGGACTCCAAATGAACACGGTACAATGCTCATTCAGTGATGGATTCAGCCGCTTTCGTTACGCATAACCCTATAATCTACCATTTCACTTGTAACATCAATCATCTTCAAATAGTCGCAAGTGATCCCACGACTGTCCGCCTGCATCCTATTGCCCATTTTTAGTCACATCATACTCAGCCCTGCAACCTTCCATTTACCACATTATATCCACTCCCATAGTCTATTTTGTACCATCTAACTTGCAGGTCAATCTGCTGTATACTACATGGTGTACAACCTGACTTCAATAGCGCACTTTTTCACCTCAGAGCCCTTATTGCCCCAACTTATTAAGGAATCCTCGGAGTGAGGGAATGCGGTAGCTCTGAAATTTTAGCAGAGTTCCAACGAGGTTCCAAAGAGAGAGAGAGTAAGAGTGGATGCTTTCCGCGACATCTGTCTTCATCATCGCAAATGCCTTGTAACGGAGTGCTCTAGTGCCTAGCAGTGAGAAAAAATGAATTGCACGATGTGAGCGACTGACTCATTGTATAGTTTCCTAAGCATTGTGAGACAGCCGCTGTATACTCTTCAGAACGCAATTGTTTATGTTATTGCAAATATTTTCCTTTCATATTGCGTAACTAGTGATTACTGAACTGTAAAAATTCTTCATCTATGCTGCGAATTTAAGCACTCGTTGGGATGATGCTGTTTCAGTGTGAATGGAAAATTAATGACTTTTCGCTAAGCCATTTTTGCATATTTATGATAGGCGGGTCAAGTGGGGTTTCTCCTTGTAAGAGTTTTCTTTTTTTGCATACGACAAGAGTCGAACTTAATGGCAGCAACTAATCGAGCCAGCAGCACGCTACTTCGGCCGAGCAGAAAACTGATTTTCTCTGATGCTTCTTAAGGATCCATGTAAAAATGGAATTTTTGATATTGATCAATACGATTTTCCACTGACATCATAAAAATCCAACAATCATTTTTAGTGCTTACAGCAGTTAACTGAAATTACTTCGAGAACTTAAAATTTTTTAAGTTGATATGACGATAGTCATTCGTTATGGTCGTCGTTTATGAATGTGCTGAATGTCATGTATGATCATCTCTCTACAATTACAACTCTTTCTCTCATTATGTGCATGCTTTCATCGAGTAATTCATATTCATTGGCGGCATTAAATATCCATTTGTGCATGCACCTGATTCATTTTTACCAACTAATTTTTAGCTTTAATAGTGTTTAGTTTCCTATGTTTAGTTTTCCTATTGCAAATACAGCTTTATACTGTTTAGTTTCCTATGAAATAAGCGAACTTTTGCAGTATACTTTTAACAACCTTTATTTTACCTGTTTATAACGTTTATCGTAATAAAAATTCATAACTTTTGCAAATTTGCATGAAAATTTAGAGGTGTATTTTCAAAATATGTTTATATTTATTCCAATTGTGTAATCGCTTATGCTAATTACGGGATTTTTGCCCAGTATAATGGAATTGGTTGGATGCAGTCTACCATGTAAGACAATCACGTATCAACTTTTACAGTGATTCGTCGACTTTTAAGAAATCTTTGATATTGAAGTATGTCCGAACGTCTGTGCACATTTTGCAATGGGCGAGATTGTAGTCTGCTGCAGTGGGTTGCAGACATTACAATCGGTAGACTTGTCAAAAGCAATTTTCTTTTACGGAAGATTCATGTGAAAGGGAAGAGTAAGTGCGGTTGAAATATAAAAGCTTTGCTAGGCATATCTTTCTGACTTTGGTGGTTGAGGATCTTGGACGACATGTTGGGACTGCAAAAAGGGCCAATAAAGTGCCCAATCGTATGCGCCAGATAGCCTGAAATCAACGTTCACTGTAATAGGAACTGATAGCGTTAGTAAATTCATGAAAAAATTCGTAGGCGTACGTTTCATCGTTGCCTCAGGCAATAACAGTATCTCCGACAGAGCAGCTTTCCAAAGGTGATTGTAGCGGAAATTTTTTATTGCCTACCTTTCGGCACAACGTAAAAGTAAAAACAATGGGTATAACAATTTTACAATGGCGTGGGAAGTAGGAAGATTTCCAGTGAATGTGCTAGGAAAACTCATCGCATCGAGCTATGACAGTTGCTCGTATTATGTTGTATATCTCTTTTCTGTTGCACTTTTGCATTCTTCATGCAATATCATTGTTGCTGCCGACATTGCTAATTTTATAACTCTGCGGTTAATGCCCATTTCCTCAAACTTTCTTTCGAGGAAACCTAAAATTTCGACTAGCTTTTCATGTTGTTATTAATTTTACGCCCAACTATAGTGTAACAATCTTTGATTCATTGCATGTGAAAAGTACATAAATTTCACAGTGGTAATTGTCGCCTCTTATGAACAATTCAATGCAGCATGCGCAAATAAGCACCAATTCGACGATCACGTCGAATTTTACGCTATTTTTTCGCCGCAAGTAAAACCTCGAACACTCTTCTGTTGCACCATTTTCTTTCGATGTTCGATCACTTCACTTGCAAATTCTAAGCAGAAATGGTGCAATGGGGTGTCACCGGATGGCCGATCGCTCAAAAAATCGCGTCGTTGCTATGAGTTAAGCCAAATCGAGTCCTCTGACATGTTCACTCTCCATATAAGTTTTTTTTTTTTTCTGGCAGTATGCATCGTTTGACCAGACCATGGATGAAATCTAACGCCACTCAACAACAGCGCCACTAAACAGTGCTCACAAATTTTATAAAGGGCTCACGAATTTTTTCTCGCTGTATGCGTTTACCACCTGAGCTAGCAATGGATTGGGCTGCCGGTCGCGTATTCGTCTGTTCATTTTGCAAAAAAAAAAAAAATAAATAAAACAAAATAAAGAAATGCTACGAATACCCACATCCATGGTCAAGCAGTGGGTTACATGGATATGTTGCTGTAGTTATTGTCTTTATCTACTTATTTAGTTGTAGTATTTATGTTTGGACTATGTTCTTCTTGAAAATGCCAATTAAGACGTCACTCATTTAGCTTACGTCGTATTTGATGCGTTGTCGCTGGGATCATTATAATTGAGGTCACTGTTTTGTTCACTCTTACTCAACTAATCAGAAATTTTAGCTCATTACGAAAGAATTCGATTCAGAATTAGCATGCCATATAAGGGATCTACATCGAATACGCTAATTTTATTGCCACTCATGTGTTAATTGATGAACTTTCATTGTGCGTTCATTGCGGAGTTTCTATACTTTCAACGTGGTTAATCACCTTCAGTTTATGTAACGTTTGCTTAGTTATACTCTCCCATTGAACGGAAATGCTAATTGAAAACAATATGATTGATTAATTATGGCGATAAGTTCCTATACTGTTATCCATGACGTTTTGCTTAATATTTCCATTATTGCATTCAAGGATTTATAAAATGACCATGTCAATAAAAATGTTCTCAAATTCCAATTGATGCGAATATTTTTTCTCATGAATTTTCGTTTCAAAAACTGCTCGATTTGCTTAAAGGTGATGAGTATATTGGACGGTTTGGTCGCTTCGAGCGGTGAAGCAACGACGACTCCACATGCATTGCGGTTACATGGAATGCTGAAGGTTAGCATTGTATAAATGTCTTCTGTGGAATTTTTTTGTAGAGTCACATAGCATCCATCCGTATATATGTGTAGACTTTATCTCTCTATGAGTAAATCTTCGTTGAAAGTAGAAACCCTTATTAATTGTAAGTGGCCACCTCCGATGTGAGATGTTCAAAAATTAATACATATTTGCAGTTTGCAAATGCAATTTTTTGCAGAGCTAGTCGAGTGCAGGTCAAAGATGAGTTTTTGCTTGGCGTACTCATAATCGATTGGATTTGTATATTATGTGACGATTTTTTGAAAATGCTTGATAGAAATGCATAAAGCATAAATCACTTTAACCACGATGACGCAATCTGTCTGTAGTTATTATACTGAGGCTGTTAAAAGCATTACGCCATAAAATTCCCTAGGCTGGATTAATTACTTCGTCATTGAGTTGCTGCGATTAATTTCCCAAAAACTGCGCCGGTGTTTCGAGTTTCGTTTCTGTACACGTTTTGTCAACCTGAAAAAAAAGCATATGTGATGGATCCATTATCTATATATTTGCTTATGCAAATGTGGTTATCTCTGAAAACAGTGGACATGAAATTTCGTGAGGTCATTCGCGCGAAAGAGTGGCAATTACCAAAATTTTAGAAATACTTTTTTTGGGTTCCTGAATCGTTTCCTAAGTTTTGTTGCATCCGGAGGCGATCCTGTCATGTACTGTTTCAAGACATCAAATTTTTGGGAAATATGCTTAGAATGCAGTGCGAGGTTTGGTGTTTCATATCCTGGGAACGAAGCTTCGAAAACTCGTCGCTTATTCCATTGCTTCGTAGATGGACTTACGGAAGTGGCAAAGTCGATAGTTCGCCCAGCCGTGAGGCAGTGCTTGGACCAGATGCTTGCAGTAGAAAAACAGATGCTGGCGACGCAGGAACAACGGTTCGAAAGGTTGACGGTCGTATGTAGACGACAGAAAAGAGAATGACTTACTTTAAAAACAACGCAAAAACGCGACATACGCAATTACTCAATCATCATAAAACTTGACCTGAGCCCAGTGAGGTGATTTTTGGTGATGACCTAATAAAGCAGGTGCGAACAAATGGCAAGAAGAATGCAAAACGTCAAAGCTAATGAGGAGACCGCAGAACTTCGACGCAAGCAACAAGCAACAATGAGAATCGAGTTGAAATACAAGAAAAAAAAAAACAACAAACGAAAAGGTGGCGCAAACCCGCTACGCGTACACACGACCGTAACGCCGCTTGATTAGGACAATATAGTCGCTACAGCCAGAGGTCAACTTGGATCATTCTGTGAGTCACCGCGTTGAGACACAGTTTGATTTACTGTCTGTAGCAGTCAAGTAACTCACTCGCGCATCTTCGCGACAGTTGGCCAAGCAGCAGCTCCTGCAGCTGATGCCTTACTGGAGGTTATTGAAAAAAAATGCAACAGCGATCGGCTGTCCTCTTTAGAGTTGAAAGTCTATTTCTCTCATTAATCGATGCTCGTGTCGCCAACAACTGCACTCCAGTTAACGAAATCTCTGGAGAGCTAAGTGTCGGTGTCAGTCCTAATCATGACTACCGAATGTTCCTTTCGTTTAAGATGCAGTAATAGCCGATTGGCATTCAGAAGTTCCGAACGGTGAAGAGACTCAGAAAAGTCGCGAGCATTCCTCCCAACAGGTTGGGCACAAGCATGACAACTATCCTGCTGACTCGATGTCCTCGCTTCCTCCCTCTCTAGCTCCATATTGGCTGCAATAGTGACCACCATCTCAGCTTCAGAATATGCTGAGGCGTTCTGTCGATTTGTTTTGTCGAACAGAATTATTTCGAATAATCTTTACTGGCCATTGGCCAGTTTCGTGAGCCTCGTCTTGTAGGTGTGTGGAAATTTCAGTGCTTGGCACAATGTCACGTTGTATTGGGCTTGATCATATTCATTCTTGCGGCACTTGCCGATTATGTTAGCTCACGTATCAATACTATCCGATTGGTTGGACTCGAAGAATGCTGTTCCTTTTATTTCATCATGACTGGGTAAGTGATTGACTTATTCATTTCATCACAAATACTTCTTTATCATGAAGCTTTGAATGAAACTTTAGAGTCATTAGTCCCTTGCAATTTGTAAACTCCCTTATGGGTAGGGCTTGGAAGGTCGCGCGAGACTTGTAGAGTTTACCTTTTTATGTTGCTACCTGGCTGAATTACAGCAGGCGATATTAGTTGTGCCACCCGCAAGCGCTATTTAAAGAGTTTTTCTGCGGAATAATAAGGAAAAAACTACAATTTGGGAAGGAGCATGCTAGTACCTATCATGCTGTCTTGATATCCTCGCTTCCTCCTTCTCCAATTCTGTGTTTCCAAACGCTTTCAAATTCTGCTGACTATTTTCGTTCCGTTTATCTGCACATTATCTGCTGAATCCGACGTGTATGAAAGAGTGTACTGACAAGGTGACCAGAAAGTAATTGCAGTATAATTGGGATTTGTGGTGCAGCGAGTCATCGAAGAGGCCTCATAATTGCATTCATGATCATGAGTTTGCATGCGGCAATTATTTTCGTTCCCTCGATCGTTATTGTCTCAAGCTTCGATATTCACTTCTATCAGGTCAATTTTAATGAGTCGATTTATTTCTGCTCTATCAAAGGCAATCATAACAATAAACTTTGAGCAGGTATTCATGGTTTTTTATCATCATATAGTTGTACTCCTCTCCGGGTTGCTCAAGAATACTCCAGTTCGAGGTTAAGGAGATAGTGAGTCTAACTGAATGCTCCACAGAAGCTTTTTTGTGCACTTTCGCAAGTTGCCATATAATAAACATTTCTTAGTATTATCGTTTATGTGCGTACACCATATGTAGCTGCATGCAAGATAATTTCGACACATGAACTACGGAGTTTATTGCTGATCGCATTCATCAAGTTCGAAAGCAGTCACAGACGTTTATTGTGCCAAAAAATACCTACGCTCTATGTGATCAGCCGGTTTGCATTCTTCATCAGGCCACAAAAGCGACTCACTTACTCAGAGACTTCTTTCTAAAGGGCAGCAACGAAACGAGAATGTGAACGGATTCGAACAGCTATATGCTTCTTCTCGTGTTGTTTTTCTTCAAATTTCCGATAGAAAAGAAGCAACGAAACAAAGGCATGAATGGGCTTGTTTAGAGGCCACTGGCTGACTAACAGATGCACACGAGCGATCAAAGGCTTTAATCCACCAATAAAGTGAGCACCAACTGCGCATTTTTATAGGGACATTCTCTGCAGAGAACATTTGCCGTATTCGAGTTTTACAGTGCAGAGGGCAGAAAAATTTCCGTTCCACATTCTCTTGCTACCTCTCCTGGATCAGCTGCGACTCCCCTGTATTCCGCCATCCATTTTCCTTCTTCCTATCCGCCACAGTTGACTTTGCTGCCACTGGTGAAGGGTCCATAGAGAGGATCCATAATAAGGGATTTGTCTGCGACTGCACAAAAAGTTAACGAGATTTCGAAGTGATCTTCTTCGGCAGTTTTTTCACCTTCAAATACCGCCTTCAACACTAGTAGGATATCTTCATTCGCTAAGCGATCGAGTAGGGGAGTATTAATTTCCAAAATAAAGCCGTCGTGGACGTTTAGAAGAAGCAGAACATGGAAAGGAGGGGAGAGGAGGAATGAGCTGGAGCAAGGAGCTTAAAAAGCACGATATTGAGGACATAAATTTCTTAATGATTTTCTGTTTCCATCATCAAAAATGCTCTCTGTCATACGTTCCTGAAGTTTGCTGTCTTTGCATTCGATTCTTGTCAGTAATGCTGAAGGGTTCCCTCAGCTGGCATATCCGTTATATTCAGTTTGAGGGAGAGGAAAATGTTAAATGGTGACTTACATGTGTCAATGTATAATTTCTTAGTGACATTTTGAGTTAATCGTGATTAACAATCGAATAATCATTTTCAGGCAGAATGCTTCGGTGAATGTGACTGGCATTTATTGGCCACTAGTTTACCCAAAAATAGTCGATGCCAAATTCTCTGCGGAGAGAATATAGACGATAATAAAAGGAGGTAACTTGCCATGTAATTACATGTCTTCAGTCATGACACTAATTTATAAGGTATGCCACAAACAGAAGGATAGGCAATGTGGACTTCAATTATGTGGACATTTACAAATGGCATTCAAGAAAGGCCTTCTTTGGCAATGAAACCAAATTGGTGGTTGTACGAGAAAGCTCTCATAAACACGCTTATTTAGTTGATTTTGCGAAGAAATAGCCAAAAGTAACAGTGCTCTTTGAAAGCCTGACGGATATACGCATACAACAGAAATTTTTAATCTATGATGTTACTTATCCCTTATCAGCGAGAGTCTTTATTTTTGTTTCAATGGAACTGTGACTGTTTTGTTAGATCAGACTTCTAGATTAGACATTTAAGTGGAAATTTTAGAAAGACGGAAATTAAAAACGACGACGTTATTTGCATGAAAAGTGTTATGCATATATTTTTCTACCCCCACAACATGCATAAATTTACCAGAATCTTTATTTTCGTCTTCCCCACCAAAAAAAGAGTGATCAAGTAGTCAAAATGGTAATCAAAAAAAGATAAATTCATTTTACGTAAGGTGACTTTGATTCGTTCATATGGTTTTAATTGTAAGTGCGATTATTTCGGCACTTCAGCCTTGTTGTCTACCTTTTTTTTTCCATTATGAATTGCAGCACAATGACGAGATTGGGAACCGAGTACCGGTTGGATGCTGGTATAATTGCAGCAACGATACTCGAAATGATTCTCGCAATTGTTTCCACATCATTGTGCTGTCGCGACATCTGTTCACTTTGTCGTACTCCATCAAGGACTGATGAGGTCTCTCAATCACACATTCTGAGGGTTGTATTCATGATAATCTAAGGTGTTTCCTCCACTTTCCAAAATGGGTCCTTCTTCATATGGCAATGAGCCATCATATCACATGTTCTTAACTAGAGTCTAACTCGTCATCACCAGCCATCACTTACAAATGGTGGAACGCATCAACGGTGGAAATGGAAGCATCAAAATTTCGCTCCAATCTAAAATTACCCAAGAATTTTCCATTGACGTCTGTTTTCCTGAAACCTTTCATTCGGAATCTTGGAAATTTCTCGCTTCGTCCACTGGAAAAACTATGAAATGGTTTTATGGGTCTTAGATTTTAACTGTTGAAGGGGGGGGGAGGGGGGGGGGGGGGGGGGGGGGGGGGGGGGGAATATTCTCGTGAGAATGGCTTCGAAGTCGCTCTTGCTTTGGAATGCGTCTCCCGAATTCTTTGCTATGGATTTCATAAAAGGCGCATCTCAATGGAAACTCCTCGCATAATTTAGATGCGCAGAGAAGAAAATTGTGCAAGTGGTTACAGCTAACATTCCATATAAGAGAGGTCGAAAAATTCAATGGCATTATGATTTGCGGACTGAAGCCACTGCCATTAATTATTAGCTGAAGATGCAATAACAACATTATTGCGGTCCTGTTTTGCTGGAAAATTATAACGAGTCGTTATCATACCGTAAAGATTTCTTACAACCCACGCACTCATATCAAGACATCATCATAGCGAGGCATTCCGAAAACAGCAGAGTTGTTGCTGTAAGAGGCGTAATAGCTGGGTGGGATGTGACAACAAAGTGCCTGACGTTTTGTGGAGAAAGAAATAATGGTTTTGCTCCTTTGCACCAAACCATACTTGTGAAGGAATTTCGTTTTTATGACAGGTTTTTTTCCCACACCTATTGGCACCACTGACGATTTCTTGTTTGCTTTACAATTAAGCAACACATATGAGAAGCAGGTTTTGATGCTCACAGTTTCCCGTACGACTATTTTAAACATGACTAGAGCAGTGTCAGTGCGGCAATATCAGAGACAATTCATTGACTCACCCATATGTTCGTATGACTTCAAGTGATGCGAAAAGAGCAATAGCAGACCAATATAGAAGTAGGATTCTTTGTGAAGGTGGCAGAAAGAAGTGCCCATGAAGTAGGAGAAATTGGTTAGAAATGTTGGTCAACTTCCTGCCAGTCATAAAAATTCCTAGAATTGCTCCTTAACATTGCCTGAATACTAAAAAATTTAGTAATGTGTAAAACGTGTCGCCGTCGGATGCGAACTCTATATCTATAGCCGTCGGATGCGAACTCGAAACACTGTTCTCGATGTAGGTAAATTGTTAGTTCGAGCATCTTCCCGCGACACATTTTTTTAACGGGTAGATGGTCCGCACACTTGATGATTCAATTGGCTAGAGAAGATTTGATTGCCACATATGGCGGTAGTCGCTGTAACATAGAATGGTTGGATGCTGCAGCAAACGAAAACCGTCAATAAATGCATAATAATTTTCAGGGGCGGCAAATGGATACGATACCTCTGAAACAACCAGATGCTCGGCAGTACTAAATCATTCTCTCAAGTAGAATAATTCACTTGCCCATTTGCATAATCTTACCATGTTTATAGATATTTTGCATGTATAAATTGTAATAAATCGTTGTTTGCTGAAGTTGGTGTATGCACAATAAACTGGATTGTGTTATGAACGCTGCAACATTCTGTGGATTTCACATTGGCACCAACCCGACCAGCCGGGTGCATAACTACTCAGGGAATTGTGGAACTTGAGGTAGCTGCAAATTGTGCGGTGTAGAGCGAATTTGAACGACAGCTTTTGCGGTGCCGTTGAATGTTCAGAACTCATGAACGTATCGCGTGTTCAGCCCACGAGGTCATTATAGATATATGCTACACCAGTAAGATCTCGCCACCATCTTGCAGTTTCTGAATAGAAGCTATCAGAGTGAGTGAAGGCGCGTCCAGACCAACGCACTTACCACGGAATTTGGTTGCTTCGACACAATGAGGTTGACAACAGTGCGGAAGATTTAAACACTTCAAGAAATCTCGTTCTCGTTCCGTGACAGCCCTAGAATTTCTGCGAAGCTGAACCTCGCAGATTCTGTGGATAGGTTTATCGATCCGTCTGGATGTTTGAAAAATGACGTCCAGGTCGTACTTCATGATATTCGCTTCTGTACGTACGTGCCTCCGTGCTCTGACTTCTCATTTCAGGTAACTCTGTAAGTACTTCAATTCGTAACTGACAATATAGTCACCGGCACAAAAAATCCCGCTTTATGCGAGAACTGTCCCAAAATCTTTTTGGCACAAAATTTGCATTTAAGCTTTGTTCGTGAATTAAGCATTGCGGATAGGATGCTGTGGGCATAAATGCAGCGTATTTTCAGGTAAATAGCGTTCAGGTTTCCTGAACGGAGTGATCGATCCCCTTCATAGTGAGCTTTTCCTCTAATGAAGCTTTATTGCCTTAGGAGGGGCACTAAAGGCGCTAGAAACCACAGATGATTGAGTCTGGTATATGAGAAGGAACGATCTGAAATTTATAAAAACCATCCAAACTACTTTGTCTATAAAAACTACTCCGCTGCCAAAAACTCCTGTATTACTCATCGTGGCTTCATTGGATTTTGATCGCTCTTATCTAAAAAAACGAAAGGAATTTGCTATGCCGACAACTTGAAGGATATCGATCATGGTATGTATTGCTTGAGAGTGAACCTGCTATTTGGAAACCGAAATTGAATGGAAATATGACGCAATTCACTGTTTTCATAAGTCGCTTCAATGAAAATTAATTGGGAGCTGAGAACCTTTTGTGTGCTTGTTCAAATACATACTGTAGAGGTAAAACCGAGCCGATATATATCAGAATTAGCAACTCACGGGCAGAACGCGGTGCAGAGTCTTGATCAGCTTCTACTCTTGAGTCCTCTTCTCTTTGCCTTCTTGTAACCACTGATGATGTCCGTGTGCGAACTGGTAAAGATCTGGCTCGAGACCTGTTACTTCTAAAGCTCATAAAAGGTTACATAGTAATCAACGTATGTCACAGATATACGCACCGAAGTATGCTTCAATCAGGAAAGATTCTTCGAAAGATTGAAGGCGTTGATCTCCAAAGCCTGTTTTTTCCTTTTTCTGACTTTGTTAACTTTGGTTGTCGCAAAAAATAACCGAAACGAATAAAGGAAGAATAGTTTCTGCCATAATAACGCATTTTGTCTGATGAAAACGAAGCGTTCTTCACAACTGTTGAGCAAATCGACTCAAAACGTAGAGAGAATTTCAGACGGATTACTGCTCTTTTTCTTTCACGAAGCGGAGGGCATTGAGGTGCCCTGGAAATCATCAAGAAAATTAAATTTGCACAGTTTGTTCAAAATTCATGAATTTTTTCCAACAGCACGCCTATGCATGAATATCGCATATCGTTTTTTTTTCTTGCGTTATATTTCTCCTTTTTATTCATCACTTAAGGGGCCTACCACTAATGGTTTATAGTTTGTGGTTTATGGGCCACAAAAAAACGTCCCCACATTCTCGAATTTTATTTAGTGCATAAGGCGGTAAAAAAAAAGATTTTTAGCTCATTATATTTCAATTGCTTCAATGCTTCCTCGTTCGTAAACTTAAGGACGAGAAAGACACTTGTTGATATACAATGATCTACAAACTTCGAAACTACGACCAACCAGAAGTAACTAAACAAAATGAAACTATCACTTGTGGCGTTTCCTTATCTAAATTTCCACAAATGTTGAGAGATAAAAACGGTGATTACTTCCTCGTGTTCATACGTCACCGATGCATACCTTCACATTATTCCTACCATAAAAACTGTAATTTATGTGAACACCATTGGCACCGTTGCAATTGTGACCGAATTCATCACAGTACACTTAAGCGCTCATCTTTAAGCTCTATTGTCAATCTAACTTCCTCTTTACGAGGCGACAATCCAAAATTACGATAAATCCATTGGTTACCGTTCCTCTTTTGTAATTCAAAATGGTCATACCTAAGCTCCATGCTGGTTCTTATCGCAGCCTCATGTCGCCGCCTGCGTTGTACTAGTCGATCGCGTTGCTCACTTCGTTGTAACGCTTTTTCATTGTCAGCACTGGAAAATTTACTCTTTTTTCCTTTCAAATCGAGAAGGAAAAGTTTTGGCGTTGAGCTACTTCAAACTGAATAAAGATTTCTTCTTTATGAATAGATTCCTTGCCTAGTTAGTTACTTACTTACTTCCAAATATAATCTGCATATGGAGCAGCAATTTGCGACGAAATCAAGTATTTGTCGGACGAGTTGAAATACTACTTTCTTTAAATGATGGCGGCAAGGGATAAGACTCTACGTTGGAAGTACTTCCTAACGACCATCAGTTCGAGGAAGGGAGTGATCGAATGAACGTGCTAGATGGTTGACTGTGTCGAAAACATATGAGATTGTGTTAACAACCGATTTCTATGTTTGCTCGCTGTAGGCATTTACCAGCAACGATTATCCAGATACATCGAGGACTTTTCTTACAGTAATTCTGAAAAACAATACCCGAATGAATCAACAACTGAAACATGCGGAATAGCGTTATTGAGCTTTGCGTGATGTAAAACCAATTTCATCCTCTAACCACACTTACATGAATTTTTGTGGACTTTTCCATAAGCATTGAGTTCACACAGCCGCTGTGTTCAATGAGATTTCGTTTGAGTAATAAGCAAAATATGTAAACTAAGATATCATATCTTTGACAGCAATTTCGCAGTATTTTTTTAGGTAACCAATAAACTTGTGTTTATACTATTTACTGGACAAGAAAAATGACTTTTATGTTTTAAAACGCTCCTCCTTCGACTAGAAAATCTAGCTGTCATTGATTTATCGAAGAAGTTCACGTTCAGCTTTGCCGTAAATTTGGCAGATATGTTTCTGTTGCATTTCGATCATTCCATTTTTTTTTTCATCGATGGCGGTCCCTCATAGCAAATTTTTTGAAATGAAAGAAATTTTTCTCACTGTAACTCCAAACGAGGCAATCCTCTGTTTCTCAGGTATGAAGCTGACCGCCTATCACATATGCTAGTGTGACATACCGTTCTTGGCTTGACTGAGAGTAAAAAAAATTTTGAGCAATACCAAGAATTTGAGTACCAATGATGCGAACCTTGTATCGATAGCGTTATCAGGCAAAAAGTACCACGTCTCACGGAATGTTTGACCCACTGGAACAAGAACATACGCTCCGCGCGACATCAGATCGCTTATTTCACGTATACGATGACCATCCATATTGCAAAGCCTATGCATGAATCCATCGTATGAGTTAAATTCTCTATGATATTATTCTGCACTGTGAGCATAATGATCTCAAACTATGGTCATATATAGTATAACCAAATATTTCATTTTGCGTTATGATATTTCAGAAGAGCTCGCTTTTGAATCTTTCAAATATTATTTAATATTTCAAGCAAGTTTTGGTACTTTCCTGGAATCGGTCTCATCACTTCGTTTTATTGTAATTTTCAGCGAAAGAAAAGACCACTGAAAGCACTCGAATGTTTTCAATAAGATTCCGATATAAGAACAGAGATCCCTAAATTCCGCCTCGGGATTAAATTAATATACTTTTTCGACTGTGTAACTACTAGGAGGCAAACTTACTAGTTTGTCGACTGGTAACCGCTAGATAACTGGTCTCAAGCAGATGGAAAATATTTTATCTCATTAGCCATATTTAATCACCGACAATAGGTCACTCCTCTCTGTTCCCTATCAAAAGAAGCCGCTCGGATCGAAATACTTGTTCATAGCAAAGGAGTTCGTTCGATGCAAAGAGAATGAAACTGTACGTTAAAAAATGCAAGAAAAGGACAAGGACTACGTTTACATGCTGAAAGTTTCATCAGGAAAAGCTCACGATGTTATTACACTATAATGTTCACATCAGGTTGGAATACCTATTCTGCGGCATTGCAATTCATTCGAAACGTTCCAGCGCTTACGAGAGGAGTTAAGAATGTGTAGGGAGTAGGAGGAGGGAGGGGAACGAAGACGCTGAGAAGGGGAACTGGGGCAAAGTTAAGAGGTATGCAAGACCCGCACCTGTGAGATTGCTAGTGAGAATCAAGTGTGCTAAGAACAGTCGCTGTTACATGCATGGTGCCACTTCATTCGTCCTGCATTGAGGCAAAACTTCTCATCTTTCAGGTGAGCACTTGAGGATCACCTAGTCCAGACTATCCTCAAAAATGCAACAAAAAATTTTTTAGAAACAGTCATGTTGGATATGTGGTGATGTTTCATAACATATAAAGTGATAACTTCGTATACTGAAAGTGCGATTGCAAAATGCATGCACGTAGCAAAAAGTGCAATGTACAATGGCCACGTCATGATGACGCGCAGCGATGTAGTGGATATCACGTGAACGCATGATAGAGCTATCGTATTTCAACATGGATTGTCACGTGACGACCACTATATAAGCTGTGCTCTTTCCATTGTTTTACTCGTGTGTGCTCTGGGTGTCTTCCTACTTCGGCTTCTCGTCTAATAAAGCTCGCTCCTCACTCGCCGTCTCCGTCTACATCATCACACCGCCACTCGGCCACGCAACAATCTCCAGTCAATAATCATCAATCGCGTCCAAATACACAACAAGTTACATAAAGCAAAAGAAACAATTCCTATGATCCCATCTTCGTTATTTAGGTTCATTAAAGCAGCGCATGCCTACTCTTTGTAACAACTCATATGCTTTCGGTAAAAGCATTTCACTAAGGTCGATGCAAACCGTCCCTGCAAAATCACTGCAAGAGATTCTCGGCACTCCAGAACCTTTTTTCCAACTGTTGAGTATGGCAGTGAAGAGACAGCCCATGATGGCTAATTGTGATCTGACATTGCAGTGATTACATTTAATCGTAAAGTCGGTTCCCGTTAATTGTTCTCCACGTAATGTGACTGATCGGCTCATGTGCTCTCATGCCGCCCCAGGCGATATCCGGGGCATATATAGGTCCGGATTTGGTACCTTTTTGGTGTGTTTGGCTGTACTCATGTGGGGGGGGGGGCGTGGTGCTCCTCCATTAACTACTTCTATCTCGCCTGTGGTCATGCACATCGGCATTGACAGATGGTTATTGGCTTATGCCGTCTACCTATACGCAGTCCCTCTTTGCCGTCGTTGTTAGTCACAGCCCAACGCGTCCTTATTTCTTTTCATATCACCTCAAACAGCCATGTCATCACTAATGCGATTATGCATGTTGCTGCCTATTATTCTTATCATAAGGTCTTTTACTGCCGTTCATGCTTAGCGCAGCAATTCCCTTGTGTAATGGCTAAAGCACTAGCAATAAAAAAGCCATACTTTGCAGGCTTCACTCCAAATCTCCTCGCAATCAGCTCCAATATGTACTTCATGCCCTTTTCTAGCTGAGCACGTTGAAAACTTAGAAACTGCGATTCCATTCCTCTACCATTGAGAAACACGCTGAAAGTAAAGTTTAAGTTTTAAAGATATTCAACTCATCTCCACGAAGAACTAAGAAAGACTGTTGGTTCGACGAATGAATTTCTAATTCGGAATCCCACAGGTTATAGCGTACTCGTTTCGGATTCTCTAAGAAGCTGATAGAAATGAACTTTAAAAAGATGCAGGTTTCCTGGATCAGAGACCATGCTCGCTAATTTTCATATCCCCATACATTAGTGCTCAGGAACGATACCAAAGGCAAGCAGACAGATAGTTACTAATGCGCAGTGTAGTCAGTTTTACAGCGGAATATAAAGCAATTTCATAATCGAAACCGTCTTTCGGATAGGCATAAGCTTTTAAAATGCCTTGGCTCATATCCTGTGCGCTTACCTCTGTGATAGTGCCTTTTGACTTGTTCCCCACATGTTAAAAGGGAACCGTTTTGCCCGTGCTGCTCGTGATGGTAGGTTATCATATTGAGAAAGTTGTACTGAACCGCCTTCCAAGAGTGCATACTTCTAACTCTTGTGTATTCATACAAGAATATATATATATATATATATTCGTATATATATTAGCATCTCTGCACGTGAAGCAGCACCAAAACACGCTTTTCCTCGTCTCATATTAAGTTTAGGAAAAACCGGATCACAATTCGTCCATTTGGGCTTGAGATATCACATGAGATAGGCAGTGGTCGCGCACAACAACACATCAAAATGAACTGACAGACACAAAGGATCACTTTCACATATCGGGAAACATCAATGCAGAGACCTCCGGCGCAAAACACAAAAGTCCTGCTGCATGTGGCACGCGTAAAACGAAATATCGGCAGATCAAACTTCATCAGAATATGCTACGATACACAGGGAAGAACGCGCCTCATTCAGGGAGAGAAGAAAAGAAAAATGATAACACCCAACCGCTCGAAACTGATCCTATACGACGAACGACAAAGTACCTCTTTTATCGCACTATTTTAATGACTTTATGCAAAATAGCACTGTACACGCTAGCAATGTTTATGCAAATGGCAGTGCACATACCAGCAGCATTACCACTCCGCACACACCACACTACACCACGCACACACATACCTCACGCACTACATACCACAACCCATTCCGTACACATGCAACGTACATGCATGCGCTCCCCTCCCCTTCCACACAGCACACATGTCGCACCCTCCCACACACAGATGCCAAACGGAATCTATACTATACAAACTGAAACAGACCACACACGACGCCGACACGCACCACACATACCACACTCTCGCACACGTACATGCCAAACTGAAGCGGACCACACATGGTCTGCATAGCTCCTCCTCCCGCACCATACACCGCAAACACCTTACACGAAATCGAACCCCTACCCCCTTCTCCACCATTAAACTTACTCTCTTTAGAATGAGTAACCGACTGCTCCGTGCTGTGCTCTTGTACACTCAGCTAGGAGAACGAAAACTCAGGATATATAGATAAAGACGTAAACACTACCCCAAAAAAGAGACACACAAAGAACGCGTACAACATATGGAAAAAGGGGATTATACGAGAGGATGAGGGATATGGGGAGAACTGAGGATACGAATCTCTACTGCCTACATGGATTTTATTTCAACACTATATATATATATATATATATATATATATATATATATTTGAATGCTGCAAAAAATCTTACTAGATAATATAGGCGTCAGGATGTGTTTGATCCCTGCGATTATAAATTTTATCGGCCTTTGATCGACGCTTTGAGTTTGATTGCCTGCAATAGTATTATTATTATTGCCTCTATGAGGCAAGATGGGTGCACGGCCAAGAAATACTCGAAGAACTGACTATTTAATGCAGATTCTAAGACAACCACATATTCCTTACTATTTGCGCGGTGCAGACACCCCCATTTCAGTACTCTATAATATGGACGTTTTTAATCCAAATGGTAAAAAATAATAATTTTTTCCTTCCTGCAGACGACTCATATAAATAACTCCTCTCCGAAGATTTAAAATGCCTGACAGTACCTCAGGTATGATCTCATTGCCTTAAGGCAACAAGTAAAATTTTAGGTGACGACAGGTAAAGGATTGAAGAAAATCTCCTGCTGGAATAAGACCTTTCAGATGAAACATAGCGGCTCGCTAAATGTTTGTGCTTGTGCTCACACGTGTGCCTATCAACTTCTAGGGATTAACAGGATTCCCATCCCACCAAACATTTTTTGTCTTCGCAGGATTCTTCTTACCCTAAAAGTATGGAGAACCTGACTGTTCGAAATTTCAAAATCACCGTTAATTTTCATCTGAAGGATGTCAGCGTTCTTTTATTTCAATTTGTCAAGATTTCACCTAGTAAAAAGTACACACTGAACGCTCATTACTTACGGACGAAATGTGAGAACGCATTGGAGACAAATATGTAGTTTGCATAGATTTTTTTCCTGTGAACTCTTATTTGAACTGTCCTTTGTCGTAAGTACGAGACGGACTTACGAACATAAAGTGGGAACCAACCGTTTCCGGTCGCGTTCAATCTTCTCACTTGCTTGAGTGAATTCACTGTCACCATTGTCCGTTCTACTAGGCACATCTTGTAAACGGAAATCGGCAGACCTTGAACTTGCTTCTCGCTCTGAAGCACTCATTGATATGAGTAGTAGTTTGCATCAATCATAAGCCCACTGAACGAGTGCATTTATATATGTTATATTTTATTGCAGTGATTAACGATGAGCAAAAGATCCTTTTCTATTGAAATGCCAATCGTTCTTTGTCAACCTCAATTAGTGCCTCTTCTTTTCGAAAATGGAAACTTCAGTTGTTTTTTTTTTTGCTTCAAAGAAAAAGCTGCTTCTAAGCAAGTCCATCGCATTATCCATCCTTTGAGATGGCCTGCATATTACGTCATCCTTTCCAATACTTTATGTGTAAATCATTTTTCACACAACATTATTTTTCCTTTTTTGCCTTCTTACATAGCTAATATTCATCGAAAAATAAATATCGCTATTGGTCTTTTTTTCACCCGTATCTACTGCTCCCCTCTGTGTTTTATCATGAAATGTCTAATTGTAACGGAATCTCTCGTTTCGCCTCACCAATATATAATAGCAGATATTTTTATGCGTCAATAAATTTTTGGCATAAGCAAAAATCTGTGGATCCTAGTACTTTTTCGTTTTTGAAGGTAACTTCTGGCGGAACCAATGACAGTGCCTTCGTCGCTATCCTCGAAGGCACTGATGTAGCCGAATCCGCTACTGATTGACTCATGCGGTTTTGGTGGTGCCTCGTTGAACTCATCTCGCCAATTACTGCCACCTGTATCGATTTTCGTCACAACTGAGTATGCATCATCGGTCTCGCGTAAAACTAAAGCAATTTATATATGGCCTAAAAAGTCCAAAATGATAGTAGTTTTTCGATAAGAGGGACATCGATATTACTTCAAATGCCTTCATCCTTCGATAACTCCCCTGAAAGAAAAGTCCGTCGTAGCAACCCGAGTCTTTTTACCACCAGACATTTGCATGAAGCTCCTTGGCAAACGCACCGCAGTGAAATTCAACTAAAAAACTGATGCGTGCTCAGTATAGAATCCTGTTCACTCATTCGTTCACTATGAATTCTGCAGCATTCTCCTGAAAAATCATTCGATCTGTGTTCACTGAGCATATTCGAAACTTTTCTATTGTAAAATTGCATCACCTAAATAATTGCAAAGGTAAACGAGAGAAAGCAATTGTTGCACTACATTAGAACACATTGGCCTGCAAAATACTGTCAATTGCGGTGTCAGAAATTTTCAGAAATGAAGTGGGATATGTTTTTCATGGCATTCACAAGCGATGAAAATTAGAGCATCAGTTAAAAATTCAATGACTTAACTCTTATGCTATCGTTCGTACTGTTATTACTAGCGTTAGCTGTGCGTCTGTGATTACTGTCGTCCGATTTCGTTCCCTTGACGTTGGTGCGCCCCACTGTGAAAGGACGCTGACTTATTTCTGTGGCAGCAACTGTTCCGGCGGACTTACCATTCGCAGTAATGGAAGTACGGCTCGTAGCTGTGGCGTTCGCTGATGTGGCTAATTTCGACCAATGGCTCTTCCTGTCAGAAAAAAACTTCATTTCAGGAAATCCTGTTTTTCTAATGTATTGGACATCCCCGTACAACGAAAGAATTCACAAATCATGTCTCATTTATTGCTGTGGTTGCATTTCAAATATAGTAAACATTTGGAGACATACGCTTCCCACTGGTGATGCGTCTTTGCCGCTTAAGATCATCACCCAGCAGATGACTTGCGGAGGAAATAAATTGAAAACGTGTGATAGTCTAAACAATGTTGGCTATAGCTATATAAAGTAAGAATAGATTAGATTGACCACATAGTTCATCACTCTAGTGTCACCTTGATTCTGTTTTTAATGGCCTTTTCATGACGGTGTAAGTAATGACGGAAGGAACCGGCGGGGGAGGGAGAGGGAGGAGAGAGGAGCGTCTTATTGACGGGGGACATAGCAGCGTTTCGATGTTTATGATTTGCATCCATGGCAATACTGCTTATCTCAGACTGAGATGTAACCTTTATTTCACACAGTTATCACTTTCAGCCGATAAAAATATATCCGAAAGTATTTAAAGTGAAACTAAGTCATCCAAGGAATGATCATAATAACAGTAACAGTACTTTGCTTCAGATCGAATTCACTCAAGAAAAACATTACTTTATCTGCCGCATCAAACTGCTGCCATCTATAATAGGTATTACCATCGTTCTCGGATGTATGATGCTATCAGAAACTTTCAGAGTGTGGGAGCTTCTAGAAGCAAATATTCGTTTATATATACTGGTACGAACATTATATTCATACTGGTACGCTAACGAAGACATCAGGAGAGAGAAGCATGTGGTAAAGCAAGTGCTGGGCTGTCGCGAAGATACGCCAGTGAGTTACTTGGCTGCTGCAGACAATAACTCAAACTGTGTCTCAACGCGGTGACTCACAGAACGATCTAAGTTGACCTCCGGCTGTAGCGACTATATTGTCTTACTCAGCGGCGTTGCAGTCGTGTGTAAGCGTAGAGGGTTTGCATTACTCGTCATCAGTTTTTCGTTGGTTGTTTTTTTTTCTTGTATTTCAACTCGATTCTCATTGTTCTTTGTCGCATGCGTCGAAGTACTGCGATCTCGTCATTAGCTTTGACGTTTTGCATTCTTGTTGCCATTTGTTCGTACCTCCTTTACTAGCGCGTCACCAAAAATCACCTCATTTGGCTCAGGTGAAGTTTTATGATGATTGCGTAATTGTCTTTCGATAATATATATATATATATATATATATATATAACAAGAAACAGTTGGTACAGCGAAAGTCCAAGTAGCCAACAAGACGGAGGGCGGTGGCATAGTCGACAGACAAGGAACACTGGCCCATTATCATAGTGCACAGAACATGCGTAATATGATGCCGTTGAGGGAGTGTCGCAAAGGACGTTGCCGAAAAGCATAGTTTCTCTGCAGCCAAGCGTTCCGAGATAACTCGAAAATAGTCTTTACTGTGACCTGCGTAATAACGGCTACCCATCATGAAGATCATAGCTGTGAGGTATCGCATCTCATCAAAGGTTCCGTCAAATTGAAATGAAGCAAGATCACTCGTAGTGATCAAGCCTCGTGCCTTATGAGTGGCCCGTCTGGAGGGTAGGGGATGGGACGAGTGGAACAGGGGAACCGTCAATAAACGGCAGTTTCAGTGATTAGAGTGAACTGCACATTTTGAGTGTTCAGGCGTCTCAGTAAACCGAGGGATTCGGCACGTCATTTGGCGTCACTCTAGTTGCAACGTCACAGCGGTTTTACTTTTTGATGTGTCTCCAAAAGGAAACAAAAATAGATCATTAGGAAATGTTTAGAAATTACGGTGCCATTGCCCTTCCTGAATCAGGAACATATTCATTTCAATGGTTCTAAATCATAAGTTCTGCAGGGATTAGCGAATCTTCGTATAGGCAGTGAACATAAGTGAACCATAGCTGTAAGTGCAAAGTTTTTAAAAAAAAACTTTTCTTGTGACAACTCATAAACAGGCCACAGAAATATTTGGCAATAAATGTGCCGATGAAGGATGATTTCAGAAGGCGGCAGCAAATTGAATTAGCTTGTTGCACCTTAATTTGTTCTCGTCGGTATTGCACTCGGCTTTATCTAGAATTTCATATGCATCCAAAAACAATACCTGAAGGCTGTAGCCGACACCACTGAAGCAATGCAAAGATTACGAAGCTTCGACAACTTAGATCAACTCACCCCAAGTCAAGTGGTTCATTACCAGCGACAATATACGTACTGCCCTCGTGAATTTGGTCTTCATCATCAATAAGATGACCTTTGAGATCGTATAGACGTTCAGCAACGCCCTGTTCGAAGCCCAAGAATTCCCCTGCTTCTTTGACAAGGCTTTCAAGCTGTGGGATTCTCCAAACACGCCACACGAATAATCTTGGCCTGAAGTAACAGTACTGTAAGTCGCAGTGCTCTCGTTTCTATTCTGAAACAGCGCTCGCAATGCCAAAATTTCGCTCTTTGCACAGCCTGAAAGTGCCAAGGCATTCTGTTGTGTGGGCCGCACTCAGTGTTGAAGGAATGGATAATGGGATTCGCCTGATAAGAGCCTCTCCATTTTTAAGCGCCCGATGCAATCTGGAAGCCGACTATTTCTATGCTCCAAGAGGCGCTCGATTTTGGTATCTTTAACGCTCGCTCAGTTATTACGCCACACCGTCTGGGAGAATCTGAAACTTACAAGTATTGCACACTGGGATCTCAGAACGTCAGTGCCGCGTTCTTATATTGAGCTCTTTTACTGCTCTCGAAAACCCGTGCAAGTGAATGCTTTCTTCATTCCTTCAGTTAAGGAAGCTAACGTTAAGCTAATGCTCGGCAAAGAATATGCAGATATGAAGGTTCAAATGAGCTTTACACTATAAGTTACCTGAATCTATCATCTCCGTTCGGCTTGAGAAAAATTTTCTTCACAGTTGGCGGTGGACGATTATATATTCTTTCATTTTCTGGCCTCTCACCATCTCCTCTTTTCGCTTTATTTATTTGTAAATAAGATACACGATTATAGGGATCGTATGCACCCGGTGCTAAAAATGGTATTTTAGAAGCAACAACTTCCACAGATTGCGAACATTAAGTGTGATTAAAAAGCTCATTAAAGTAGCAATAAAGTTTGAACAATAGTGAGGAGTTGCTACACATTGGCACATTTCGATTGAACCGTTGTCAGTGGCTGGAAATGCTGTGGTGCTAAGAATGATGTGTAAGGGAGAGTTCATACCATCAGATTTGCTGAAATTCCTGTTGCACATTTAGAATATTTAAGAATTCTTTCTTGATTCTGCCACTTGATCGGAGTAAAACGGATACCAGTGTGATTACAAAATTGCTGCTTTTTGGCTTCATAGCCGTTTTCGAGTCTGGTGAATAAACATTAGTTTGTGCACATGTAGTCACGCTCTAGAGCACACTACAAATATCAAATTCTACAAGGATTTCTTCACAATGGAAAATATGGGAACAAACTGTGGAATGCTGAAACTGTGGGAATATTTGTTGGAGGTGCGCGAGGCCTTTATTGGAAGATTATGGTGACAGCATCGGATGCTGCCAACCCGCATGAATAACTCCCACGCTAATCGGTGCATCTCTTCACGCCCAACCCAGAAGCAAATTCATTAGAAAGTTTCATAGTACATTTCGTGCCAAGGTCCTTAAAGGAATGTTTGTGATGTTGTTTTTTGGTTCTTCTCATGGTGTCACTCGAAACCTTATACTTGAAATGCGGTTGGAAGTCTTAACATCACGCGATTTTTGTTGAAATTTTCCAGCAATCCCAGAGTGGAAACACTTTATTGAGAGAGCAAAAAATCCTTTTTTTTTTTGATATTTCTTTATAGAGTAGCTCTATGAATCGGTAAATTATATGATAAAAATTTTGATTCCGCTTCAAGCTCACGCAGTGAGTGGGAACACTAGTAAACTGTGCAGCTCAGAGACGTTTGAGGTGTGGGTTATCAGTAGCGTCCAACCCTACTTCGGAATCATTACACGCTGGGATTTGGCTTTCAATTTTATGCGTTAGGTTGGAGCATCAGGCATAGTTAGAAGAGAACTACAAAAGTCAAAAATGGTGAACTGATCAGCGAGCTTCCAGGCAAAGTTATACACATACATGCCAACTGATGAGGTTTTACTTAAATCCAACAGAGCTTGTCGGACCAATTTGAAAGCTGGATGGTTCGTGGGCGGATGCAAGTAATTTGCTCAAGAAGGAATTTCTTCTCGAAGTCAAAGGAAAAAGCCCACCGTTACCGTTTACTGCTAACCTCACTGCTTCAGATCAAGCAGGGACTGCGCATAGTCGCAGCATGTTTTGGCTTATTCAGACGGAGGTTTCAAAGCGCAACAGAACCTTGGTTCTCTTATTCACTTTGACGACCGCCGGGCGCTACGTATGTGCTCGAAAATCGCAAAATGCTGATGTCAAATTCAGTTACCTCAAGACATACTGGAGGCAATGGATGCAATAAATTCTTCTTGAAGCTAATATATTACCGAGATTCTCATTGAGAACAATTTTACATAAAATCGTTTCAGAAAATCACTTACTGAAAGCCATGCGATAGAACACTCACCAGAAAACACTACCCAATATCTCAAAGGATATTTTCTTCCATCTCACCATGGGAACAATTCCGTCGATATCTGTTTCTCTTGGAGATGCAATTACTAACTGTTTACACTCTAACACAGAGATGAGATAATTGAGACGATGATAACCAATAGCAACTGCTGACGCAAATGTTCAAATATTTTTCGATTCATTCTATTTTAATACTCACCAATTAATTCGAACGATCATGAGATATTGCTTTAAAATTTTTCAAAAATACTTTGCACACTAGGCTGTACTTTTGTGGCCGCACAATTCGTTTCAGTGCAGCGTGGGGAATGAGTTGTACGATAAGGATGCTAAGTGCATCGCCTGGAAACATATCCTACCGAACACAATAAGAGACCATTTCGGTGACTACTTTTGACTACAGTTTGTGACAGCTTGTTCAACAAGGCGATAATCGACGCCACATTCTGAAAATTGTTTATTTAACGATGGAACATCCAAAATGCTTCTGTGTTATTTGGCGTCAATATGTTTCACTAAGGTATTCCAACACGCTTCTTCCATTATAAAAATGCCGAACATTCCAAGGATTTCGTATTTTCGGATGAACTTTCCTCATATTTGTTCGATTTTTGGTCTTTTTTACTTTTGATCACTTAATGAGCATCTTGAACCTTACAAATAATTCACTTCTCGGAATCGGTGGAAGTATTTTGGGTGGAGCTGTTCACGTATCAGTGGAGAAATAATAGTGGTCAGCAGTCAGGCTTCATCAGTGATATTTTGTCGAATGCACCCCTCAGTTCGGACTGTGTTTTCGAAAGTGTCTCAGCTTTATTTTAAGTACGTTAGATTCATTGGGTGCTTCAGCTGGAGCGCTGCATCGTTTATCGACTAACTGTTTCGTATGCTGATGCAAAATTCCTTCGTGGGCAACACTTCTACATAAAGTTGACAAAATTTTCCGTTCCGTAAGGCCGCTGTAGAATCTGAAGGCTCGGAAAAGCTTAACTTTCATTGGACGTCCTTTTTATATGTATCATGTTATTCTGCTGCATAAAACTTCGTCAGAAACGAGTGTTCGAGAATCCAATGTCAACTACAGTGCACCATTCACGTCACGGTATCCGGCACAAAAACACCTTTGGATTTCATCCGCAGCTGTTGTACTGAACGAGTTGCATTCAAAAACAATGCTCCATTAAAGTTGGAGCTGCTCAAAAATTGCTGATCCACTGAAGCCTACTTTAGGAAATAGGCATACTGCACATTGGGCCTAATATTTAAGGTTGTCGCGAATTATCACGATGCAATGATGATTCATGGCAGTACAAAGAATGAACGAAGGCGCTATTAGATAAAGGCGCCACTGAAAGTGTGGAGAATCATCGCGAAACAATGACGAATCTTAGCAACTCTCATACCTCCAAAAATGATGTACTGCCTCACTTCTAATAAAGACTGTGGTATCCAAAAACGAACCGAGTAAGCCAACAAACGGGAGAGCTCGACTATGTAAAAGCGTACAACAGATTACGAAAGAGTTACGAGTTGCGTCGAGCCGCGAGTTCAGTTGTGTTGAGTTGCGTTGAAAGGTACGGCGGGAGCTCACTCGGCCTCCGTGTCTTCGACTTCGATGTTCACTTGTTTATCTCGAAATTTACTCTCCTCGACTTCGACATTTTATTCACTGACTTCGATACGCTTCCGCCAATCAGTTTCAATATTTATTCACTGATTTCGATACTGGTTCGCCGATCGACTTCCATATTCATTGATTAGTCACTCGATGCTCTTTCGCCAATCAGTTCGATTCCATTCGATGTCACTTCGATTTTTTTGCTGGCTGATCGATCAAAATTTCGTCTTCGACCGTTATTTCGATTTCATTGGTACCTCAATACGATTTCTGCCTTCCGATCAGTTGTGCATTCGTTTAAAGTCAATTATAAGACTTCATTTTGTTTTGCCGCTTTCGTTCTGCATTCGCTACAAAGGTGAATTTTTGCACTGAATGGTGGTGTAGGGCGCCAAGAAAATGTATCACAAGCAAACCTTCTCGTCTTGTTCGTGAATTACCCACATTGGATGTCATCGCAATCCTCAGCGTCCTTTCCGATAGCGAGATGAAATCTCAGAATTCTTCCTAGTTCAAGTAAGGAGTTGGCATAGATAGGCAAGCGAGCTTCATCTGAGTACTGGAATGTCGTTTTATGTCGTGGTGGAATTCACTCTAACACTTAGAGAGTGTATGAGAAATTTTTGTCGATTGTGAACTTTATATTCAACATTGGCAGTTCAAATATAATAATGCAAACAGCGATGAGAATGAACAAACATTACAGACTTGGCCAAAATAGTAGCAAAGCTCGTAAAAGAAATAGCAGTAAGGGGCCCAGAAAGCTTTCCTCTCTTCAAAACTTTTCAGCTAGCTAAGAATAGCGGTAAGCTCGCAATGTCAGGCAAATTGTGTTTTAAAACTCTTCTCAATCTCGATAAACTAAATCAAATCACACAATGATGAACTCAAAGGAGAATGCATCGGAAGCAATTTTAATGGCACATTTTGGAGTTACTACATGTGTACATCCGCTTTCCATCATTCGATGGCCTATTATAGATGAATTTGGAATTCGAATGAACAGTTCATTGCATTCGTATATTAAAAAAGAACTGTACTGATGCCTCCTGGACGACTTTTTGGCTTCCCTGGCGAAAAAACGATCTACGCTATTAATAGGTACATTTTACCACAGAGATTAGAAATGTAGCTGCAATGGTGAATATTTCGGGTTGAAAAGCTTTCACTACCGTACATGTTTTTGTCATATTTCCAAAAATCATGGTGCAAAAAAGTTGAGAAGCTAAGTTTCAGAAATTTTTGGAAAAAAATCAGCCAGTTACCATCAGCTTATTCAAGAGCACAATCAGCAGACTCTAAACCACTACGTGGAATATCATCGAACACAGTAAAAACTATTTCATTGAGCCTATCAACTCCTTCGGAAGCTTGGTCACACGATTCAATCTACTTTTATGACTAGCGAATTTCGTTAAGCGTTGTTTTTCATCCACCGGGCCATCGTTAGTTAGCTCTAAGGTTAACATTTGCTGCCATCTTGGCCATACTGCTCAAACATATGTGTTTTTATGTCGACTCCGTTGAGCGCCATTTGACCGCGGTACGGAGGTAATCGAATCATGAGTCGCTCGTTTACCACCAGGCGCATGCGACATATTATTCTTATTACGAGGCTGACCATCGAGAGTGGATTGCCGCGAGCAGTCATCCGTCGTATCGGATTGCTCAGCACCCCGCGACCTCTCAAAGAGGTCGCCTGGCTTAACCCGCATCAAGAATTCCCTGGTAGAATTATCACTATCAGTCGACGCCTGAAAACACAATTGATGATAGCCGCTGACATCATCAAAACATAATAAGGAGCGCTTTGAAAGATTTAAAGCAGGAAGCAGTAATAAGCGTGACTTAGGAGTGCAAAAGAGACCATCGTGCTAGCAATGTCTCCATCTTGAATGACTGCGGCTCGAGCCTCATAATGCAACGTATGAATTGATAGCTGAATGATCAGCTGAAACTATTTCTATGCATAATTAACGGCGAAACACCGCAAAACATGACAGCGAGTCTATTCTCGCTTGCGTCACGAGTGTTTTCATATTGAATTGTTCCTATATTGATAGTAAAATATCGCGACAAGCAGTTAATATATTCGCCATTGATTCGTTATGGATTAAATGCTCAACTGTGCAGCACATCCAGATTTATCTGATTTCATGATTTGTAAGCTTTTGCGGGATCATTGGGTCAGCAGGTGCAAAAATTCAAATGCACATGCAGCGTTCACCCAATACCTGAACGTTATGACGTTTCGGTGATGAGGATATCCGGAAGCGTGGGGGTTTCACCATCTGAAAGAAAACTCAAGTCAATCAAAAACAGGTGTCCCAGCTATCGAATTGCACAGTGAGGAACTCTTTCCCTGCAAAGAATTGGGAGCAACAGGAAGTGCGCAAAATTGGCCACGGCAAGCAAAATGAGTCAAGTTGGACAAAAATCCATCCGTATGGCCCGAAGTTTAAAACACTTCAATACAGATGGTCAAATTTCGATTATAATGTCCAAAAACGGTTTCACCTAAACTAAGACAAGTTCATAGTAAAAATTCTGCTGTTGTCGCCAGTTGCTGTCAATTTCTGAACAAATCTGCTATTCTGTTAGCTTAAAACTAAGCATTGATTGAGCATCGGCCAAGAAGTTTCGTTCCTCAGGAGCCGATGTTATGCGAACGATTAAATTTGACTTAAGTGTTAGCATGCTTAGGATATGAGCTCTAATCGGTAACACTGAATGAACGAAATGGCGTGCAAGATGCAACGGTTTAAGCCAGTGTTTGGCGCATTCGAATGACTGTTAGCACTATTTTCTTTCCGCTTTCCATGACTGCCTATTCATCGGAGCGATCCAACGGCACAGCTCCAACAACTCAGAGACGGCGATGAGTATGTGCGTAGCTATTTTTTATTATGTTGTATATGCTCAGGTTTAGAAGGATCCTTAGATAGACAGATAAATAAAAACAGAGACAAACTGATTGCAAAACTCGGAATTTCTGCTTGTTTGAAAGTTGTATTGTGTGTGAAAAACCGATAGAATTACGCAATAATGCTTCATTTTCGATGAAAGCTGACGATGAGCACTCCGCGTTCCTTTACGCATGAAATATGTGAAAAAATCGTTTCATAGTCATAGACTTTTATAGCAACATTAGACCTATCGGCTGAGATGGAGTTATGAATGCTCAGTTAGTGACTTAAACGAGCAAAATCAGAGCAACATTTCCAAGGAGTTTAGTTTACTCGATATAAATACTCTGATGTTGGGATATAAAGAAATTAAGAAATTGTATTGAAACTTCCGTACGAAACTCCTCTCCAAATACGGATCGTTGAAAGTCCTTGTAAAGGAATCGCTAATGCAGTTCTGGACCGTCGTGCCCTCTTGACTATATTGACTGTAGTGATAGTGAGTTTTTTTTTCTAAATTAAAGAAAGTGATGTTTGATATAACGGTCTAATACACCAGCGAATTTGACAAAGTTTGCGAATGACAACCTACCGCTTCGTGGTGATTACGAGAGGTGGATGGCGTCTCTGAATGGACATGCACTTTAGAATGCCTCCGCTCTCTGTCTTTTGATCTTGAACTGAAACGGCTTCATTGAGCAACAAAGTGATAAAAACAGTTATTAGCTTGCACCGTACAACTACAACCACATCACATCATCTGTGGAAAATTCTGTTCTTATATGTTAACTGCATCATTAAATGATTCCGATTTAAACACGAATTCTAACAGACTAGGCGACATAGAGGAATGAAATCACAAGGAAAGACGCCATGTGAACATAACCTAAAGAAGGAGATGCAAAATGCTTTGCGTCGTAGTAGAATTACAAAGGAGGCATTTGGGCACTGATAAATTCATGTACTATAGGCTTGCGATTCGTCTAAAGCTGTAATGTTGTAATGTGTAAAAGAAAATGCACGTGCAAACAGAAACAGAACGATACCACCAGCAACCTAAAAAGTTATGAATTTTGAGCATAACATTTTCAAACTAAAGCCTCGCGTGCACAAAAGAGTGAATACACGTGACCAGCGTGCATAAAATCTGTTTCTCACTTTTTTAAGTCATAAAATCGGAACCATCGTTTCGAAATATGGAATGCTTTTTCAGCACCTATAAACGCTTAAGTTAGATGCACTCCAGTGCGCACCAACACTCTTTTTTCACCTCTTGATTTAACAGAACTGCATGACCAGCGGAAGATGTCGTCATGACAGCGTGCTTAAAAAGTTGCTAAAGATGCCTAGGATAATATGTTAGGTTTAAGCCTCATAATCGAGGATGCGAGATATCGCGAAATTTTCAGGTGAGAGGCTGTTTCCTTCTGTACTGTTAGACGACTACTTCCTATCTTGGTTAACCCTACAGTGCTCGAAGCCATTGGTACTTGATTCGGTAGCTCCGCATCGCTGCCGATACTATAGGCAACAAACGTCTTTCAGTAGTCAAAGATAGCGGTTACGGTATCGCAAGGAAATATGCTCACGAGTGATTATGAATAAGATGTGTTGTTTCGGTTGATCTGTCGACGTCGTCGTCCACATCTGATTCGCTTAATGTGGGACTCATTGTTTGCATTTCGATTATTGGTGACATCATTGCATTTGCGTAACTGCAAATCTGGAGAACTTCAACATCAGAAGAAGTTATTAAGAATAATATGTCCTCGAAGATTTGAATAGATTTCGCTTCAGTATCGCAAATCGCTGAGCGTGTATACCTCATCTCTCATTTATTTGTTCATAAATAAAACCATCTATTTGATAGACGGTGCACAAAAGCATATATATCTGCCACCCTCCTTGGTATGCTCACCCATTTGCTTTATTAATGATGGTGAGCTGTGCTCAAATAAAACTGCTCGGAGTGGGAGGGGGGGGGGAGGGAGTCCACATTCGCGAATTTTTTTAAGTAGCAAGAATTCTGGAGTAGGCGATTTGTTTCGGAAGAATTCAAGTATGGTTCGAGGGCGTGGCATATACGCCTACAACCTAAAACACTTGTGCCGTAAATAGTCGTATCACCATAGCGATATCAAAGATCGTATCACCACAACGCGTTTTTTGCACAAAATTATTAGCATAAGCTAGAGAAGTTGGGAAAAGCAGAAAATTATTACCTCCTTTGTGAAAAGATTGCGGCAAGGAATCAATGGGCTCACCTAGAATATGGATCAGAGTAGACAATTCTAGGATCGGATAAGCCGAGATATTCGGGCCTCGCGCTAATTGCGGGCAAAATGATTGATTCCTTGCATGTCCCATTGCTTTCATTTGAATGTTGACTACGAGTGACCGATGGCTGTCGACTGTGTTGTGGTGTCGGATCTCGAAATGAAATCTCATTCGAAGATGGCGTAGTAGGATCAACATATGAACCTGCATCGCTGTATTGGAGCTGCCTCAGTGACCTGGAATGTGACACCACCAAAGACCTTACAGCACATAGAGAAGAAGAAGCTTTTGAGGTAGGAACGTTCTGAGCCTGATTTCTAACAAAGTGTGTAAGAGCCGAGAGAATTTAAAGAGCATCTGAAGAAAAAATGGACAGGTGTTTTTCTAATTTCTTCAACGAATCTGTTTCACAGTCATTGCTATTTATGTCTAATCACTTCTTTATTATTGCTCTATTATCACATATTTTTGGTCCTTCATTGCATCGTTCTCAGTGCTTCATCATATACTTTGCTGTGTCATTATTTATTGTTGCTTTAGCATTATCATGCATTGCTTTATTACCATAAAATTGAGGAAAAGAATATCAAACACAAGAATGGGAGATAAAGATTGGTGAACGGCCATTCAGAGATCTCAATAAGCGAGAAATGTGATACACGGATGGTAAAATTCGGAAAGTGGTAAAACATTGCACGCGAGCGACAACTAAAACGGTAAAGCAATAGCGGCTTCGAGACGGCACAGAAAAGGGAAAAGGATGTGCGCTTCTGTCTTTGTACAGAAAGGAACAACCAGGCACACTGTCTTAATGCACAACGGAGAATACATGTACAACCCGGAGGGTGGCGCCAGAACTTTCGAAACAGTTGACGAAGCGTATATAGACATTCTCGGGATCCAAGCGACCAGTTCCGACTTCAAACTTTAGTCTCCTCGCAACGGACATATTATGATAATAGGCTGTTTTTATGGTTTATCAATTGTTTGTGCAGCAACTTATTGGGACATATCCTTTTTCGTGCATGTCCTTTTTCGTGCAGTACATTTAAATCGGGTAATGTGTCGGTTGGGAACCACGAAGATTTGATAGAGGTAAGATGGAGAGCAAAAAGTATAATAGTTCGAATAGTCTCGTATCTGATTCTTAGTAGCTGAAATCCATCAAAAAAAAAATCCATGCCTTTCATTGTCGGGGAGGAGTGGTTCAAGAAGCGATTGTGGTGAGGTCACAATAGAGCGCTGTGATGACGACGGAGTGCATATGGAGGGTGTATGTGAATGTGAATGGGAATGCCTCGCTGATCTCCTATCGTCAGGTCGTGGCGATGCAGAGTGTTTCCTTCGATGCTCTTCAGGTACTTGAAGAGTGCTGAAATAGAACAATGCTGTTTCATGCACCCAAAGTTTACTCTGCCCTAAGCAAACGTGATGCTTCCCATCGATAAAAACACCTTTGCGAAGTGAGTGCATATCCTCCAGGTCACAGGAACATCGCCTTGTTCCGAAGAATTTACTCAAACCTCATTCATATATTGCTTCTCGCCTGCATAATTCATCAGTTTGGATCGACCCGAAACAACACGCTATATCATACTTTTCATATGCCACCCAATTCATGTACCATTAATCCCGCCCTATCTGAGAAGCCTTCCTTTCTTCTAGAAGGAATCGCGCCTAAGCTCGTGGAGGAATTCCCTGTTGTGACGAGCAACCACGCTGCGACTCTTTCTGTCTATCTCGCGTGACGCTTTGATGGACGCCCGCTCTGCGACTCCGTCTCTCTCGCCTCATGTTGTGGGAGTGACCGCGCAGCAAGCCTAGTTGCACGTATTAACCTCAGTGATATCTATTGTTCTCTGCTCTATCATACTGCGCTTTTTCCCTGGTTGCGTGACTACGCGTTTCAAACCCAATTGCTGTTGTGCGCAACAAGCGGTTATTTTGGTGATTTTCCGTCTTTTGTCTCAGTCGGCAGTCACTAAACTACAAGTCGTCTCATCTTCTCTACATGGCAGCAACACAACACTCTTATTCCTCAGTGAACTCCATTTTATCAGCAGGTGTCCTCCGTGAGGTTATTCGACATGAGTTCTTCACCAAATCTGAAATCTGAGATGTGTAATGGTGGCATCTGAAATGTGAAATGGTGGTAAACTGAAATGTGAAACAGGTGCCCTCGCAGAAGCGATTAGTTGTGCCCTTAGAAGGGGGATGAGAGCGTCGACGCAGCAGTAATTTGAAGCAACTTTAGATGCGTTCGAAGACAGTGAGCTCAATTTTCTTTTCTTTTTGCACATTCGATAATGGCAAAGCAAAAACATACTTTGAATACATTTTATGCGCTGAACGAGTGGGACTTGAAGAAGAAGAGTGATCACGTCCTGTAACATATGACGTTGGAGAGGTGTCGCTTTCACGGGTCCTCGATCTTTCATCTGAGCACGATCCACTGAAATATTGAAATATTTTGTTCGCCTCATTTCTGGGACAATAATTTCAACTAGAAATTAATCGATTTCGATTTGCTGATTCATGAAAGGATCGCTTCGAACAGTTTTATGCGCTTTTTGGCTTGTCTTTGTCGAACCATCATACTATGGGGGCAGTAAGTCTGCAAATGCGTCCATGTGCAAGTGAAGCTTATTATTTGTCTATCTGCATCGTACTCTTCGCTCAGCAATCAAAGAAATTATGCCAATGAAAATGCCTGTAGCGTATACCCTACCATGATCTACCTAGGAAAATTTCTTTCGTACTGGATCCTCCTTTATCATTTCTTAGTATCGAAAAGTCTTATGAAAATTCCCAGCAGGTGAACAAAAAAATTTTCACTGTCGATTTGCACAAGCACATCCCAGCAGCAGAATTGAACACATCCCAGCAGACAGAATGTAGTTCAAAACAGATGCAACGCGATGTAGTGACTTACCTCATTCACAGTGATACGAGCGTTTTTCTCCTCGAAAGATACCATTAGGAAGAGCACTTTACTCTCACGTTCCCCTGTCACTTTTAATCCTTCCCACCATCAAGCTACTATAAAAATCACATATTCGAAAAAAAAGCACCACCTGCTGGCCTCACGTCGAAATGATGAACTCATATTATCGGTACTCCTTTTTTCTGTGTTCGCATGATGGCTCCTCCCTTCTGGCCCAGCGCCCGGTTCATTATTGACTGTCGAAGCACAATCGTAATAGGATTGGCTAAATGAAGAGCGGTCAAGCTTTCTGCTAAACTTGCTCTGATAAAATTGCAATGAAATATAAGTATTAAACTTATTGGGCAAAATCATTGTTGGGCAAAATCAAGGTTTGGATGAGAAATTACATAGATTTAGCCGGGAAATTGTCTAGCTGAGTGAACGAATCGCTCGTTTACTCGTTGAGTGAAGATGTGAGGGGAGGGAAGGGAAGGTATGGAAAGGAGCGTGATTCTCATTTTATTGGCTAATTCCCTCAAGCTACGTCAGCAACATGCGAGAGGCGAGTTTCCGTCGTGTTACACTGCCACAGTCAAATCATAATTGCTCAGATCAACTTTCTGAAGTATTTCTACTCGGAAGATATACTTGCTCATATGTAGGCAGCGCAAACCAAAAGAGCTTGGAAGACACTGGAACAGTTATATGCTGCAAGGATATTCCGACCACTTCGGCGGCTAGTTGTAACACTCAACAGACGAGGCTGGAGTGCCATGCAAATTTTGACAGTAAGGCGATCCATCATTTCAAGCACTATTTCGCTCGCACCTCAAAAATTCAGGATATTTTCAAACCAGAATCGGTAAAGTAAAAACATATTGACCATATATTCAGGAAGGAAGCCTACCGAAACTTTAATAATAAAATCTTCCTTTCTATCATCACACTGAACTTTTGTAACGATGCGCATGAAGCAATGCAGCAAATACGGCAATTATTGGAAATGAGCTAATGCTTTCATGGAATATACTGGAGTTGATAAAACAAGACCCCAAAAAACGTTCCTATTTCACCACCTCCGAGTTGGTCCCCTCAAAGTCGGGGTGGGAAAAGAATCAGATGGGGGAATCGAACAATCATAAGTGCCATTTACCTGCAGCTGCGTTCATCGCTCATGCAGTGCGATGTGTACGATCCGCTCATTGAGGAATACGAACGTTGGTCCTCGGAGGTAGCTTGCTCGATTGATTTCTTGCCCGATATAGGCGACTCGTCTTCTTCTTCGGCGTCATTGTCGTGTCCTTCCAAGGGCTGATGAGCCTTAATTCTGAAAGTAATCAAATTTTAGTATCTAAGAATTGCATCGTAACAGAATTATCTGTGCGCTGATCGGTCAGGTCATAAGGGCACTTACAGTAATGAAAGTCGCGATGGAATGAATAAGTACGCTGGAAATTGCACTCAGTATTCCTGACAGGAAGGAAAGACGTCAGAATGAACGCGAGTTCGATTCATATCCGTCGATTAATTAGAAAAAAACGAATTTAAGATCAGAAGTAATAACCAACGTTTTAAGATCGGTTAGCCCAATGCACAACATGAGCCTTTGCTTCCAGGTAAGCTTTCGATGAGGTGTCCTTTGGCGTTCTCGTTGCGGTTCGCCTTCTGTCTGGTCGATATGTGCCTCTTCACTAACGCTACTGAAATTTTCAGTTGAGTTAATTTCCCACCACAGGCAAAATTCTTTCGTTTGATATATTTTCCAGAACCTTGTACGCACTGCGCGTACTGATCGCTGTTGATTGTGTCTGTGTTGTGTGTGCTTGTTTGTCTGTGCTCGTGCACGTACGTACGTATGTGCTTGTGTATCCGTTGGAGCTTCCATGTACGTTCGCGTGCTTCTATGTTATTAGGGTGTAATGGCTGTCCTTAAACAGTCTTCGACTATCAATGCCACAAAAAAGCGTTAGATTCTCGTGTCGAGAAGTATCCGCTCAGCGCAGGCTTTTCTAGGTACTTTTCCGTTGGTGTTCAAGCCTCTACTGTAAGGAAGATAACGCTAGTAATTCTGTCGTAAACGTGAACCATTTCTGTGATTCACCTTCAAATTTTTTGCATATGAACGATGCAAATTCTATGCTATTGTAATGATAGCCTAAATGATTGCAAATGTTTGAATGTTTCGCTATTGTCATTAATGTGATTCAAAAAAATGTTATTCAAAGAAACGTTTAATTAAAAGAAAAGAAATGAAATGAAACACTGTTACCAATGAAAATACTTATTTTGTACTTACTGTGACTGTTTTACATACCCACATTAAATGAGAAATTGTTATCGCTTTAAATTCGATCATAATATGCACGTTATTGTCACTATATAAGCAAAGCTTTTGTCTCAGCAAACATTCTTCCCGAGCAAATTCGCTACAAATTCCTTGGAAAATTTCATCAAGGTAACCTCTGCTTCTTTCTGGCTATATAAAATTGATAAAACTACACCTCCATATTTTGTGGGCTACAAAATACAGAAGATGCGGTTCCCAGAATGTTCTGCTCACAATCGGAAACGGCCGAAACCGGCTGAGCAACTTCGCAGTATTGTATATCTGATTTCGTGCTGAATTTAGAGTGCACGATGGCCTAGGAGTATAAATATCCAATTGGTCCGTTGAATTCGAAGCACTTGCATACGGTGGCGCACTCAGCAGCAGCTATATATCCTTTTCAACGTAAACGAGAGATAAGATAACGAGCGATATATGCTCATCGCTCGCAACGCGCAAAGAGTCGTAATTAGATATGAAATACTACATTTCTCTTGCAGCAGGATGGGTTAAGTATGGAAACTCATCGTAGACCATTTGAATTAATCCGTTTGCAGAAATTTCGAAAAGGACAAACTCACGTAAGCGATGGTATGAACGAGTGTATATCTTTGCTTCGTTGTGACGGTGATCTATCTTCATCCTGAAGTTTTTTTTCTGTAGGAGTCAATATTCAACAATCATAAATTTCTACAGGTCTCAGTTTTGTTCACTCATTTTTTCCAGGATTTGCTAACAAAACCATAATGCGAAATGTTCAGAACATTTGCGGCCAATTAGATGATGAGAAGAGAACGTAACATGCGCCAGCTGAACACATCATAATTACTTCCACCAGGTTATATGATACAGTCACACCACAGATGTGACATGATGTTGTCAGTTATGACAATAAAGGCAAACAAAACAGAAAAAGAAAACGCTTTGTCCTTTACTGGATAAGTTTGGATAAGTGTTGCTAGCTCACCCCATAAAATCAAAAGGAGATTAGGAAGATGAGGATCGTTGCGAGTATTTGAAACAAAAGAAGTGCATATTGCTTCACGCACGCTAGACAAACACTGTAAGGATAAAAGAAGAATAGAAAGAGAATAGCAACTAACCGAATGATTGCTTCCCGAGCTGCTTTTTATGCTATTCTCTCTGCGGTTTGCTTTTGGATGACTCCCAGCCGAATGAGTACTACTTTTCTTCTTTCCACCACCGGCTAACTCGAAGATTTTTTTCTTCTCCTCGGTTCTTTCCTGATAAATAGCATATTGAGGTTGCTATGCGTTTTTCAATACGACGTCACATGCTTGATCAATAAGTATGTAATAAATTCTCGATGTAACCAACAGTCATAAAGATCAAAACGACTCTCACGCAAACCATTCCCTGAGAAGGAGGCACACATGAGAATATCATGGATGACAAGGAAACTTTTTAGAAATTCAGTTTTCTGCGCATTACACACCACAATCCGTATTCAGTACACCGCCTAGCATGTTTTGTCACAAACGGCGTGTATTTGTAGAGCAAACAACCAATAGCATATTCGGAATTGCCTCCATTGGAAAGGCGTAAATCACAATTTTTTGAAGTAGAGATGATGACGAACAATATTGCATCAGAGATTGGCAAATGCCGGTTACATTATTTTTTGTGTGATCGAAATGGCACTTCTCTCAGTAGGACTGCTGTAAAAGTTACTGATGAAGCAGTGCCTCTCTCTTAAGTACACAGAAGCAGCTCCAATTGCTTAACGTCAAAGTGGAATGGCGCATTTCCGCAACGTATAGCAACCTAAACATTGGCCCAGAAATGAATACTGCCGAGAAGTCGGCGATCTAACAGAGATGAAACAGCAACTGCCATCGAATCACTGCTCCGGGGTTACATTAAGATTATAATCTCTCGGTGGATATGCCTCAACAGAAAATTGTTAGCGAATTCTTGAAAGAGAAAATAGAGAAGCAGCAAACTCACGTGCATTAGCTGATTGGAGAGATCGGTATTCGCCTCACGCAGTCCGCGAACTAATGCAAAAAGGAAATAGATAATGAGAAGAAGCAATAGCAGGACAGGAATAACAATACCAGGCGATGTCATATATTTGATCGCCTCGACCAAACCCTTACTGAGATTCTTATCAAGAAGCTGAGTGATGACGCTGTAGAATGTCTCCTGACTTCTGAAGAAGCTTGCGAATTAGCATAGCGTTGTGCAGGACAACTTAAATTCTATTATAAACGCAGCTTACCTACTATCATCACGGCTTCCAGCATAACGCACCGAGCCGTCGTGCAACGCTGCTGCTTAAAAATCTCACCTAATCTGCGTGAGTTTTCGCAGAAAACGCCTCGCTTTTGATAATGTGAAAGAGAAATCATCTTAAAACAGCATCTAAATTT
This sequence comes from Baylisascaris schroederi, assembly GCA_006503575.1. Lineage (NCBI taxonomy): Eukaryota > Metazoa > Nematoda > Chromadorea > Rhabditida > Ascarididae > Baylisascaris > Baylisascaris schroederi. The sequence continues at coordinate 173,856 of QEWY01002836.1, forward strand.
CAGACACAGGACAGATATTGAATGCCAATAGCATTCCATTTTCGAACGTTTCCCACAGTACCTTCTGTCGCTCCTGCAGACAGTAGACAGCAATGGGCCAGGACTCGATGCTCCTATTTCGTTATGAATGTGAGCAGGGCTAGGAGCATAGAAGAATTAGAATGATAGAGGGGCTGTACCGCGAACTGCCTTTATCTCTTCTGCCGCTAGCATCGAATTGCAACAATACTACTTGATTTTTCGTTCGTCGAGATGGAGTCAAGCAAGTATCTCCTCTCGGCATAATCTCTGTGAATTTTAAGACGTGATACATCGCAGCAGTTTGCATGCTATCAGTCTTGATGGGACTGAACTTTCGCATTGTCAGTTTCACAAGAAGTTTGCTATGTGATATGATAGCGGATCGAAGAGGTAGGGCACAATTTTTGGAAACTCAGCACAAAATAAGCTCGGACCTACAACTTGCATGTTTTGTATACCTTTTCTAATAAATGTTTGTAGTGATTTTACGGCTCCAAATGGCCCAATTTCGAAAGGGCTTTGAATGACTGACTTGGCATAATATGAATAAGATGAAAATAGTCCTACGAATCAGCGCATGCGCATGGCGTCGCCGCATGTAGTGATACGCCCAGTACAAACTGTCAATGAGAATATCTCGGCTGCGGATGGACGAATTTTGATACGTTTTTGAGTGACTGGCTTCGCGTAACGTGGGCGGTGGTACGGAGCGTTCGAGAAGGTGCGCGCGCGGCGCCGAACGCGCTCGCTACCTGTCCCAAGTCATATCTTCGCTCCGTATGGACCAATTTCGATGCGATTTTTTAAATCGGTCAGGTAAGATATCTAGACAAGTGAAAGATGTATAGTTTCTTGTAATTTGTGCTAGCCGTACAGAGAGACAACTGCATATTCGCACAATGATTAAGCAAATCACAAAACGCCTAATACGAATACGTCAGGAAATGACAAAACGAAGCCTCAGAACAGGATCGTTTGTGTTAAAATGCATTTATAGTTGAATGCACAATGAAAGAAGAGAACGATCCGATTGAGTAGTAATCAGGTGATTATATATCGAAATGTAAAAGGCATACCCGAAAGGGCCACAAATTTTTGATGGTTTCTTCGAAGCGATCACATATCCAACAGGCAGCGTGCAAAGAAATAACATCAATAGCAGGAGCATCAGATAAAAGTTACTCGACCTAAACCATACATTTGTATGCTAATACATCAACGGATATTATTCAGCAAAAAACTGGTTAATGGTGACTTTTCAAGTATAATTTTATGCTGCATTTCGTAGGTCACTACTTTCGTACCACTCTGGCAATTCTTGTTTGGTGAATGTCACCTATATACAAGAAAAACACAACAAGAGCAAAAATGAGAAGATAGTATCATCCAATGAAACTATAATTTTCATGAACTGCATCAACAAGAAGCGATAACTTCCTCTTTACGATTTGCAGTGCCAACAAAATTTTGAATTGATGTCAATCTTTGAAGCGGAAGTTATAATAGAAAATACCTTGAAGCTCTAAAGATTTGGCGAGCTGGCACATTACAGGTCATAACAGCCCATGCACGAACATACATTAGAACGATGAGCTTGATATTATTGATGGCGGGTAGCATTGGTACGAAGAACAGACCAAGCCAAATCATGCCTTGATTATTCACCAGGTGCAACACATTCTCAGCCACTTTGAACTCACCGTATTCGGGCTGAAATAACCAAGTCTCCATCGTTGCATAGCTAGTTGCTCAATTCCGCATGTCATTTTTTTGCGTTTTGGCATATTCTCGTCTATAGAGCGCCCGTCGTGACGTCATGCTTATGCATATGCATGCATGCATGTGGCTATCCGTCTTCTCTATGATATTCAGAATTGCAAACTCCTTATGCTTCAGATTAGAAATTATTAAGTACAATACGTACCACCGTATCAGCCTATGCAATATATTCCACGAGGATTGATCACATAAAATGCGAATGTCACAGACACAAGAGGTAGGCTTGGATGCACTATTTACCGATGACATCACATGAGAGACAATAGTTTGCGGGAGGAGGGATTTGTAGGAGTGGATGAAGTTGATAAACTAAGATGGCACTATTATCTGAATCTCATTATTCATCCATACCGAACAAAAGTGACTTATTTTATGAGTGAAATGCAAAAAGTGCATGTCGCGTCAGCTGTTCTCGCACACTTCTTCATTTCTTTGTAAACGTCGGACAACCTAACTTGCTAATTAACAAAGGAAGCAAAACGATCTACACAACGCAAGCTGTCAAGGAAAAGCATGGGCAAAGTAGAGGCTTCAAGACGAAGTGAACAGGATGGGGAAGGATATTACGTGGCACTCTTCTGAGAGCTGAAGATAGCGATAAGGGCGGTAGCTAGCATGAAAAGAATATTTGGAATTCAAAGCAACACTAAATATAGGATGTGATACGCAAAGAAACAAATTTTTAAAGAAAAATTCTTATCAGTGCAGGAACTAAACACAACTAATTTGCTAGCTCCCACTATTACTGACAACTCTCGTTCAACGCGAGTGCCTTCGAAGATGCTATTGATGACTGTTATCAAATAGAATGCCGAAACGGGATTCAACTATCGACAAAGCAGTCTTATGATCGATTTCACATCAAATTCCTGAAGAGCTTATGGCAATATCTAGGCAGGGGTGTGGCTAAATGAAAATAAGAAATTTCACTTCATCATCATATAGACACCTTAGGATTACACTGCGGCAATTGAGGTCTCGCTTTGCTCTCAAAGCTGTTGGGGATGCAAATGTTTAAGTTTTTAAAGTGGTCTGGCATTATGCATTTTTGAATGCATAACTCACCATCGAAGAAACAATGGAGTTTTTAATGAAAGAACCTAGCGCATTTTTGAGCACAAAAAAATCCTTTGTTGGCGTGCCGAACGTTTTCAGCGTACACGAAAGCAGACACAGCTTTGAAGCATTTAACAATAGGTATATGGCACGGATAAGTCAATCAAGCAGCCTTTGCATGCGCTTTTACATGAAAGTTTCGCCACGGCAGAGTGTCGACGACCCTGAAATCCCGGCCTAAATGTCAAGTGCTCGTCACGTTCGATGCATTAAGCTTTGAACTGAGACATCCTAAACACACCCTGAACGTTTCATTTCTGTAGAGGGTGGATGATGTAAAGAATGCTGGAAATCAAGTTTAGCAAAAGAAGCTCTACAAAAAGCTGATGTGCCCTAAAATGGCGAATCGTCAGCATACACTTCGATTCTCAGTGGGTGCACACATTTCATCATCACTTTTGTATGCATACTGAGGTACCTGTGCGGAATAGATGACCTAGCAATTGCGCCGTCATCGAATTGCTTGACATGAAGGGAACTTACAAAAGTGCATTCGAGATTCCAAAACCACCATATATTGCAATATCGAACCCAGAGACCACGCAGAAAGTCGATAACTAGAATGGATGCGATTGTCATAGCTAGATCCATTGTGACCAGCTTCGTTATCTCCTTTAAGAAACGCATGCAGTTATCGTTTCAGATGATGAGGAATCCTTTCGGAGGCAACCTCTACCTTTCGAATAGATAGAAGGGCCTCCTTTAAACGGGCGGAGAAGCGCGGAATCCCCTTTAGAAAACCCCCAATAGAATATATGACGGAACCTCGAAAATGATAAAAATCTAAGAAGGATTCACGGTTATCGTTTCGGCAAATATGAGGTACCATGACAAGGAATTGAACTACGATGTCCCAGATACTACGAGTCCGTGGTGAAAGTACATACCTGTCCGATGAGATTCTCCCAACACTCTTCATACCAATCAGTAGTCAACCTCTGCGCTGTGATAGCCGTAACTGAAGTGGAGTAGTTGAGCGGCATTGGCCCTGAGCTCAAATTTTTATTCCAATCGCTGCTACCAATAGGATGCGTATAGAATGTGCTTGAATTTGGAGGATTCTTCGAAAAGGACGATACGACAACTTTCGGATTAGTCACAGCAAAAGGTCCGAACTTTGGTAGTACCTGAAATAATGCGCTGAAGGATTCATCACAAAAATAATAAATTACAATATCCGAATTGAACGTTTCTGCCTAGATAAACCGTTTAACCAAACGCTGTGTGTCCATGTTATCCGAATTGTATGTTTCCGCCCTGATAAACCGTTTAATCAAACGCTGTGTGTCCATGCAAGCATCACATCTAAAACCAATAAAACGGGCATAAAAATTACTGAAGAATTTTATGCCTAAACTCATTGCCTTTTATGAGGAGGACTATTTGCAATTGTAGCGGCAAGGAGGCCAAAATCTTTTATCTCCAAATCTCGCGAATTTGTAACTGCTAATTTCGAGACTAACAACCGATGCTACATTTTTGTAGGCCTGAAGAACAAAGTTTACGGTAAGGCGAGATGTAGTTGTGAAGAAGAAAAGCCGACATATGCGATTAATCTTGTCCCATGTGGAATTCGTGAATCTTTTCATGCCCTGGCTAGCAAAGGCAACCTTTCCAAAGAAACTACCATTAGAAAACGTTTTCCAGCAATTCACCTTCTAGACAGCGAGTGCAGGAACCTTTCGTCCGGCGCGGCGCCCGAGACGCGATCCGTTGAACAAAGTATTTGAGAATTGTTTATTGTGCCGGCGACGATATTTATTCTGCGGCAGAAGGTAATAAGACGCGAAATTGTTCATTATCGACGAAGCACTGGCGTCGATAGGTGGCTGCATGCGGATGACGGAGTCAAAGCCGCCATTTTGCAGTAAGGGTTAGAGGAAGCTCACCTATACACTAAGATGTTCACTCGCGTTTTTTAATGTCTTTATGCTCAGCGCCCTAACAGCGCTCAAAGATCTAACACATGAAGAAGCTTAGGAAAATTGTTTTGAAGGCTTTCTAATTTCGAATCCTTTGCGTAATTGCCGTTCTGTAAATGTTCAACCTGAGGTAATGAGGAGCCTTACCGTAGTCCACGGTGTGGTAGATGGCGGCATGGTGCTCATCGCTGCTTGAAACACAGAGACATTGAATGGTGATAAACCAGCTGGCATTTCGAATGTCACTTGCCTGCTAGTCCTGAATTTATAAACGCATCAGAAGGGACATTTTATGCAATAAAATTTTCCTATAAACTAAGCGCTTCAGAAAACTTTAATATATATATATATATATATATATATACATATATGGGTAGATAAACTAACGGGCAGACAAATAAAGACAACGGAAGACCAAAGTGGATTTAGCTGTTATAATGAAATCCAAATTGGAGTCTGACAATTGAATTCGCGTTGGTTCTCTCATCTCCATTCTCTACATGAGGACCACATGTGTAAATAGACGTACATATGCAGCGCAAGCGTATTCAGTTTCTGCATCAAATGCACAAACACACACAAACATGAAGCGGCACATATTTTATATCACCTTTTCGACAATCTCTGAAATTACACCAATAAATGTCAAAAGATGAAACTGTGAGCCCACCGACTGCCAGAAGCCGTATGCTGGAAAGGAAGAAACAGAGATTCGTCGCTGTAATGGGCAGCGACCAGCAATTGTTGGTCACCACTTCGTTGGCTTTCCATCGTGTTCAACATGAACATTAAAGATACAATCAGCGTATAGTAGTTCACGATGTACAGAAATAAAACTCTGAAATCGAATGCGCATAAGATCTAAGACGCCAATAGCAACGACCAACAAAAGGAACTGAGAAATGCAAGTGATTCGCCGTGTTTAGTGGTGTTCTAATGATGGTAATACTATTTTCTTTTGATGCCACATTTCCCCAGTCTTTCAACTAAGAAAACAATGCGTAGAAATGTCCAATTTACCGTCTCTTTCAGCTACTTTCTCACTCCACTGAAAATTCTCTCATGGATAGGTGTGCATATCAGGTGTGTTTTTCATATTTTATGAATGTTTTGCAGTAGCTTTTCCAGTTTTATTGTCGATCTGCGGCATATGTGAGTCAATATCTTCCACTGCACCTTGGCTTGATATGATCTCAAGTTAATGGGAACAAGAATCAACGCGAACATTAGAGGCCATTGATGGGGGCAAAAAATCATTGACCTACAGTGTTAATTTCCATGAACATCAGTCGTTTGGCCACAGAAGAGGTTTCTGTACCTCTTTTATGAGCTCAGCAACAATGCAACAATGAGCCAGAAAATTTCAGCTAGCAACAAAACAATATGTAGAATCAACGTGACCTGAAGCCAACAGCGACTCCTAGCATCCACTAAAGCTTAGGAAATCTGATCCAGTGCTACTATCGATATGCAATTGGAAATTTTATCAATTTCTAATGCACATAGTTCAATAGGGAGGACTCCACAAAGTGATTTTATTTGATGTCGTTTAATTGTTGAGTGATATATGTTGGATGTTTTTGAGTTATGAGCCAACTGAAGTCCGTTTCAGAGTGAGAATAATAATGGGATGCTTTTGATGACCAGTGAAAACTTGTCCGCAGACAGGGACGAACCCGCGATCCTCGCTTGCCGGGCGAGTGCTCTATCGTTGTTGATTGACATAGTGAAAAACGGAGAAGAATGAACCTTGCGAGCTGTATCCGAAGTGTGGTTCGAGGATGGTAGCGTTCAATTTTACTGATGAGATCGTAGAAATTCGGAAATGTTAAAGTGATAAATGATACCGTTATCGAAACCGCATTCTGAAAATATTACGCTCTATTATGAGCGCTAGTGAGAGGTGATTTCAGCGGCAAAAAAAAACTCAGAGAACAAGTTTTCACACAGTCCCGATGAACGATTGACTCACTTCTTGAAAAGCTAACAGTCACTTATAACTCAATTCTTTATTTAGAATGATAGACGATGTCAGGTGGAAGAACGAAATTAGTAGAGGAGGGGAGATTTCTACTCAACTCTAATGGTGGGTGCCCACCCTATGCATGGATTCAAAAATCTGCATGAACGCTTCAATTCGTGCACTTTAAGGGCACATAATCTGCATGTAGAGAGTGCCAAGTGGAGGGCTCTCTATTCTAGGAATGGTGGAAATAGGTGCAGCGCATCGCACAAACATAGTTTATACTCACGGAGGATGCAAAAGAAAAATGAGGGATGCTGCTTATTAGTGTTGAATAGGCTGCGATCATCTGTAATCTCATGAATGCGATGCGCGCCGAAATTGCGAAAGCTAAAAATAATTGCTTCATACATTCGTGGAAGTCGGGGAAAGCGTCAGTGAAAAAATGAAGGAGGAACGAACTCGTTCAATGAACGTCGTCTTGGTAGTAATCTGACTGACTTCCAAAATCGCCCAAACGGAGCCGGCCTGCAGGATGAACACGAGAATATTGGCGAAAATTCGAAGAGACAGTTGTAAGCAGCTGAAGAGTAAAACGAGGGATTTACAAACACCATAGTTTAAGGGAGCATTATTGCTTTTCTCTCACAACTTAGGATGCTATATGGATTTGTGGCCTTTCACAGTTGACCCTTTTGTACTCATGTAAATGAAGAATAACTATCGCAGAAGGTAACGTACGCCGCTGAAAATACCACAATGTGTGAATTTAATGCTACGATGACATCCAATTGTTTAAATGGTCTCCTTAACACGCGTTTTCTTGTTTCTAATCTATAATATCAGGCTTCTGTCAAAATTTGAAAACGAATGAAAATTAGGATGAGCAAAGGCGAAAATCGAAAACTTACTCGAATTTTTTCTTCATATTTACATTATATTCGGCGATAACTTCCTGAAATGTGGAATACTTCACAAGATATTCTTTTTGTCATAGATAACTTCATTGTTAAGAACTCAACTTCTCGTTAAACACTTTCTCTCATGCTGCACTGAACTGCATACATTCATCATGATCAAATTTTAAAAGTCTCGATTAGTTATTTTTGCATAAGATTGCACCACTTCGTTTGCGCAGTTTTTTGTCATTCTATGTGGTTTCGATCTTACATGGTCCTCAATATAGTGATCTTATTGATAGCTACTGTTTGATATTTCCTTGCACCGATGCCGTTAGTGGAAATAGAGGAACCAATGATATAGCTCACTCGAAATTTATTGACGTTCGCCATAACGACATTAGTGGCAGTATCGGGATTACCGATAGTGTAGTCCCAACCGGTGAAGAGCTTCCAATTGAAAACATATTGCTCCGCTTTGCCACCCGACAGCTTACTATTGCGTGCATTTGAGGCCATTCTGCAATAGAATTGATGACTGATGGATTCCATGCAAACGAAAACTTTTTAAGCTCCACAATACAACTTGTCTCTAAACGTTTTCATTAGAGGAGCAAAGAGAGAACGCATTCGATGTAAACCAAAAGTGCTGTTGCCTAGGAACTTGTGATGGAACAAAAGTCATCTTAGCACACTTAGTTCCGGTCAGTTCTAAATTACAGCATCAATTAGCGTGAAAAGCTTATAACTTGTCACTGGAATAAGCAATAATGAATTCGATATTGTGGATGCAAATCGAACCACTATTTCACAGAACGGTAAATGTCAAACCACAAATTGCAAAAATATTGCCTAAGGTTAAATGCACTGAAAAGTCAAGAGTCGAACGACTATTTTCGCAGATGATTTTTGAAATGCAATTTGTTGGCGTCGTTCTTTATTACATAGAATGGCAAATGTAAAATGCTTTCAGTGGGCGTTGCATTTGAACAATGAAGAAAAAACGGATAAAAAATACAAAGGTGATAGTGTTCATCACTGATGCGCCGTCAACCAGTGTGAAGCACCCGTCTTAAAGGAACTTCATTTAGCAATTGCAACGGAAACGCCAATTACCCTATCGCTTCGAGCGATCATGCAAACGACTGTTGGTCTAACGAGCGACTGTGTTAATGAGTTCAATCAGAGTTTCCATGTGATGTCAACGTGTAACATCCGAATGAATGCTTGAACAGCTTTTCCACAAATCTAGGCTCCTTACGGAGGGGGAATGGGAGAGGGGCAGAAGAGAAGGGATGAGATAATTGCTTGCTTTGCAGTCTAACGTCAGATAACAGTAGTGTAGCACGCAACGCCGCTACCACTGAACTCTGCGATATCGTTTATCGGCGAAAGTGGACAGCTGCTGCAAATGTTTTGACAAGGGATGAAGGTTTAGATAAATATCTTAGAAGTTGTACAAATCGAAAAGCGTTCAATACTCCCACATCGAAAGACACTATGTTAACAGGGATCTCAGGGAATTTCGCACTATGATATTCCCCCACCCCTCCTCACTCCCTCTTTCCCTTCGAAAAAATACGGGTGAGAAAAAGCGACGATGCAGAATGAGGAGTGCTAATAAATCTTATCGCTATCGCTTTTATATCATGACTTTTTTAAACGTTTTTCCAGCCAGTAATTTCTCCAAATCGCCCGCTCTTCAAACCACATATTATGTGCCATTGTTTTCGATTCGATCGAGCGGAAGAGATTGCAGGTAAATGAGCTGCGTTAATGCTAACACACAGCGAAAGGGGTACAATCATTGTGGCAGTAATATGCAGTTAAGAGTTGATATTTTATCATCCTTAAAAATCAGAACGAATGAAATTATGTGACTAAACATTGAGTATTTTGAATTCGCATGTCTATGTAAATCGAAATGAGCTTACTTTCGGAGAATAACGAAAAAACTATATCCAAGAATAAATAAATTAACGACAAAATATGCGACTGGTACACTGTATTGTACAGTATCTCCGAAATATGTCTCACTGCTGTAGTACCCATAGAATAGTAGCGAATATTCAAAATAGCCCTGAAAATAACTTAAGCGATTGCAAAGAAGATGCAATGAATTTATAAGAAGCTTACTCATCATCATACTACTATTCACATAATAAACATAAAGCAAAATGGAACCGACGTCTATCGAATTGCTCGAACGATTTTTTGCTCTATTATGCTGTTCGGGACTAATCACATACTTATTAACGCAAGGAATGCATCCCGAAAAATGGCTATCACAGCAAATTTTTTGACTTTCATCGATTCATTACAAAAGTGATCACTAATGCCTGCAATTGAACAGCTAACATATGCTGACATTTCACTGTAGATGAAAATACACCGAAAACGATATAAATTGATTAATAAAGTTGCGGAAAGATTCACCTTGAAATCCAACACCGTGTTCAGTTCGTCAGCTTTTTCGATATCTTTTGGTTTCATTACTTTAATATTATAGGTTTTGTTGTATCGAATTGGATCAAGCCTCGAATCAGCCAACCACTAAAATAGAAGTTGAAAGTGAAAATTTTTAAAGCAAAGTAACGTTGAAAAGTTTGGAGCTTTATAAAATGCAACTGAAAAAGCTCGTATGAATTATTGGTTGAACGAGCGATCATCAAGCAACCTGGAATTGGTGCAATGAGTTCGGAACGATTCGTGATTATCAAATCCCTTCAATGTTTAGCGGTTACCAGAGAAGCCTGAATTTTAGCTTCAAAGAGGGGAACGAAAAATTCAGATAATGATATCATGAGAAACCCTGTATCTCTCGGAGTCGGCAAATGTATTTTTGGGCTCCTCCTCACCAACTCGAGCCGATGAGCTGACCAGATATAGAGAAAGAGCATCTTTTTTTTGCGCACGGGAAAGATATAGTATCATGCATGCTTTACTTACGGCTTCGAGCAAAAGTAACAATGATGAATATCAAACCTCTGGAATGGTAACGAAAAGCATCATGATAACAGTCATAGTAATGTTTACACTGAGCACCCAACGAAGGAACGTGAAATAAGATGAGACCACCGAACCGTAATGACCTGAAAGCGATAAAACTTCAGACAGTAGGATGAAGAGAATATCCATTTCGCCTCCTATAACGATCACTTTACACGGGAAAAAACTGCCTGCGCAAACTGTGCATTATTAAGTTTGTTTTGTTTTTTTTTTCACTAGAAGGCGGTCATGAAGTTTACTATGACAAAACAAAGCAAGGAACCATCAGCTTTAAAATATGAGAAGAGCTTGCCAATTTGACTTTTAGACGGTAGAGAATCGCAGTGAAGAGCAAATGCATTCCACGCGGCAGCAATTATTTTTCCAAATGAGATACAACATTTTCATTTCTATTGAAAAATCATCTTTGAACAAGTGGTTAGCGCGTATAGAATGTTCACGATTGACTTCTTATGAATGCAAATTCTACGAAGAATGAACTCTTTTTGCTCAAAGAATATTTTTTTAAAAAAAACGTCTGAAGAGAGAATATAACGAGTGTGTAATTTTTGAACAAAAAGCATAATATGTCAAAACATACCTGTAAAAATGTGCAAAAAAATTACACTTTAAAGACACCAAAGATGCGTCAAAAATAGTGCATTTTATTAGGGCCTGTGTTCTCCTCAACACATAATTCTCTTTGGCTCGGCCTAAAACTCAACTTTGATGGTGCATTGAACGTCTTTCTTAAACAGTTCGAACTCAGAGTTTATACTCACCGAATTTCAAACCGAGTTGATGATTGCTTTCTTAAAGCCGTCATCACTACTCAAAGAACTCGATGCTAAAATGCCAAAAGCCGAAGAATTTGTGAAGAAAAACGCGGCACACTAACTTTCAATTCCTTTGATCTTCGCTTCCCATGGTATCAGATAAATCTTCATATTATCGCACCATCTGCCGAACTGCGTCAACCTTCGCATCGTTTCAACTTTCCACAAGTGCCATTTTGATACTTTCTGTTTTTGCCTCTGTAGATAGCGTCTTGCCACCCTAAATATGAAATCGCCACATTTCTTAGCTCCTCTTTGAAATCTGTGAATATTTCTGCAAATATCTGAAGAAACTTGCCAGCATTTACACCTGAACACGCCAATTGCCACGAGCGTTGTCGAATTTTCATGTTTAGGTTTTCCTGACATAGAAAGAGAAAAGCAAATAAAACCATTGCTTTCTTCCTCACTCTTCGAACTACTGACAACATATGCGCCAAGAACGGTGTGTTAAACCCCTAATCACCTACGAAACAGTGTTCAAATGACATTCTGGAATGAGCGAAAAAAAAGTGCACAACAGCGGCAAGATCAGAATATGCCATGAAAAAGACATTTTATCATTGAGTGTTTAATAGTGGAAAACTTATACCACCTACTGGCAAATGCTATGGAGCTCTTTTCATATGTTTCAAGTCAATAAGAAAATATAAATTACGAAAGGAAATAAGGCGGTAAATTTGTGTGAACGAAGCCAGAAAGGGTCAGCATGTCATTTTCATTTTTTCCACGATTACCTAAGTTATTCGAATCAGAAAAAAACTACGATAGTACACATCGAAAGAACATACTTTCTTGCTAATCATTCATTCACATTGATAGTTTCAAATGCAACTGCTAAATAAGCTTACTTGAGAGTCCTTAGCTTTCTTTTCATGCTCCACGGCTGGCTCCTTAGTTTGGTGATCACCTCCTTCTTTTGTCGGATCGCTTCCAATACCCTCTCCTTCGACATGTTCTTTGCCTCCTCCGAGTCAAAATCATCGTCGCCACTAAATGTTATGCACTCATATCCCGCGACCATTTTATTCCTTTGCAACAAAAATGATTTGACCTTTCTATCACATACCATGAAGAAATCAATTTCGCAACTTCTGCACTTACATGCTGTGCACATACATATTTGCATTTTATGCATGTATGCGTATGCGCATTTTGCGTGCATTTAAGTGCACCTATGTGGCAACGGTCGTTCGATAGCTATGGTAGCGGAGACAGCGTGATTGCACTTTGGGTACATATTTCCATGCATGTCAAGCATGATTGCGAGCCGAATTTCTTCTCAGCCCAATTTTTAGTACGGTTATTCACCAAAATGAAATTAACATGTTTGCCGTTTTACAATTGGCAAACATGCACAACTTCATACGCGATTGAGTCACGAGGGTAAACTTGACTCATGTGGTGTGAAGTGAAAGACAATCACTGATTGATTTCATTCACTTTACTGAGAAAAGGGTTGAACTCAAAATATTACAAGTAATTGTTTTCAGCGCACTTGTACATCGGAGCGCTCGTTGATTATCCATTGATGGTGGTAAAGGGGCCTAAATTCGAAGGAAAAAAAGCGTCTAGATGAGGTATCCGCTCCTCGATACACGATCTTAGTAGATGAGAAATTCACAACGTTCTGGCTGCTAGGAATGTGAAATGAAAAAGCAAGTGTTCCGGTATGTGAAAGCTCTTTGCATCGAGTTGCTCACTGCATAATTTGAAGACAAACGAGAATTGCTACATAGGCATTGAGAGGCAGTTGCTAAATAGACAGTCGCGTAAGCAAGATTCGAGAATATCAATTTATGAAAAGATATTTGGTAGCGAAATCGACTGCCATGGCGAAAAAAAAAACTTTTAGGATATGACATCTGAAATTTACAATTTATATTGAACGTCTGTTTCGATGAATTCAACATTGGCTGCATCTTCAGTAGAGTACTGAATACTTGAAGGGAACAAATTGCCAGCACAAACAAGCCCAATTGGTAGAAGCGATGGATTGGGAAGAATAGGATGGGAGAGCTGCGATGTAAAGAGAAGAAGGGGCATCCTGTTTGGGTCGAGCTGCCAATATTTTCATTGCTTGTTGGCGGTAAAAATATAAACAGGAATTCGGCTAAGTTGGATGGGAAAAAATGCTGTCTGATTCGATCCCTTGTTTTATCGCTCTTTGCTCGAGTCTAGCTCGAACTCATCAAAAATTGTCAAAGTTCGCCCTGTTCTTGCTCGCCTTGTTTCGGTGGGTGGAGCGTCATTCCTCGCTGGAAATGCGTCGTTCTCACATTCCAATCTGCTCCGTTTCGATTTATTTCGATCTCTTTGAAACGCTTCAGCATTTTTTGTCAGCAAACACCTATGCACGCATTTGTTTGGCAAAAAAAAATTGAAACTTTATTGCTCATTCATAAGTAACATACCCTTGATCAAGAAGGTTTTGACCAGCTAGCCGCACGGATTTGCCAATACTCGAAGAGGATCGCCTGAACAGTGATATCAAGTCAACCTGCAAGTGGAGGGTTTTTCGCAGCAGCAAAAAACAGTGCCGAGATCTGAATTAGCCTGGTTTTGCATTTAGCGGGGCCCGAAGCGTTCTATATTTCTTGGTTGTTTTCACCTACAGCATATTCTGACATTTCAGTTTTCTGCTCAGTTGTGACGTATTGGCTTCCATCTGTCCTATCTCGTTGCGCCTTCTGCTCTGTGGTCCCTGAATTCGACGACAGTAGTACTGCAAAGACAGGAAGTGGTTGTCTCCGAGCTGAATTCCTTTCGTTCGACAGAAGACTCATTCCAGCTTACTTCGTTACTTGGAGGTGACTAAGTAAGCTGGAATTAATCAACTGCCAAATGAAAAGAATTCGGCAGCACATTCATTCCAGCAGTTGCTGGAAAACATTTATGTTTTTCATGTATAATATTTTACGGCACTGGTTATGGTCTTAGTTGCAAAGTTCAGATTTAAGCTTGTGTTTATCGTGATCGCAATCTTACACTCACGAACATAGGTACTGGCACAGATGCCCATACGCCCACGTGGGCACTTTTCACTACAAACATACGCACACACCCACGCAACAAAAGAACATAAACCTACACACACCCGTATGCACTGATAGGCATACACTTGCATATGCGCTTAGGAATGTCAGTAGAAGAAGTGAAGCACACCAATTAGCATGATTTGATAAACAAAGCGATTTTGGCCAAAAGAGAGTGGCATATCAGCAAATGCCAAGACAGGTGTCCTCTGTACTTCAATAGAAATTCATCTCTAGTTTAGTGATTACAAAGTTATTTTGTTCGTTTCACTCAGTTGTTATGCTTCACCAAAAATATTCGCATTTCCCGTCTGTAACGCACTGTGACGAATAGTTTTTCAATGCTTTCTGTCTGTTATGCATTCACATACACAAAGAGTTCTGTGGTCAAGTAAAAAAGCATTTTCCCCCTTAGTGGATTAGAAGAAATGCTGCAGGCTATACTTTTGCTAAACGGCTACAAGTAATAGCCAATTAAGAGATTGACCAATTGAGCTCACCAAAACAGAAGATCGTCTAGAAAGCCGCGCAGCCGAAGATTCGTCATCCGTAGAATCGGGTCCTCCAATTGGGTCGACGACTGGTTGTTGGAGCGCTGTCCTTTCAGCCTCCAAGTCCGCATCGTTACTCACTCCCACCGGGCCAAGACATGGGTTCAGCAGTTGACGAATCGCGTAAAGAGCGTGTATCACGAACTCCCTCATTTGTCACGATCCGGTCGGTAGTGATTCCAGGTGCAACTTAAAGAAACACTTCTGGAATTCTCTGCTGTCAATATGCGAAGCAAAAGTCAAAGGCTACTCCAAAACAAAGTTGCCATTCCAATCCTTTACAACTGCTTTCTTGCTATTATGGTAGAAGAGCCATTGCGATCGGTGAACATGCATGAAGCTATAAACACCGCTTGTAGTTTCAGCATTTTCGACGAAACTTTTTCTGGGCATGTGCTCACGCCTTTGACTAGGGACTGTATGTGCTCTCGCAAAAGGAATGCTCAGCAGATATCAAACCATAGAAAACGATATGAATGTTAGTGTAAGCATATGAAATTACCTTACAAATAACAATATAGGATTGAAATTATAACGATTAGTGAATGAATCGTTTCATATCTATGAATCTTTCCACATAAAATTTCCACATTAAGCATACATAATCTAAATATATACTAAATATGAATAAGTAAAAAAAATACGAAACATGAAAATACAAATAAAAAAAAAGTTACCTTAGGTCACTAAAATGAAGGCGAATTCTTTCAGCAAATAAACACTACAGGAATAGCGCATTTGAGCAGCAGTAATGGCAACACAATATTCTCACACAATTATTCATTTGCATCCGTTGAATAAGCAGGAAAAATTATTATGGAATCATGAATGTAGCATTCGTTTAGTGTTGCTGTTGGCTTCGATCGTATTTGTCATTAGCAGCTCAAGCATGTTAGCGTTATCGTTTCTTGAACAGCAACAAATCATTATTGCAGAAATTGGGCAATGCACATCTTTTTCCTTTTTCAGCACACAATTCGTTAGCGATCTATTCGATTGGATTAATTCGTATTGCCCAATAATATTCGCCTTTATAGGCCGCGTCGTTTATGAGATCAAATCATTCATCCTTCAACGGCCTTCTGAAAATCAACGGATTTCCACATATTTGCATATTCATGAACAATATCTTTGAAAACGATTTGCAATGTAAATGAACACGAACATTGTATTTTGAGTGGATATTTCTTCTTGCTGGGCATGAATCGCGTTATCGTTGAACACATACATATTGAAAGACCAAAAATTGTGTTTACAAAAAAAAGCTTTTGAACAAATCTTTCCCTCTTGAAGTGCTGCTTGAAGAACGTAGGGCAATAGGAAAAAAACAATATTAAGCGCAGCAAAAATTCGCGAAGTACTGCGACGATCTATCGAAATATTTAATAAGAAATGTGATTCTAGGGCGATTTATTCGGTGCATTTACTCGAATCCATCTCTTATGTAATTGTTGCTAGTGTTCATGATCAATTCTCATCGGTGTTGAATGAATTTTCCATCGTCTATTCACTCTGAACATCAATAACATAAGGAGGCTTTTTTTTTCTGAAATCAATCTTACGCGCGATGTGTATTTTCATGAGAATACTTCAGTGTAATGGGAAAAAAGAGTGGTCTAATGAGATGGAATTTGCGACCATACCATGTACTACTCATTTGTTGAATCTATTCGCTCCCGTCTTCGTCCAACTGCCGGAAGTGGATAGGATGGATAAGCTTGACGAGGTAGACGAGGAAAAGTGCAGCAAATCGAAAGCTAACACCTACAGTGTTAGCTTTCGATTAATCGGTTGAACAGTTATTTGGTTGCATTATGATAGCCACAATAAATAGGTCATGTTGAGCAACTCCAGTATTTAACGCCTTGCAGAAGTTGATATGTAAACATCTCCCGAGGAAATATCTTAAGAAGCTTTATGAATTTTGAAACGATCCGTTGTCTGTGAATATATATATATATATATATATATATATATAAATATATATATATATATATATATATATATAATGAAACTGCTGCAAGGCGCCATCGATGTAAGAGAACATTCCAAAACAAAATTCTCTACTCGTCGCTTTCGCTGTAACATTGCACAAAGGATTGCCTATAGTAACACAACGTTGCGCATGCTAAGAACGGGAAATCACAGTGAATAAGATCGAGAGATCATTTGGAATACGCGCTTGGCGAGCAAAATAGAAATTACTGAAGAAAATGATCAATTTCTTAGCTTCTTCTAGATTTTTTTTTCGGCTATCGGCGTACATTTGATTCATTTGCTCCAATATATTTGCAACAAGTCGATGCGCTATATTCAGTTATCTCGGCGGCACTGTAAGTGCCCTTCCTATTCGCCGGAATTCACAGTGGCGTCTTCGAGACAAGTTTGTTTCGATCCTTTCGCTTTTAAGTGCATATCGATGCGATTGGTAATCTGAGGTACTCACAGGAATCGAAACTCTGGCAAACTCATCTCGGATTTTTTCAAATTTAACGTCGATTTAAAGGATGTTCGAGCTTGTGTTGCACGTCAAAGTGATTCGGGAAGGTATATCTGCCGAAACAACAGGTAGAAGTGGAAGGAAAGGATGATATGCACAAACTTGGTGAAACTTTACCGAAGACCTTAAGGGATACCGCGAACTTTGCCCCAATATTAAAAGTTTAATTCTGATGACGAATCTTCGATGGAATTTGCAAATGGTAAGCGAAATGCAATGATCTCTTAACGGCATCGAAAAAAGATGACGGTTGCAGAGGCACAATGGATTTTGAAAATGTTTCAGAATATACGAGAGTATGGGCACCTTTGATCATTGAACCGCTTCAATGAATTCATAAAAGATTCTGATCTAAAAAAGAACTTCAAGACATTGTTACGTTAGATCTAGAAGGTGTAGACAAGAAGAAAGAGTTGATGTCGGCAATGGAGGAAACTGGAGAGGATTCGATTAGTGCACTTAAGAGGAATGGGCGTGAGGAGTGCGTGATTTCATAGAAGAATGCACCGCGCATCGATTCAGGAAGTTGGCGGTTCATGGGACTGCAATCGTGAACTCCTATTGTTCATATATTCATATAATTTGTCGAAACATGTTTCTACCACCGAGGAAACTTTTGTCTTTACATCAGGCGGAAATGGGACGCCAGCGGCTAATTGCGCTAGTTGCTATCAACTTTCGTTTTCAGCTACTGTCGCGAAAGCGATGAAGAAAGCTATTTGGCTAAAAAAGATGGCTCACCGCGGACGGCTGAAGGGCAACATAACGATGAAAGGGCATCGACTCAAGCCTTCAAGTGAATGGACGGGTCAATGGTTACAGCCGATGAATGGAACCCGGAGTGAAAAGAAAAGGAAAATTTGGAGGCTTGCACTTTTGATTTCTATAGAGTTGATATTCGAATGTGAGCAGCCTTCATTTGCACTGAATGTTAAAGTGTTGCACCTGTTTCAATATCGCCATGCATTTCGCTATATAAGAGTTGTATTCGTGCAGTATATGTTGAGTGCAGTTCAGTTCAGTTCAATTCAGTTCAGTTTAAAAAGCGATGAAGAAAGCTATTTGGCTAAAAAAGATGGCTCACCGCGGACGGCTGAAGGGCAACATAACGATGAAAGGGCATCGACTCAAGCCTTCAAGTGAATGGACGGGTCAATGGTTACAGCCGATGAATGGAACCCGGAGTGAAAAGAAAAGGAAAATTTGGAGGCTTGCACTTTTGATTTCTATAGAGTTGATATTCGAATGTGAGCAGCCTTCATTTGCACTGAATGTTAAAGTGTTGCACCTGTTTCAATATCGCCATGCATTTCGCTATATAAGAGTTGTATTCGTGCAGTATATGTTGAGTGCAGTTCAGTTCAGTTCAATTCAGTTCAGTTTAGTGTGTCATCAATATATTGCGTCGTATTTGTGTCAGTGGATCGCGGCATCTCATCCTCCCTTATTAATCTCTTATTCGCCATAGTGGACATGGTGAATAAAGCCACAATGTACTTAGCGAGTCTTTACGCAGCTGACGCTGATGACGCCAAAGGCGTTGTTGCATCGTTGAGGACGCAACAACACACTCGGCGTCACAAAGTTGACTAAGAAGGGAGTATCCACTATTAAATAAGTCAACCCCAGGCGTCGCCGATTTCGTTGAAGTAGAAATGGGTGTTGAGGAAGGAACAAAAAAAATTCGCCGTTCTGAAATATGAGCGACATATGGAACGAAGTTCGTGGCAAATTTGCACATTTACATAAATGACCTAGCAAGAACAATATTGAGTATCGTTTGAGAGATTTACGCAAAAAAAAAAACAAAAACAAAAACAAAAAAAATAGGATGCGTGGATTATTTCCTATTCAAAATGCGTCACTTTTTTGGCTAAAATCAAATCACGGTAAGTGATTCCTCGTAGGAAAGGTAGCACAATGAAAGATCGATATATTATCTAGTTGGTTTTTATTACCTACGACGATGTTCGGTTAATGGCTCCTCGAACGTAACTACCTTTGCGATTTAAAAGACGTCCCACGTAAGGGTCATAAATCAAATGAATTTAATGGTTCGCTGAAAAATTTATACAGCTCGATGCTCTAACTAAATCAAATCGAAATACGAGAAAGTTTGAAATTTCTAAACTTCAAATATCGAACAAGAATACGTTCGATGTTTATTTATGGGTACGTCATCTATGATGGAAGGACGGTAGCGGCGTATTGATCCAGAATCTTTCGTTTAGCAATATAGATAACAATTTCGCGACAAATGAACAACGCATGTATTCTTTGAGGTTATTTATTTTTGAGACGAATGTTATTTAGGTGTTGACATCCTGAAAAAGAAAGCTGCAAACGTTAGGATTCTGCAAGCATACCTGAAAAATGTATAGACACCACCGCAAGAACCTGGGTAGAGTTTTTGGTTGGCACATCCCGCTTACGTCTTATCGTTCGCTTTTTTAAAGTATTCGATCGCGTTGAAAGAGCTCCGTGACTAAACAAACGTTGCCCGCGTGCACTTCATATCCATAATGGGGTTCAAATGTGAGCTAAAGAAGGCTGATACAGTTCAAAGACAGCAGTTGGCTGATAGAAGGCTGTTGCCCAACTGGAGGAGTTCATTACTAAGCAAGAGTTCATAGAAAGATACGCTTGGAAGAGATACCGAATGATACGAAGACATTTGTGTTGTGCTCTCCGAACTACTCAATTTAATAATCGTTTCCCCAATTGCCTACACTTCACCTTTTCAATGAACAGCTGCCAACGGCAGTGTGTCATCTTGGCAGCTAATTGGCCACTCAATTCTGAGAAAGTTGGTTGTTGTTGCATACGACTGACAACATTTTATTTACTCTTCGACTGTGCTCTAAGCCTGAGATCAACGAAACAATTAGTGTGCGATCACCAGAAAAAACTTCACTGTTCTAAAAATGTGTCGCTTCACCCATTGCAAGGGACATTGAGCTGTGCAAGAGGCATTAAGCTTGCAAGAGCAACTCCTAACAGTAAGTGCTCTATTCATGAGTCAGGTTCTTATGCGAAATCGCCTGAATGAATAGGAATCGGAGTTTTAAAGGGAGAAGTTTCGGCTATACTCAGTCGACGTGTTATTGTGTGTTTCGGGTAGTTTCCCGTTCCATTTTTCGCTAATTCCTGAAGAAAGCGCATTTTCTGTTTCCTCTTTTGCGATGGGCTCTCCCACTACCCCTTAAAGTCAAGTCATAATGACGGTGCTGAAGCTGGTCTAAACGAGAGTAGTGGTACTCGCCCATTGAAAGTTTCAGCGTTGATTCACCTGTTGAGTAATCAACCAATATAGTCTTTTCCAAATGCGCTTATGTTTCCACTTCTATGCATGAAACTTCACTGACATTCCACCTTGAGCAGAAGGTAGGGATTGTTAAGTTCCAAGAACTCCACTAAGCTATTCGTTTCTTCATATAACAATTGGATAAAATAAAGCAATGAATATTGCCTCAGATGAATGCAGAAAACTGCTTTATGGATTCCGATGATGAAAGCAAGGGTTTCTCTTGCTGAACCGTTAAAAGAAGAAAAACTAGACATCGCAGAAGGATAAATTCATTTTATCTAAGAGAGGTGGACATGTCCAATACGGTATCGTCATATCACACTTTCCCAGCTACTCATTAAAAAGTACATTGCATTGGCATGCGCGGATTACATTCTTACGTTAAGAAAGGAACGTTGAACTTCACGTTTACAACGAATGAGGCATATTTCCAGCATGCGCAAAAAGATGCAGTGAACTAAGAAAAAGCCGCTGACAAATATGAGAATTCCGGAGGGGTAGGATCAGCGCGGCCTACAAGTCAAAGAAACCGTAGACTGACAATGGATCCGTGCTCGTAGCAAATACGCTTTGTCATTATCGTTGATCTGAGGCAGTAAAATAGTAAATTATCAGCGGTGTAGCGGAATATGCGCAGCAATGAGTTCATGTACTGAGCTAACTAAGAAGCCCATAACGACAGTTTTGCTTCAGTGCGTATGGCCGAATATATATTAATCAGCTCATCGGACATTCAACGCAGCGTTTATTTATTATGATTGTTTTAGGGAATGGCATGCATCCTGAACGAAGGTATGATCATGTCGATCAACTCTTCATTCAAGTATAAGCTATAAAGTTGCAAAATTCGTTGATGGCATAACTAGAACGACAAAAAGATGCACCTTATCAGTCGATGTGTATCTTTTAAATACCGTTTCCGAAATTAAAACAAGAAAAATTTGTCCTTTTCAAATTACGCTGTCACTTTACGGATTGCAAAGTGTACGTAATTTCACGCTCGTTTAACTATGTGTAGCTCATTTTGACAATAACAGATCCACCCTACAGTTGGTGTATTGGATGATCTCCTGGTTTACATATCCTTTCCAAGTGCTCTACTCACATCATTTATGCTTCCCTGGATGAAATTCCCCGTTACACGACAGTCAGACAAATCACTTGATCACTTGATAGGCCGGATTATCGAACGTTGTGCACGCTGCGGCCACAATGCATTTCCATTTTGGTCTCATCCTCGCCATTCTCGGCCAGGTTTTACCCCAATCGTCTCTGGGTTCTCGAGGTCCGCTCCGCCGTAGAGTGGTTCGATCGCCCTGCAGGGTACTGAGGCCCATTTCCGTGCATTGTTTTAGCCATTAGATGACGCCACCTCGCTGGCTAGGCGAGCAGGCCATTACCTCTCTTCGAATTTAGCCGGTCCTCAACCTCTAGCAGGCATGGTCTGGTGATTCGGGGTATGAATCGACCACGCTGTAGGATTGACAGTTCAATACCTTTGTAGCATGGTTAGACCTGCTGGGGCTTACGCTCCGCTACCATAGCTATCGAACGACCGTTGCCACCACTGCGCCACGATGAGGCACCGTTACACGACAGTCAGACAAATATGTCTTAAAAGGCCACTGCCATAATATGCTTAGCAAATGAAAGTTCGCAACGGCACATGAAAAATCAAGATGTTTTTCATCCTATTGGATGAGACATATAACCTGCGGCACCGGAAGCTCTGAGACCACTTTTCAGTGGTATGATGACGCTAATCTTTGCTACAATAAAGCCGTAATGATGATAGCTAACACCGCTTAGACTCTGTGCCCCGAAAGTGTCGGAAGTGATAGCTAGATTACTCTCAGCAGACTACTGGTATATATATATATATATATATATATACCTGTATTCGAATAACAGTTTTTTGGTTATGACCATGTAATGTGTCGAGTATAGATGGAATAATAATTTATGCTGAGTTTCGGCTCTTTGAGCCATAATCATAGCACAACAAGCTGAAATTCATCAAATAAAACACACTTTTACGTTTCATAGACCGTCCATGCTGTCAGCCTCAATATAGACAACGACAGCATGGAAACTTCTCTTCACCGCGCCCAATCCATTCTTGCCACCAATGGTTACCGTCTTAAGTTCTCATCCAACCACAAACAACAACACCTAGACAACCCCTCCCTTGGACATCGCAGACGTCGTACTCAACACGAGCGTAATGCCCAAGTTTCCCTTTCCATTCCTTACATATGTGACAGTTTTACTGACGAATTTTCCCTCCTCCTCAATAAGCACCGACTCCTTCTTAAACTAAACGTTACCCCCCTCCCACATTCCGACAACTTCTCGTCCGCAATCGACTATATGATCGTCTATGCTACAACCCATCTAAGTGCGTTATTTGTCCCACTAACAATCCAGGTGACTGTTGCATGAAAGATGTCGTCTATTCCATTCGTTGTTGTGCATGCGATTCTTTCTATATTGGTGAAACCGGCCGCTTCCTGCACGAGCGCATTACGGAACACGTGTTAAGCATGTCATCACCACTGTCTCGATCATACGCTGTATGCCCAATGGCCAAGCATGTTGCCGAGGTCCACAACCTTGAGGCTACTAACATTGTGGTCGAAATACTTGCTCGTGGCAAAGGCACACTAATCCGCAAGATAAGGGAAGCCCACCTCATAAACTCTCTAAAGCCACAGATTAATAGCTGTGTCGAATTATCCAACCTCACCAATCTTCTCTCTCGCGAACTCTGATTTCTATCTTATTATTATTATNCAAGCTGTCTTGGATTGTTTCTAAAATTGTTTTATGCCGATATTTATAAAACGATTAAATTATGCTACACTTTCAGGTAGGGAGGAGAGAATAAAGAATAGAATCAAGGAGGAGGAAAAAAGTGGGAGGATTATAGAATGAAAAAAAGGATGAAAGGATTCAGTATAAGGAAAGGAATTAGAGGACTCAAGAAGAAAGGAGCAGAGAGGAAAGAATGAGAAGATTTGAGAGAAATTTTCAAATATATATATATATATATATATATATATATATATATATATATATATATGTATACCTTCGGTTATTTTATCCGCATTACGGTTTCACCTATCCTCATCAACTGTGTCAGTACGGTCTTATGTACACTTTCTTCTGAATGCTAATAATATAAAAAGAATGGTGATATATGCAATCTAAACGCAATCACTTCCTTCTACAAAATTATGTCACCATTTGTTCAAAAGCCAAATAGTGGAAGACGAATGCACGTGCTAAAGGTTCGATGGATTAGATTGAAAGGCACAAGTATTGTATGCTCAACATTACAGAAAACTCTTCCGGAAATTAGCGGATCGAATTAAGTTCCATCTGTCCACAAAAAGCGCAAGAAGAGATAATTCTTGAAGTTTTCATTCTCACGGATTTTTCAAGCGCACGTATTCCTGTATTTATTTATTCCGCATATTAGCATGTAGAAATTCTTTGTGGTTTTTTGTTATGAAACATCGATTTCAGCAAGTGGATTCTATTCAAAAGAAACTATATCTCGCAATCCGAGAAAGCTTTATCGAAGCTTATTTGCGTTGAAAAGCATTGATGAGATGCTGAAATTCACCCAATCCAACAAAATGTAGATACTCAGGATAGTACTTATGGATTTCAACATTGATGGTCAAACTATTTCCTTGCAGGAGTTCACATGGGCTATTTTCATTATGAAAAATCGCGTTCAATGCAAAAAATAAAAAAAAACAAAATTCAGTCTCCGAATACGTCATCAGTAAGTAAGCAACGTTTACTACGTGCTAGCTGAGCTCTTAAAAGCACATGCCAATTAATCACTCGTCGATGAACAAAGAGCGATTGTGTGTTTTATGCATTCTTCGTTTTTGGGCGTTCCAAATTTCTTTGTCTATGATTATCTTGTCTTCCTTCAAACTTCATCAGTGCAACTTTATGACTTAATGATTTTATCGGAAGTCAATGGTTTTAACATGTTTTTGTAGTGCTACATCTGGAAATCGCGTTGTTCCATCGCTGCATATATACGTCTGCGTATGCGCACATTATAGGGTGGTTTCTACACGTGAGAACGCGTCTATTTGCGCGCGTCTATATCTATTTGTGTGTTTCCTTGAGTGTCTCCTCGATATTTCAACTCCGGAACGGCTGAAGTAATCAGATTTCCTGGGCGCAAAAAATGACTTCCTCTGCTCCATCACAAGTGTACGTATCTGCCGCTCAATGCGCGAAAAAATTCATTAATGTTTTGCATCGGTGAGCTCGAGAAAATCAGAAAAAAAAGATTGCAAAAATTTTGTGGTCAGTGTATAAGAGGTTGCAGTCACTGGATAATGCATTATCTATTTGGCACTTTTTATTATCTTATGAAGTTGGTTCGCATGGTGAGGGGAATGTGAAACCACGCATCCTGGCAGCAGCACTTCCACGCTTCATCACTTATTTCTTGAACATTCGGGAAACGCAAGAGCAATAGCATCAGCTGATAAACACTGAGGTAATCAGCTGTCGACGCTGCAATTCATGCTTGAAGTAGAGTGAGAAAAAAGAGAAATTTCTTGAGATGACTCACGATCATACCATTAAATGTGATGCATTGAATAATAGAACAATTTCGTGGGAGAGAATAGCATAGTTAACTAAAATTCGTCACTGGAAGGGAGATCTAACATATGTTGGTGGAGATCTAGACAAAGACAGACTAAGACAAGCTAAACATACTAAGAATAGGGAAGACCAATACGAAATTCCCACTTCCTGCCACGTCTTGTTCGCTTAGTCAATACCTGCTGGGTATAAGCGCTGACCCTGTTCAATGAAATTCCTCTACCATCACGAACTGCTATAGAATCTTCATAGAAATTTGGCATGAAAGAAAGCTTATTCTAGGAAACTAGCGCAGAGATGTGCCTAAGCGATTAACACAATGCAATCTTTGCGAATTGCGCTGAGGAAAGCAACAAACTGCATGTGATAGTAGAATAAGACGCTCACGAGAGCAATGCATTCATATTTCGGTTCATATTTTGTCGATGTTGATTTACTATGAACAAATTATTTGCATAGCCGAATCAATTAGAATTGAAAAACAAAATATTATAAAGTGCGGCAAGTTTTGTATCCACTGAAGTATCTCTAATTTTCCTCTAATTTGACCGAGCATGGTTCCGATGATAATTGAGAAGTTGATGCATTAACACTATTATAATTTAGTGAAATCAAAGAAAGAAAAAAAAAATGCATAGGAAGGAAAAGAATTGAAGGTGATAAGACGACACAATTGTGTGCATTGATACATTAGAACCTAACACCACGAACAGCATGGAAACATTGTGGGAACCATAGAAAACCTTCGTAAAACAGAAAAGAAAACATTTCATAGATGAAAGCGCAGACAAGAGTGGTTTTCACTCGCAGCACATCATATATGAACCGTAAGGTAGAATAGGCCATACCACATGAAAATAATGATTGCAGTGAACGAAGGGGCGAAAAGAAACACGGAGGAAATCAAATATGCTTTGATCATACAGTGGGTTACTACTTTCTACGCACTTTGCCATTGGGCAATCATTTGAACACTTGAAATGCTTATGACCATTCAGGTTGGTCAATTGGTCAGAGTGCAGCCATGCCTATATGTCGAGGCATATGCAGCATCAAAATGTATTCCTAATCGAGTCACTACAACAACGTCTCACAGTCTCGTTGGTCTGAGAAACGATTTTTTTATGATGGAGTCAAATAAAGAATTTTGTCATAAGATGCATTTTCATATTCTTCTCCATTGTCTCTCAGATTTTATAGTTTGTCAGTCAGCAATGAAAAAAAAACGATGAAGTGGTCAAATTCCAACTCACAGGAGAGCCAATTTAAATATTCCGCAAAAATTTTGTTTTCTGTGCATCCCGCCACATGCAAAACTAATTTAACTAACGGCAAAAAGAAGTAATTTTATTGCGCGCTTGAGGAATTAGTTGCATTTGATGTTGATGCTCTGTTAACTTGAAAGTTTGCAAGACAGATGTGCGCTATGGTGAGCACTGTGCCTCCATTTACTAGTTCAATTGATTCAATGTTCAGATCAGCGTGAAGAACAACCGAAGCGCACACCTGGTTAATGTATGCCTCTGCAAAGACTTTCTTTAAGAGCTCCTGTTCTTCGCGAATAGAGAGCTCTGCACAAACACAGAAACATCGCGGATGCAAATAAATTTGCCGAAGACACCGAATCTGTTTGGAGCCCCTGAGTTCCGTTAGAAAAACAGCATATCACAGATTCTATGTGTCAACGAAGTGCGCACCCAAACTCCAAGCATAAGTCGATTGAAAAAACCAAAAGTTCTAAGAATTTTATAGGACTAAAAGTTTGGAAAACAACAATCTGAGCAACGATATCTGAATGCTCTCGTTTTTAAGTGTGAATAGCAGCCAGCAACGATAGGGCTCCAGATTTTTGAACGAAGGGAGTTTTCGTGCACCAGAGGCTTGAGGCTCAGAATATATAATTTCGCAAATGCAACAATGTGAAAACGAATCAAGCGCTCCGGCATGTCTTTGAGAAGTTAATCCAACGGTTTTAAATAACTGAGAAAGAAAGTAGTGAACGGTAATATATTAGGAAGCAAGTTCTGCTTTTGTTGGAAACACCGCAATACGTCGCAATCTACATGTGCTGCAAACAAACAATGTTTAGCCAATAAAAATGCCTGAAATTCGATCAGCACAAAATAATACTCTCAGCATAGAGAAACAAATTCAGTGCCTCATTTATAAGCGCAGAAACAAACTTAGTGCAGCGAGACAACAACAAATAGAAAGGCGCATTCGACTGCAAATGACAATTGAGTAATATGAGGAAAAACCGCCACTGACCGAACTTCCAGTGAAGCTAAGCAAGTACAATTTAAGACATCAGCTTGCTTAGACGATTTTAGCAAGTATAAAATTGCACTTAAACAGAAGATAATTAGGTCATTGATAGAATGAAGCCAGCCTAATGAGAGGCGCAAATTGAAAGCGTATAAATGAATGGGATGAGATGAGGTAGATTGGTAGGATAGCGTGAGTGAGTGTGGCTGTTCGTGGTCGGCTCGGTGAGGAGCGTCAACGAATCGCACTACGAAATGTTGTCAGAGGTGCGTATCTAGCTAGGCGAGCCTAATCAATGGGTTCAAAATGAACACCACATTCGTGTCAGTGGCAACTGTTCACGATTGAGCAACACATTTATCAAACGATCCTCGCGTACAGAAATCTTTAACGCTTAATTCGCGTCCACACTTCTATATGTGACCGGAAACGATTCGCCACTCTTTTGTACATCACGTTTGTAAGAACAGGCTGAAAGATATTGGTGATTTGACTATTTCAGAGGAGCAATCATCTTGTAGAATGATTTTACTTTGAGAGGCTGCCTGCGTAACATCGCCGTAAAAGTCTTTCTATAACGAACAAGGATGAAATTTTCTCGAAGGAAATAGGAAATGAACCTGATCAGGACTGCGAAGGTTTCAATCACATATTCGATGAAGTTAAGTCCATTTGCTACATCAAATAGTGGAGATATATGGCAAGCATAAACAAGCATCACAAAACATGGTACGACAAGGTGTTTTTGCAATTTTGCTCACCTCAGTGATCAGCAACCAAACGTTTTCACCATATAATAAAGCATGGACAATTTTGAACTGATAGCTTAGCTCGTGCAAATAACGAATTTTCTTATCAATATGACCGTATAAAAAGCACAACTCAGCTAGTCGCAGTCTTTGAGCACTTTCAAATATTTGGAAAAAGTTTAGAGCACATTTTGAAGTTGAAGGAACAAACTCATAGATGAAAATCCATGGGAATCCTGAAACTTTCACTTGTGGAATCTCTTAAGACAGGCATCAGTATCACCGCTAGTTCCGAAGTCGAAGCGTTATCCGTACACGAAAACAGGTCACCTCAGCACGACTTCACCAAAACCTGCGTTGCGAAATCTCCCGGCAGCAATATTTTCTATCAAAAAAAAGGGACTGGTAGTCGACGGGAACTCGAAGCCTGGTGAATCGGGGGAATCCTCATATCATAAAGAAATGTGGAGAACAAAGCGCCCTTGAAGAATTTTTGGTGTAGATGAGTACAAACAATTTTTTGCAGTTCAAATGGATTCCGAAATTTGCAAACTTTCAGTGAAACTTCCTCAGCTGTGGCCACGAGAAGTTCTCCTCTAGGTGGGAAATTTATTGAGTTGCTAGTAATTGGGATTTCCCACTTAGTAAATTGTGAGTTCGTCGCTGAAAAATTCAACAATCGCAATTAGCATGATGGTTTTCCATTTGGACCACAGTTAGGCTTCCTTTTCCTCGCCAGTTATCCTGGTTCTAATCGTGCCAAAGCAATCGGAAATATCGCGGTTAGTGGAACCCGGATAACGAAAACTCTGAATTGCTGCTGAGTGAGAACTGCTACGATTTTCACTAAGTTTCCTCAATAGCAACGATTAAAACAGTTCTATTCATTTTGGTGCCGTTGCGATTCCTATGTCCCAAGTGTGGATTCAAATTTCTTCGACGATATATTTGATAACATATTTCGATGACGCTCAAACGGGTTTGCCTGCAAAGCTGAACAAATGATTTGTTGCAGTTTCGTGAAGGTAGCATAACCTAGTGTGGCGAGTTCAATTGTTCTAAATCATTCAGTGCTGCCAATGAATTACATAAAATGGCGGCACTAAAAATTCCATAAGAAGGAATTGAATTCGCGTTTATAACCAGCATGGGTTATACCGGCTTCTTAAATCCCCAAATATCCTCGAATTGATGATGCCAACATCTCCGAAACGCAACAATTTCTTATTTTTTTTGCAGCACTTGCTTAGCTGACTTGCTCATTTCTCAACCACACTGAAGATTAGCGCCTTATAGCAATTACATAGTCGCAGCTCGAGATATTGGTATGAATTCTATTCTTCTAAAATATGTGAAATTTGCTTTGGCCATACGAAAACACTCACTTTCCGCCCATCGCTCTGTTGACGTAAATGAGACGTTTTATTGTTTGTGAATGATTCTCTAGTAATTAGGGAAGCTCTCTTCTCGCTAGTCGACGGTGATGGTTGGTTTTCATAGTGGTCTATAAGTTGTCATGGCTCAACGAGCGCTTATACGTTTGCCGACGCTAGCGGTTTTGCCACGTGTCTGACCGATATTCTCGTTGAGGGAGCTAATCCTTGCGGTTTCGCTATTCGACTAAACAGTGATAGCATTTCGGTGGATCGCTTATTTCACGAGCTTTTCTTCTGCTAATTCTCTAATGTGCTATCATCTCATTGAACCATTGCCATAATGGAAGAAACCAAAAAGAATCCAGAGCCAGTTTTGATGATTTTTTTCAGGAATTCTGTCGACATTCGATTTTGAGCAGATAGTCTGATCCGATGGAATTTCGGGATCTGAAGTTCTAGTGACATCGAAGTTTTGAACAGGAATTAGTCGATCAACACATTTGCAAATTACCACAACACCCCACCTGAAATAAATGCACTGAATGAAGCGGAGAAACGAAAACTTTCTAGCGAGGTTTGGAGTAGACAGGGATTTTGAAGTAGAAAGGCATAAAAACTACTGCCGTATGCATTAAGAGGTCCTGGAAATATTTCAACACCATGCAAGAGAGGATAGGAGTTGTTCATTCTTTAATCAATTATTTCTTTTAATGGAGTAGTTTTGGATAACGGGCATCCACTTGAGAGCGATGCGTTCCTTCATTAGTGCCAGTAAATTATATTTTGTATAAAGATCCAGAAATGTAACGATTATTCTTCGGTATAAATCATCATTCACATGATCATTCGAGCTGAGCCAATTCACGGAACACTCAAGCCAATTCGTGGGTCTTTTTGTTTACGGTTTGTGCACTTTTATTCTCATTTTCGGCTAAATAGAAAATGCAATAAATGAATCGCTTACATATACACATATACGAACTTATTTTTCTAATGTGGGCGGTTAAAGTTGATCTAGTTCTATCAAAATATACGCCAAAGAGGCAATATGAAGATTTCTAAATGATCCTACAATGCATATCTTTTGTAAATCTCATACACAAAAGGAATTGACATTTGCTGCAGAAATGTTTCAACGCAACATGTTTGCTTCAGTCATCAGATAGACTGACGTTGCGGTAACAAGATTTGAACTAAAACCTGCTGCAGATACGCAGTATCTGCAGCAGTGAACGCAGCAATGCGCAGATTAAAGACAATCTTTCAAAGGCGCTCAGAAGAAATTATCATGGAAGTGCGATGCAAATCACGGATACTGCCCGAAATTTTAGGGTTCAACTTAGGGATTGAGACTTTAAAAAAAAAGAATGCGCCTCCTCCCAGGCAATTCGCATTGAGACAGCTGCCTGCTGGCCCATGATGTCTGGCCGTAGTTCGGCTCCATAGGTATATTTGGCCTTATTTGCGTCATCTCTGAAATTTGACCCTTGCGGGCCAACATTTCAGCCACCGCCGGGACATAGAAAATTGGTACTTCATGCAAGGCGATCTGCAACCCAGCGCACTTCAGATAAATTTCCCTCGTCAAACAGACGTCCTACCTCTCTGCCTGTGGAAGATGGGGAAACAACAGCGAAATTTTCAGTGACATAGGTGGGAGCGATGACTCGTTCACATGCCAGATCGGGGTGACGATGGAGCTTAATTTTCAAGAATGAGGGAGTGGACGAGGAAAGGAGGAAGCCACATATTCTCGGTACTGGTTCCCCTCAGGAACATAGAAATTTTACGGAAATGAAAATACGAATGTCGGCAGAAGGAGCCCACAGATACCAGAGACAACATGCGTCCTTTTGTAGACAAATGCCTAGGTTCACACTACTGCTAGCGAACTTCAGCCTCGGAAAGCAAAGCTGAACAATGAAAGTGCTGGCGGACATTTCACGCGACTTGGCGCAAAACTGCTAGAAGCCCGAGAACGCGGTTCAAGAATTTTGCAATTTGAAGGTAAGAGGTGGCGCTTTGTAAGAGATCAAAGCAATAGATATATTATAGCAAAGTTGAGGCTGTAGCAGTAGACAAGGGAACAGCAGATGAATACGAAATATATGGGCTACGGTTACCGCAACGTAGATAATCAGTCTTTCTTATCGGAAATAAAGTTGAAGACAATTGAATTATAGTGAAAGAAGGTATATGATAGTTTTTCTTTTGAAGTTTTAGGTGATAACACAAAACAAAACCTGAGAAAATATCGAGGGCCACCTGCAAACATTTTTCTTCATTTTTAGGGAGCACCTCCTTCCTAGTGGGATGAGGGTGGGGGAGGGGGATGGGAAACTACAAATTCTGATAACGCTTAATTAAACGAATAGGAAAACAATCCTCTCATAGTGAAAGCTTATCCTGAACGGCGGGTTCATATAATGGATGCATTTTTAGGTATCTTTGCGAAAATCAGCAACTAGCAAATAATGTGTCAGTTGCTATTGTTATGGAAGAACAAATGGTGCAGTGCTAGAGTGTTGCTGAATACTTTAAATAAAAGAATTCACACGAATATTCAATGGGAAAACTTTGAAGTGCTTGGTGTAGGAAGGTCGCTCAGGTGAAACGTATATAACAGGTGTGAGAAAGTTAAAATGAGCTGCTCATTGGTGCAGCAGCTCAGCAATACTCTTACGCTATAACGCCATTGTGGCTGCTATTCAACTCCATCCCATCAGATCGATCAATCATCGAAAGGCACCGAACAATGGGCAATCGAAGCGAATAAACGACAATTCGCGGAGTATTTTCTTCCACTTTTTAACTGGGAACTTTGCTAAAGGATGCCAAAGCATTTCTCAATCTAAACAAAAGAGAGCGTTTTTATTGACAGCAGCACTTCTACGAAATCTCAAGAAAACACTTTTATCGGCGTCATATGTTGGAGGCCTTATATACACATTATTCAAAAATATTAGAACTGCAGCACTCGGACAGAAACAACAGCTTAGAAATAAGGCTCGTCCTCTGCGGAAAAAGCTCATGCTTAGTGGGAAGAAGTTGCAGTTGCAGTTCGTTGCAGTTCTCACCTCAGGTGAGAACTGCAACGGCGAGGTGCCTCAGGTTTTCGCCGCTACTTAATGAAGAGATTAATAGCACAAAAATTTTGAGCATCTCTACAAGCTCTATTCCATGGGGTGAGCGCAAAAATCGTGACGCTAAAAACCTATGGAGGCTTCTCAGTATGCTCGGGAAAGAAACTCGTGTTAAGTGCACCAAAGATCGAACTCACCTTGCAAGCTGAAAGATCGCATGATCTTTAGTTCAGGCGAAACAGAAATCGATAAAGTGGTCTGCTCAAAAGCAGTCTGAAATACTGGCCGTTTTAATACTGATCAACCAAAAAATAATCCTGTAAGGAGTAAACAGGTTTTTTCCTCTAAAAACCTCACATGCTACTCTTATTATCTCCCTACCAAACTCAGGGTTTGTCCGTAAATTCTAGGAATTAGAGTGAGCGCCGCTCGCTTGTGATCTCCATTGGTTGTATTTCTATCATCCCTGGAGTTACGAACAATGCCTATGTCTGCAGTTCATGCAAGCATTAAATCAGCTGTTGTGCGCGGCAGCATCTAATCATTCCTTATCTCATTCGAATTGAACGTTTGTCTCTTATAACGGTTACAAATGTTGCTTCTCTATAATCTTGTTGACCTTGCAGTCTGTCCCCACAAGCCACCAAAAGCTACTCTAGCAATACCCGACATTCATAAATACCAACGAGCAGCATGAATCAGCACTTTAATCTTTTTTTCAGACTCCAGCGTGATTGCCCATGGAGCGATTCGCTCATTCTCGAAATGAAACGACCCAGTAGGTGCCTCATAATACGATGGGCAAGTAGCCAGTGCAATGCGGTATTGGCTGTCGTTTGCATCAACACAGCATATTATAATTCACCGTTTCTTCACCACTCATTACCATGTGATCACGGGTAATCTGGATGTTCTCAATTCTACAAATCTTAAGTGATTTTTTAAAAAAAGTACAAAGCTCAGACTCATAATTAATAAATACCCCGACCATATTACGGAGGGGGCAGTGCAATCACTGAACAAACTACTTACGCAAATGGCTCGATCCAAACATATAAAAGTAAACAGTTTTGAAACTTTCCAGCACATGGCTGCAAGTCGTATGAAACGAATTTTATAAAGGTGAGATTGGTATGCGTGACAATCCTTACCATAGTATTAATAGGTTGCTTAATTGTACACATGCTAAACTTATTAATACACCTACAGAAAAAGCGCCTAACAATTATAAGTGTCTGTAAAAACTTTATATTCGGAGTTTATGCAAAGAACTTCGCATTACAGTAGATAAAACTACTGGGGGTGATACTTATGAATGTGTTAGTAACGAGGTGCATTGCAAATTATCAAATTTTGTGAAAGATACTTCAATAGTGTTACCCATGAAAATGCATCCGTTCGCCATTCCAAAATTACACAAAAACCCTCACAAATTTAGATATACAGCTGAGGCAAGTAAAAGTCCCTTGAAACCGTTATCCTCAATGCTGTATAGCATCCAAGTGTCTGTAAAAACTTTATATTCGGAGTTTATGCAAAGAACTTCGCATTACAGTAGATAAAACTACTGGGGGTGATACTTATGAATGTGTTAGTAACGAGGTGCATTGCAAATTATCAAATTTTGTGAAAGATACTTCAATAGTGTTACCCATGAAAATGCATCCGTTCGCCATTCCAAAATTACACAAAAACCCTCACAAATTTAGATATACAGCTGAGGCAAGTAAAAGTCCCTTGAAACCGTTATCCTCAATGCTGTATAGCATCCGACAATTTATGGAAAACCAGTTTTGGAATTACTGTAATATAGCTGGTCAAAGAAGTGGGATTAATTATTACTGCAGCGTTTGCAATTCTTACGACGTCTTGGATATGATCAGCAAATACAATAAGCATATCAAAAGCATTTTGGCGACCGATTTTTCTACATTGTTCACAGCACTACTGCATGATAGTATAATTAGAGCAATGGAATACATAACACACGTATGTTTTAGTAATTCCAAAAACGCGTATTTGAAAGTTTGCGCAATTCAAGCATTTTGCCACACAGATCATTACGAGTTCAACATGCATTATCGTACTTTGGATAGAACACAGATTGTGGAAATTATTAAATTTCTTATAAGCGAAAGCTACGTCACTTTTGCTGGCTTTATTTTTAGACAATCTAAAGGAGTATCCATGGGGGGTAACGCAACTCCAGATATAGCAGATCTTACTCTGTCCGTTATGGAGTACAAATATGCCAAAATTTCACGTTTTAATGCTCTCTGCTGTAGATATGTTGATGATTTATTAATATTCAATAACGAAAAGTTTCAGGCTATGACCGATTTCATTTACTATGAAACATTGCAGATTGAGGTTACCTATGTTGGCAACACGACCAATTTCTTGGATTTAAACTTATAAGTTACACGTAGCGAAGTGGTCACAAATGTATACAATAAGGCCGATCAGTTTAACTTTTTAGTTAACAAATATACTCATTTGGATAGTAACATTCCACTATTCATACAAAAAAAACCTCATAATTACCAAAATTTCTAAACTGCGCTCGGTTAAAGAAGTTTTTATCGATAAGTGCAAAGATCTGCTAAAAAATTGCAGGGACAAAGTTCTCAGTATTTTTATAACGAAAAAGTCTATATACAAGGCATTGACTAATAAACCGGAATTCATAGATAAGTTTGTTTACCCAAACAGACAGAGTATTAACAGTTTGCTTTACGAAATTTTTTACTGGCTTTAGTATCTTCCGCGTGGTGAGGTTAAAGGCACATATTCTTTGTGAACTATACGGTTTCATTCTCATTCTGATATCGAACCACATTAAGCATAGAATTTCGCTTCTTAGTACTGCATTAATAAATCTGATTTATTAACATTATTTACTTAATTTTACAGTGCTCCATCTTATAGAAAGCGGTTCTAACCAACGCACAGAGCATAAATTTTATGCAAACTAAATTTATTCGTTTTTGAACTACGGTTCTCATTTATAAAGGTTCACCAAAGTATTGATCTAACATTGGTCTCGAGGTAAATATACGGCGCCAACATTGGCACACTTCTGGAACTTTCTGCCACCATCATTAGGTTCAACATTGTTGTGTTTGAAATGCTGTGGCACGTATCTATTACCGTGTTGATATGGCTTTCTTTTTTTCAAATTTATTTTCGTAGTATTAGGATAATAGTACAATATAGTAATCTTGCTCGTTCTTCAATCATTAGTCACTCTTAGAAATAAATTTCACCACCTTAGAGTAATATTACGCATAAACTTTTATTAGATTACCGTTTAGAGTATTAAGCTTAGTTTTAGTGCAATCTTTTTCTTTAGTGATCATAATTTATTATGTTGTTATCGATATATTAGAAAAAAGCAACAAATGTAACCTTATTCGTTAGGCGTGAGGCAATTTTCAGCGTCGTGCGTCTTGCGTTAAAATTTTTCGGATTCTGCCTTTTTATGAAATTTGTAGAACAGATAATGGAGCTTGGTGGTAAAAGGAACCTAAATTCCGCTTCTCAAGGATCATTCATGGAAAAAAGGAGAAAAACGGATCACGACGATAAGGTAGGAGAGGTTTATTTAATTTGTTTTCAACCGATACTCTTATTTATATTTATGTTATTTATAGCCCTTCCTTATGACTTCAGTGTAAATTTGCAACTCCACTCATCATCTTCCTCGTTTCTTGGTCATTTCCATTTCTATTCGTCCTGTCATTATCCTGCCTCCTGCAATGTTCTCTTCATAATATTAATATTTCAAGTTATTTATTCAGCTTTATTGCACATAAACCTTTCAATACTAACAGGGTTATGCGTATCGCTCTGATGGTGGCCCGCACATAACTCAGGTGTGCACGTAAACGAATAAGGGCCGAAACGCGTTCACCTTTATTTCCATCTACACTTTAATTCTTTATTCTATTCTCTGGATATCCTTTTCTAACAATGGCCTACTTCTTTCACTTTTTTCTTCCCTGGTTGTTTTATTTTATTTTTGCATTCATAGTTTTTAAATAATTCTCCGTAACGTTGCATATTTTTGCAGATCCTTCGATACATGCACATACAATACCTTATTTAATTTTAAAATCTTTGCAAGAATAATGGGTTATTAGGTATATTTCAGTTTATTCTAATCTTTTATCGTTTAAGGAACTAGCAGTATTTAAAAAAATGTACGGTTTGTACATATCTATTACTGCTACTATTTCATTCCCGTCTGTTACGCGAGAAGAAAAAATGTTGAAAATTTTTTGAAAAACTTCTATTTTTCTCTACGTGGTTTGCTCTGTTCAAAAAAAAACTACAAAAATTGAATTGCCGCTAATACTGGTTATTATGCTTACATTTCCCTTTCCATTGTCATAGCAACAAGCAGCATTCCCCCACCCCCTCCCCCCATTCTCCAACCCTCCCATCGGTCTTCATCCCATCTTCCGCCAACATCCGCTTAATAAATAGATTGCTAGTCATAAAACAATTAAAAAATAATTAAAAGCACTATGACAGGTCGCTACAGCTCCTTTTAGTAAGTCAACAAGTGCAATTAACGTCACGCACGCACGACCTCGATTGGACACAGCTGGTTATAAGACCTCGTTCGTGCCCACCATGGTACAAATCAGCATTACGCATCCAAATCGTCAGACTGTAAATTCCAACGACAAGTTGAAGACGAGATGGGACGACGTATTTTGCAAAATCGAGGGGACAGGGGAAGAGGATAGATGGGCAAAGAGATCAACGTGGTGCTCGTAGCGATCCTGGAAAGGTTTAAAAAGAACCTGTGCGTGCTGACCAAAACATATCGGTTACCTAAAAAGTGAAATATCACTGAGGAAACGAAACACCATCAAGCTAACCGTACGGTGGTAAATCAGTTCTGTTACAGTGAACTGATCCGCCTAATAGCTGTCCAGTAAACCTACTATCGTTTCGCATGCGACTTTGATGCTTGTACAAAATTTTGCCAACGAAATGAAACTGCTCACGTAATAATTCATTTCTTTATGTCCTACTAACTAAATTAGGTCATACCTGTTATGAAAGTAGACAAGGGAGATAAATTAGGCCACATCTGAGTAGACAACAAAATCCTGAACAAACTATCTCTTATGACAATTGGGAAACGTTGGAAACATTTTGAAAAGAAGGCGTTTTCTTAAAGCATGGCCACTTTTTCGGAATATCGTATATCTAGAAAACATGCCACTGAAAGCAAGGGAAAAAAGAAAGGACTGTCTTTCTGTCAAATAAAATATTGCGTATTTCTTACATATGGCGTCATCATATGCAGATATCTCCGCAGTTGTTATTTATAAGGAGAAATGATGGGGTAACGAGCAAAGTAGGCTTAGAAACCTCTTATATTGACCGCTAAGTTGGCAAAAACGCAAATTACTTGACTTGCTTATCGAGAAATATGCAATTGCAGTATAATGTAGAAAATTTCTTTAAAAATGTGCGAACGTTTAGTGTCGGGTGAAGTATTCTTGATAAATTAATACGCAGAATGAAAACACCTTGCGGAGATATGAAGATTCAGATGGCTTTATTTTTGCTTTTCTTATTTCGTCATGCTTTGAGGACTACGATGCTCTTCTGATGCGTTGGATAAGCATTCATCTAGTGCTATTTTCATTTTTGTCGTTTGTTTTTGCGGCGTATTCTGCTCATCGGTGAGTGTCAATGTCTCATTATTTCTCTATTTCTATCGACACAAGTCGATATCTAATTTGAGGCACCCAACTGCTAGAATGGAATATTCATTCAAAACATCCTCATTCATGTTCTTTGCTCTCTAGAACTTCGATTTTTTGCATTTTGTCTAGCAATGTGATTACTCCGACTCCTCGTCGACGTTGGTCTATGACGACGATTCCTTTTCTCATCAGCAAGAGAAATATTTTCTTAGTCTTTTGATAGCGAACTTTCGCTCTCTTAAACTATTGTGATGATAAATCATTGTATTATGGGAATTCGCTTTCAAACTTTTCAATTCCCACTACAGAATGTTAGTGCTTATTCAATAGATTTGCGTGGCTTCACATAAACACATTAATGACTCAATTCACCATTAATCACATGAGAACGAATCGGAGAACTAATTTCGTAATTGGTTTATGACGGTACTATTACCCACTATCTTGCAGATGGAGTGTATAGAAGGTGCAGCAGCTAATTCCACGTAGTCGTCTTATTTATTTATTTGTTTATTTATTTTTGCAAAATTTCTGTAATTGCTCCTCATGGATCATTACTTTTTTGGTTAATTTGTGCGAATCATTTGCTTTCAACCAAATTTTCATGGGAATGAGAACGCCGCAAAGAATAGTGGTATAAAATTGAGCTCAATCCCTTATTCTGGTTACTCTTTATAAGCACGTAAACCACGATGATGAAAAGCCACCTCAGAATAATACATACAAATTCCTTGAGCAGCTGAACAATATAAAATCAAAATTCGTATAAATCTTCATACTCCTTTTGAGAATGAATTTCAAGGGTGCACCAAGCGTTATGGACAAAAAGTATCGGCAATTTTCATTAGATATCATCAAACTGATAAATTCGATAGGAAAACGACTAAACGATTTCCCATCATTGGCCAAAACACCTTGTCTTCAGAAAGTTTTTACGCATTCTATAATGTGGCATCATTTGTGTGCTATTCAAAACGCCATTTAGAGCTAATTATGTTTTTGCCCGTTTATTTTCTGGCGAATCTAAACTGCACGCCGCTTATATCCTAATTCTTTCGGCTCGTTGAAAACCATTCAGCAGTAACTAAATTTTCGTGTTCACTGCCGATCGCGTTTTGCATTTGTAGAACTAATATAATGGAATGGTGAATTAGAATTATAAACAACTTGCGTGCTTGAAGTAATATAATGCTTTTATAAGTGATTGTAGTGAGCGTATTGCCACTAAAAGTATCCCACTCGGTTATCCATGTCGGAGACAATAGTTTGGAAGCCTTGCAACGTTTTGTTTTTTTTAATATTTTTTTTATTCCGTCGTCGGTGTTCTCTTCCCTTCGAAAGTACCCCAGGCACCTACTTTTCATTCATGGGAGCTCTAGATAATCGAATTTTTGAAGGGCCAGTATTATGGAGGTGGACTTGATGCTGGAAGGTTAGTGGAGTTATGACTATCGTAAACATTTTATAATGGGCCTAGTTGGAGTAATGTTTTTTGTTGCTTCCGCAGTGCTAGATACTCACAGGGAAAATATTGCAACATATTGCATAAGTGATAGGAGGTCCAAAAGGGCGAAAAAAGAGCGGGAGCTAGGTGCCATGTTGACCTGCTCTACGCTGGTTGCGAAAAGTAGTGATAGAACTTGGCAACGCTGTAAAGGAGATGTTATGTAGAGTGTACTGGTATTGTGGGGGGGGGATAACGAGGCCTTACGATGGTTAGAGCGAAACAGCTTTTAAGCTTGCCGATGCATATTGCAGACGTTTCGTTGTATAAGAAAGTATAGAGATCTTATATTTCCTCCTGTCGCAATAAACACACCACATGCAAACTGTTTAATAACAAACTCTTTTTGCACCTCCCATTTATCCTTCTGAGCGGCATTCAACGAACGTCATGCTAAATAAGAGTCTTCTCGGATGAGTTGAAGATGAGGAATGAATAATGTGGACCAGATCGGCTTTTGTCTCATTGGCGCTGTCTCTTCTTTGATAGCCAAAATAGCATTCGCCTCGCGTGCGCATTGTTTGCACAGCCGTCTGGCAATAAAGGCTTTCGTTCGCCGATAAACTTTTCTATTCGTGTTCGCCTTTAAGACAACGTTCTTTCAAAATGATCATCGGTCATTAAATTGTTTAGTAAATCGGTGAGTGACAAGAGGAGTTGACGCAATACGCGCCTTCCGGAATTTTACCAGCCGAACGAGCCGGTTGAAAAGGTCATCATAGAGAGTCGCTCACAGATTGCTCATGCGAGCCCAGGCTCTATGAAGAAAAATGGCTAATGAATTTCTCCATTTTATCAACTGCTTTCAACTCAGCAAAAATTGATAATGCTGGTTGAAATCTGCGGATCCACCACGCCGCCGTAGAAG
Organism: Baylisascaris schroederi; assembly: GCA_006503575.1. Taxonomy (NCBI): domain Eukaryota; kingdom Metazoa; phylum Nematoda; class Chromadorea; order Rhabditida; family Ascarididae; genus Baylisascaris; species Baylisascaris schroederi. The sequence goes on from QEWY01002836.1 coordinate 214,988, forward strand.
CCTTTATGTCATCCTGTTCTGTCCACAGATGTTTGTTGAGCACTTTGGTTGCTTGAAAACAAAACGGCATCTCCTGCGGAAAAATACCGAAAATATGTCGCACCACTTTCTTCCTGAGTGACTTACCCAGTTGTGCATGAAAGTGTAAAATGCCCTCAATTTTCAGAATTTCCCGTTCGTCCCGCGTTTGTAACATCTCTCAGTTTGCAGACTTGCAAATGAAAAGAAAAAACTCATTTGAGAAGGGCGGTCACTAACGGAATTCCTGTCCGGTTTTTGATAGCGGCCATGTGCGTAGAGGTTTCCTGTCCTAATGAGGAATGGAGGCATGATATATGACATAGTTATTTCCAAATCCAGACGTCGCCGAAAACTTAATGCTCCAAGTGACTTTCAATGGCTCTGGAAAATTTTTCTTTCTTTTTTTGTGCATCATGAACTTCTTTGGTTTAGTCGATATCTTTCATTTCGATGACGCTACTTCCAAATCGAAATTGTTCTGGTGTCAATCAAATTATGCGCAATAGCACGCCAAACTTAACTCGTTTCCATCTTATTCGTATAACAAATTTTTTCTGTTGTGGGAACGATCGTGCTACGACTTAATTTGCATACATAATTTGTCGGTGAGATCAGTTCTTCTTTGTTCTATTATATTGCGCCTTTTCTTTGGTTGTCTGCATGTTTCAAACCCGTTTGCTGTCATATGCGTTGACTCCGGTATCCTGGTGGTTTTTCAGGGTTCTTCGGTTCAGTCAACTGGTTCAGTTACCCAGTGCGATTGGGTGCGCCGGTTCAGTCATAAATCTTCAACTACTCGCCTCGCCTCGTCCGCAAGTCAGCAACACAATATTTTGCTTCGCAAGGTGGTTTTATCTATTTATATTCGAAATTCCAGTTCGCTAACAAAATTGATTCGCTCCGTTTGCCCCTCATTTAGTGATCATAATTGATGTGTGCACTTTTTTTGAATCTGATCATATTCGTTGATATAAACATATCTTCATATTAGTCCATAGAGCTTTAATCGGCCCATTTATTGGAATGATAAGTTTATTCGGTTTTAGTCTATACAATGATAAGTTTATTGATCTATACGCATTTATTCTGGCTATCAAAAATTTAACCTCCGTCGTTGCTAGCGATTCCTATAAATTGGACGATTCGCGTGCCGTTTGATACGTATTCTCAACAGTCTAATGCACTCGCTGAGCAGTAATGCTCGCGTATTCGATGTGTAGTACCTATAGCAGTTTTTAGTAGCGTGTAGGAGTGCAATAATAACACCATGAAGTTTAGCTTTTTATTAGTTTTTGCGTTCTTTATTACAACCTCATAAACTATGCAGCTCCATTCAGCAATGTTTGCATTATAATTTATAAGTATAGCGCAAATGACTTTTTCTTTTCAAATACGAATAATAAACCGCTCATCTTATAGATTCATTCGTCGGTATCACTAAATCGTTATTGTTATTGATGTCGTAACAAAGGTGTACAATTTTTTTTGATTCAAATGAGAGCGTTATGCGTTTTCATAAGTATTGTTGATATAATAGTTCCTGAAAAAAATTCTGCGCATAAGTCAGAAATTTGTAATTTTCTGAGGTAATTTTGCAAACATATTTGCATATTGATGAGTAAGTAGTGAATTTTTTTAACCACTGATTTCGATGTGTTTTTTCTTTCAATTTAAGCGAGTTTTCGGCGAATAATTCTTATTTCAAAATGTTTGCATGCTTAAAGAGGGGGCGTCGCGCATCATATGGTCTTATATTAATGCATATGATTATAAGAAGTGCAATTGTGTTTAAAGATGTACCTTTTCAACAAGGCGTTTCTAATTTATATTGCATTTTTCCCATTGAGGCTTTCCATTCCAGCTTGATGAGTGACATATCTCGACCATCATATGATGCTTCTGCTGAGCTCATTCATCGTTCTGAATTGAGAGCATTGACTTTTGAAACTGCACTGTCCTGGCATTCGACAATTTCTAGCTTGCTGTTAGAAGTGAATGATTCCACTCACTGAAGCAATTGCCTTTCATTGTATCCTCTAAACATAGAGAAAGTCTAACACAGACGCGAATAGGAGAAGACAACGTAGAAGCGTTCTACCTTCCTCGAGGCGTAATTTAGTAAAGCAGTCGCTCAGGCTGGGCACAGAGATCATAGGATTGGGTTCTTTATCAAGGTTGCAAATGTTTTAGTGGAATATTGCCCACCAGTCGGTCACTTCTTTTCGTTAAACTATTCCATACGTAGTTAATTTATTTTTCATTCTCTTTAACTGTTATTATTATATATTAGTTGCTCTTTTACTGTTCAAAAGATTTGCACCAAACTTCTATCGCTGTATCTTGAAATAAAATAACAAATCTTCTCCGCTCATTTGATCTATAGGATTCTTCTTTATTTCCTGTAAAAAGAATAAATATAGCCTCAACGAAGAAGTGATGGATTAAATACGCATGTCCAAGGCGCATAGTTGCATTTCTTATTGCATTTCTCGAATATTTTCTGCAATGAAATATGGGTATGAATTCCATTCGCATAATCCTCTAGATGTCATTAAATTTATGAGTGCATTTTCATTCTGAAAGAAAGCTTCGAATGAATAAAAAGTCAATTTCATCGTTCAGCAGTTATCCAAACATTAGCCTTCATTGCAGAACATATTATAATGATTTAATCTTATCGTTACTGAGTAAGAACGATATTTCATAAGCGACATTCATTGGTTTGCACTCTTCGCGTCAACTTCTTTTATTCCATAACGTCAAGCGCGTAGCATTGAGAAGACATTATAACGTCAAAAATAGCCAAACTTAGTTATCCTTAGAGGGCATTTACTCGTTAGAGGAAAGCGAATAACGATAGTACTGAATCTGTTTTGTTGAGCCGTAGAAACCTATTGTCAGTTGATGAACAGTCTGTTAGCAACTGACAAACACGTTTCCAAGACCTCTTCGTTGCGTCTCATTTCCCATTATCACCCAAACCGTTAAAGGCGCATTTCAATCTTTCCATCACTATTTGCAAACAACTCAAATATTCCTGATCATAAAGGCGAAATGAGCTCAAATGTCGCCATAAACGCATAATGCATCTCATTTGTCTCTGAAATGAAACAGTGATCACGCGTTGAATTTGCCAAAAGAATAAATAAATTGAGATAGCGCAATCATTGCTCTAGCCGTCAGTGAACAAACGTGCCGATATGTTCGCCATGAAAAAGCGATGTTCGATGCGCCCGCATGTTCATCCCTGCGGATTTATTTAAACACCTGCAAATCTTTTTTTTGCACATTTACATGCTCAGCTACTTGTTACCTTTATATCATCATACTGAAAGAAACGGCGCAATATGTTAGTGATGTCATGTCGCTTTGGCCCATTTACGTCTCCAATGCGACAATTACGTCTTTGCTTGAGAAATAATTTATGAGTAACTAGCAAACTCTAGAAGCCGTATTGGTGACGCATATTTTATTTCGTTGAATTATTCATATCGCTAGCGGGAAATAGTCTTTGATTATCCAAGTACATAAATAAAACTGCAATTGCGCTGAACTACATCAGCGGGCCGATTAATTGGCATCATTAAAGCCATTGAAGAATCTCATCAATCGTATCTTGTGCACTTTTGCCTTCATCTAACCGATTTCTTGCGCTATTCATGCGTTACATGTTGAAAAAATCGTCACATTTATTAAAATGATTTCTAATAGATATGAAGTTCTTTAGTTTTTTATAGCAGACGTACTATTTTAAAGCATATGATGAGGAGAACAAAAAGAACACATCTGTGCTTTAAAGGTTTTTAACTGCTTCAATAGCAAAGTCATCATTTTCATCGCCTTATTACTGACTGTTTGATAAGCACTTTTTTTTCATTCAAATGAGCCGTTATCGGTGAATTTTCTTGATCGATTCATTGAATGAGATTTGAAAAGCAGCTGATCTTCGCATATTTATGCATAGATTATATTAATTGCTCAAACTTCCCGCAAATTTTGTTTTTTTTTGCATAAACCACTTGCACAACTTCGTTTTCCTCAGCTTTAGCGCTGTCTTCATATTTCTGTCAAACCTTCACACTTTGCCTCACTCCATACAGACGAGTGTGTTCATTGAATATCGAGATTTAGTTGTCCAGCTGCAGACTATCACGTTTTCCGTTACGTTTTCTGAGTACGTCCATTATATGTGGATGTTCTCTCTCGCAATGAATTTTTTTTTCTCTGCTACATCTATACATGTCGTTCTTTTCAGCGTATGTTAATCGAAGACAGTGTCTTCCAGAGTTTGCTCATGTTGCTGCGACTCTGCGAAAAATTTTTTAAGCTCACGAAAGCTAGGTTCGCTTTTTGAGATCCCTCACAGAGGTGAAGAAACCGACGCGATGCCCGCGAGGTGTGGCTGGCTTGCAGAAAACAAATCACTCCGCTAGGGCGTGGAATCTTTAGCGTGCAGGAGACCCCGTGATGAGGAACCTTGTTTCCCAAAATTAACGAGTCATCTGTATGCGGGGCCTTTGTGAGGAAGCCTACTCGACGTGATGACGGTATGGAGATGAACTCCGAACACTAGTAATTTTTGCCCCTTATATTATAATGCCACCAGGTGTGGAAGGGACTATTCCTGATTCTTTCCATCTCATCGGTCAATCCAGTCGAGCGCTTGAGAGAATTTCTTGCTCTATTATTACCGCTACGATCCTTCTTTCGCATGTGCGCCGCAAAGAGCGTCAAATAAATGCTTTCTTGGGATCCAAACAGCTGCACAAGTTGTTTTCTGGTATTATTACAATGGAAAAACAAATTATGCGGCTGTTTTGATCAAATAGCTGTGCTTTCGCCATTTCCTTCTTCAGTAACCAGTGCAGTTGCGTACGTCAGTCATGATTGGTGGGTGTTATTGGTTATTTTCGTCTTATTTTTCGTCTTATCGAGAATGACGATGCAAACAACGGCAATTTATTTGCGTCAAATTCATTATACTGCCTATTTCCAAGCTATCACCTGATGCAACACTTCACAGTACTTTTGACGATGTTGCGCTTTTTCGAGCATCACTGCAAATCAACTAAAACATTAAACGAGCTTTATAGCAGCTTATTGTTGTCCGCTCTTAAATAATCGCCCATTTCAGATATTTCCAAATTCTTTTCGCACATTATTCTGTTTGAAGCTATTGTCGAATGGATGCGCACAAATTTCACTCAAAGATAGCTGCTGACTTCATAAAGAGCACCTTCGTATAGAATCCGCAATATCCTAGTATCGCTAGCAGTAGATATTTCTTTTCTTGACGGGAATTTTCAAAATTTGATAATTTTAGCTCTGAAAGAGGCGGCAATGTGCAACACATAGGCGGTTGCGCATCTGATTAGTCCGTTGATGGACTCTCATCGTTTGCACTTCTGCTGCAATAGTTCAGCAGCTGAGATATATATTCCCAATGGTGCTTGAATTCTGCAACGCGAACGAAAGATTTTCTTTTAATTTCCGTACCACGTTTCCCTAAGACGTGCCCTACAGTTGCCTCAAATCCAAGCGATCTTGATCGCGCCCGTTAGCGCAAGACATGACTTTTGCACCACATCTTTGCTGGCTCTTATGGCTGCTGAAATAGTTCTTGTGTGATTAGAATCAATTTCTCCTCTAAAGTTCGTTTGAAAAGATGCGCAAAGCTTTATTAGTAGTTCGTGCTCATTTTGTGCAGCCACTTAAAAACCAACGTTCTTGATCAAATAGATTGTGATCTGAATGCATTTTCTCAAATCTATCAGACCAGCCATTTGATAACAGAAGGATGTGAAAGAAAAGATCACAGAAGGAAATACAGCAGAAGAAACATTCAGGTTCATTAAGAAGAAAAGAAATATTTTGCTTCAAGGAAGGTTCCTTCGTTTCTCGCTATTCGTTTGTACATGGGTGCAATAATCGCAGAGCAAATGAGGACTTACTGTGGGCAGCTTTCGATATACTTCTAGCATTGTGGTCCATAAGATCCTGGACATCGAAGTCTTTCCGAAATGACATTCGGGTATACCGGAAAAGCGGACTCGAACAATGTGAATGGTTTTATACGAGTTCGGAGCACTTCGAAAATTGGAAGTATATCATCCCATGTCCTATGCCGAATTCATGCACCCGACCACAGTTAAGGTGACTCTTCCGAACTATCATCTTCTTTGGCGAAAGACCTGTTTCGCGAGAGCTGTAGCTCTCGCGTTTGCCTCATAGATATCACGTATGTTTCTTGCCTCATGGATATCACACAAATCGCTCCTTGATCTCAACCCTTTCTATTCACTCCCTTAGAGGAAAAGATGATATAAGTTCTGAGATCTCAACCAGTCGAGTTGCAGTCAGACTGCTGACATTCGTTGAAAGGAATCGGGCAGTTAAGAAAATACGAGTGCAGAAGAATTAGTTGAGAACATCGTCCATGGAAACTCATCCTAGAACTCCAAATTTTCGACCCCTTCTCTCCTCTCTCTATTTGGTCATCAGAGCTCTCCGTTTGTTGCTCATTGAAATAAGGAGTAGGAGTGAACTTAGTTTTTTAGTTTTAGCTTCATCAAGCAACAAGCAAACCCTGACAATTTGCTAATCAAGAAGTCGCATATCTCAGCTAATTATATTCGGGTCGACGAATTTGACCATAGGATGATGTAATGCAAATTTCTTCATCAATGATTGAAATGCAGGCTTCCTCTTCCACGATTCTGTCACTTCGCATGCAATTTATCGTAACTAATTATTCGACCAGTTGCTATCCTCAATTTCACTTGAAAGGAAAGGTTGCGGAGTACGAAAGTATCAAGAATTTGTTTTTGCGACGTGATCCCCTCTTCAAACGTCATCCAGTTCCGTTTGTGGATTGCATAGTATGAGGTAATTGCCGACTGAAGGAACATAATCATAGCCGCCTATTGCCGCCTGACCTTCCATAAATTTCGAAAGTTCTATAGATGTTGCACGTGCACATTTGCACATCATCCAGAAAAATGTACGCATGTGATTTCGGACAAATCCTATTCCGTGAAGTGCCGTAGTTTGCGTTTTCCTATTGAAATGTTTCGTATTAGTAACAATTTCGGCTAACAATTTTAAAATTATTCCTCTGTTCTTTCCCCTTGCATATTTTTTATTGTGGTATAAAACGAACAGAGGAATGCATCTTAAATTTTTTTTTTTAAATCACCATTGGGTGTTAGTGCTTTAATATAGCTATTCGCTCCCCCTCCCGCTCCTTACTGTCTTAACGAGGATTCGCGAGAATGCTTTTTGGGTTTATTTTGCCTATCTACCTGAGACATTTCCAGAGGCTTTTTGTGCGTTTCTAATGCATAGTAGATGAGGTTATAAAATTTTCTAAAAGTGTATATGTATGTTGGAATCTAAGCATATGCTCGCGGAATTAAATTCCACACGTATTTGCATAATCAAATGTGCGCCGCTTAGGCGTTAGCGCCGATTCCTTTACTCATCGTTGTTCATAGTTGTTCTTGAAGGATTCGGTGACAGCGTTCTTCGCTAAATGGAAATGAAATATTGAGCACATTGTTTATTGTGTTCAGCACACCTTTAACACGATGGAAATGCGATATTTCGTTTGACTACCGTCAAAAATTTTGTTCACAATTGGTACTTATGTGGTTGAGATTATGATTGGGGAGGGCTATCAGTGATAAAAAAGTGAAAAAAATCGTCACTGAGAAAAGGCAACTTTAGATAAAGTGCTGATAGGTTGGTGTCTCTGAAAAATTTTATGATCCGGAAGGGAAATTGGCTGGTAAATTTTCACAATTTAATTTGAACTGTTTCCCACTCACATATTCGTGCATACAGTGATCGAATCAATTTAATCGCATCCATTGGCGCCTCCGCGGCTTCATGTGAATGGTCCATAATTTTTCTAGTCGACAGCTTGTAGTTATATGAAAGCTTGATGAAGATGATGGCAGTATACGGCAATCTCAAGGGCAACTGGTCGAGTTACGTGGATTGGCTATCCACATGAGCTGGAGATGTTCCAGTTGCGTTTGGTGCGTGCTCGTCATTCCCTTGTCGCAACCAACGATAAATCACCTAAATAGTTTGCGCTAGTTCTTCGAGAGCATGAGAGCATCGGATCATTCTGAGAGCTTCGGCGCATATTGGGCTGTTTCTTTCCGCACGCCGAAGAGTAAAGCACTGATCTCTCCTTTTGGATCTGAAAGTGTCCGAAGATGATTTTGTTGATATGTTTTATCACATTCTGATGCAAAATTCGAGTATCCTAATACGGTTTGTTGCACTTAACATATATAAGTAGCCAAAGGTACAAGTTTAATCTTCAAGGTCTTTCTCAATTCTAAACATCATATTCATTTCTTCGATGATCGCCCAGCATGACGGGCGATGGACAGCAGGAAGATTTGTTAGCGAAATCATGGAAAAGACTGCTTGATCCACAATCTAGGACTTCGGAACTTCCAGATTGCTAAATTTTCATATTTCTCAAGGTGTGAAGCTTCCGTTACATTAATATGGCAAGGTTGCTGAACCGTCTAGATCGTTTAGCTCTAGATCTATAGCTACAACGATGATTAGCATTTTTCGCAACGCAATTTGTCTTTCCGCATGCAGTTGCAAGTGCTTTCTCGTTAAATGGAATGCAGATTTATGCACAACGCGTGGCGTGTGCTGCCGCAATTTCGCACTATTGCATTCCTGAAAAATAAACGTTTGCTGCCTCTCATATGTATCAGCTGACAGTTCCCACATTTCAAAATGTACCTGTTGAAGTCAGCTTATGTTTCATTTTTATCGTTACCTTGCATTCTCATAGATACTAAACCTGCTGCGATGGTTTTATCAAACGAATAGCTGAGATTTCTGAATCACGCTGAAATGTACGTACATCAGGCACGCATTTAACTGAATATGAAAATAGCTTCATGTAGATTTCTTATTCCACCGTTCGACCCTCGTTTACGAAGGCCGCCAAACAGGGAAGCGCTGTTATCTAATGGCGATGATCATGGCTACTGTTAGTGATTTAGCTCATGATTATAAATGCTGTTATTCAATTCTTTCATGTCTTGATAAAACACTCGTCCTGTTGGAAAACCATGCTCATACCTTGCAATGATGGAATTTTTGACCGTTTTGCTCTTTTGTACTATAACAGTAATGCATACTTGCGAAGTGAATTGTTTGTAACCGCATGCATGCTTTCATGTCAAGAATTTCCTTCAAATGTTGCATTTATCGAATGCGAATGAAGAGGAGAAAAGCATGAATTTGCATTTCATGCCATATGTCATCACTTCATCTAGTGTTAGGCATTTTTGAAGCGTTCAGATAACTCATGGGAAAGCAAAGTAAATTGTAAAATTAACTTTTCGAAGAAACTCGATCCATTTATGAAAACACAGCAGTGAAATCACTCGTCCAGTTGACGGCTCACCATGCTCCTTCACCTTCCTTGCGCAGGTGCTTAGTTTCACTCATGCTATAGTTTTTCAAGGCGATAATCAGCCGAGGTGCATGAAAATTTATATAACTTCATCATTCTGTGCTTCAGAAAATTTCATGAAAATCGATCGTGCATGGCACTGTGCACGCAGCCGATCTGATTTAACTTTGCTGAACTGTTCTATCCATTTTTAGCACCGCATACGAGAAAACAACGCAAAACTTAGGGATGTATCATTCGACGAGTATGTGATAGATGGACGGATATGATCGAATGCATTGCGATGCTCATTATGAGGTGAATTTTGCGTATGAGCATTGCAAAATTTATGGCATCAATGTCCAACGGATGTCGGCATTGACTGCCGAAAACAGCTCAACGTTGCCACGCCTCTTTTCAAATGCTAACGTAAACATCAGCTTTCCTCTATTTGGTTCGTTTTAAGCCGCGATGCTGTTCAATGTTTTGATGCTACCCCTCGTCTTATGTAAGCACGTGAGAAAGCATCATTTTTTATTGCTTTTCAGTGAAGCACACGCTTCACACCAACGCCCGCCCGAGTCGCCGCCTACTTTTTCTTTCAAGTGTTTTCGTGACGCTACTCATGATAGCACAGATTTTGCCCTGCATAGAGATTAATATCATGCCAGCGAACTTTGTGAGAATTCTTTTCATTTAGCACTACTGAAAGAACTCTGTCGTTGCTGTTCCTTTATTAGTACACTAAAACAGCACGCTCAGAGAGTCATTTATAGCTTGTATGGACTTTTATCACCTTCATCAGATCCCTTCTCATGACCTTGCCGTCCTAGCGCACATCCACTCCTCCTACTTTGCCCTTCGAGCGTGCCGTAGCCAGCACTCCATGAAACATTTCCACCGCCGGGTCCGCCCACTGGGTTTCTGGTTGAGCGCTACGACGCCTCCCGTTGAGACATACGCAGGTGGTGAGCCATGTGGTACACCTACTGTCAGCCATCCATGCTATCTGTCCTGCCCATACGCATTAACGTTTTTCTAGTTGGTGGACCACGTCAGCAAATTTCATTGCTGATGTGGTCCAGGGTATTTTCGCAAGTGATATGACCTCACATGGATAGCACGCCTATAAGGCGTTCCATTGCTCTTTCCAAAACGGTCATTCCTTCTTCGTCTGCATTTCTTGCTGATCAGCATTTCACTCCGTACAGCAACGCAACAAACGGGCTGCTTCGGACTTCTCCTTACACGTTGTACTATCGTCTTGCACTACTCCAAGCAGCGTCGACAGAGCTAGCGAACGTGTTTTTATATTCGTTTTTCGCATTCAGCACATCAATTTCTGCAGTCAAGTGATGAGATTGTAGAATTTGCTGCAGGAAAAAATGCAGAAAAAAGATATAGTAGAGGATTGTGTCACGTTGTTGTGTCCTTTTTATACTGTTCAGGGAAATGTCCAGCAAATCGGGTGGATGCAAAAACAATGTAACTTTCATTGGCATGCATAAATCATTTAAGGTGATGCAGCATTACTTCCGTTTGCATGCTGCAGCAAATGCGGCACTTTTTGCAGATATCTGGGTGTATCATGCGCTTTGATATTAATGAGCCTCAGCTGACTCTCTAATATAATACCTGACCTAAGCTTCATTTAACGCGATTTTTAGGTCGATAGTGCGTATTCCTACATGGGTAGATGACACCTTCAGCCTCACTTCTTTGATTCCCTATGGCTGCCAGGTTTGACTCAATGGTCGGAAGTTTTCATATTGTTCGCGTTTAAATAATGTTGTGGATGCATGAAAACTGCGCATCCTTTTGAAGAACGCTAATTTTCTGAATCTGCTACCATGCTTGAAAATCTCAGAGTGTTCACTCTTGAATGAGATATTTCTGTTGTGACCTTCTCTAAATCTTTTTTTGGAAAAGTATAAATGATCGGTGAAGGAGAAAGCGTAAAATGCTTTCCTTTCTTTTGAAAGTTTGCTTCCAGAGGTCTTTGTCCCATAAGTATGCTCTTGAGCGTCGAAATCTTATTGCAGTTAAGAGCTATCTTGAAGTGGTGGAGGCGATGACCTTTCCAGCACCTTATTGCAGTGATTATCTAGAAAACTGCATGTTCGAAAAATGCTATAGTAGATCCTTGTGTCTTGCTATCCATTTCATGAGCGTTTTTAAATTTTCACGTAGCGTATTTTTGAACTGCACAGCTTTTGCATAATTGTAACATCTGATGCTTTAGTTCCAGAAATCATTAAAATCACAACGACACTGGGAAAAAAGTGTGGTGCACGTAGTATGAATGTATGCTTTTAGCTTCCGAGGAGTGAAGACTTTTGGCGTATTTTTCCATCTTTCGAGTTGAGTCACTATCCGGATTATTAATTTTGAACGCTTGAACGGAAAAAAAATTTTTGCACATTTTATGGCCGGTTCCGCCGCAGTTCCGCTGAATCGCTCTCACAGAACCAAGCTGTTGTAGAAAATCTACGCGCATGGTCGGACAAACCAAATCTGAGCTCACCATTTGTGCTTTTTTAGCCGCTAATGAAAGCATCCGATATGTAGAGGTTTATCATGCCGGTCTCTTTGGCAAGCTTCACTGTTTCCTACTTCTTCAAAGAATTTAAAAGATTTCAGTAGAAAATAAAAGAACTAATAAATATAAAGTACGGCTTTTTATCATGGAAATATGCTTTGGGATCACAGGTTTCCGAAGTGGAAGAGGGGAACTTTTTTATTAAAAATACACTGGGTAGGCACACGTGTATGCATGGTAGGCATCACGATGAGAAACTCATTGAAGAATGGCCACTCGATAGGCATGTTCATCACCAATGCAGCCGAATGCTTAAAGCATGCACATTTGCTCATTCATGAGATGTCTCCTTTTGAAGCAGAGGCTGAAAATCCCGAACAGACTTATAACGACCTCTTTCTGCTCCCCGTCCCTAAATAACCATATATTTTTGGCGCTTCTGTTGATGTGAACATTTTCCTAAAGCTATTTCATTAAGCAAATTTTATGTTCGTTGATTTTCGAGATGGTAGATAATATTCCCAGTGGAGAAAGTGAGCCAAGAGGCGTAACACGCTGTTTAGTTCATTAACTAGATTGACGCTATTCTTCATAGGTTCACTGCGCATATTTCAGTGGCATTTTTATCTGTTTTTTCAAATACAATTGCTTGAGAAGTAGTAAGGCGATGTTGGTAGTGTGCGACGGGTAGGATGCCTCTGCAGCGGGATTTTTCAGACATTCGGCGAATATCTCCTGTGTTGCACCCCAATCTTGTGATACTATACGTGATTACATTGAAGTACGTTTTGGCTTATGCGCTAGTGGCAGAGCTATTATTTTCCTTCCGAAGAGGATTTATTTGAAAAAGAAGCCATACAGCCAGCGGTTTCTAAACTTCTGCTCACTAATATGGACTTCGATCACCGTTGCATTCCGATGTTCACTTCTTTGCCTTAAACGTTCCATGGGAATTTCAACAAGCAGATGAGCAAAATAAAACAAACTGGAACTAAAAAGCTAATATATTCAGCAGTTTTTCCCCTTAACATCTTGATGTTCTCAAGCTTTCAGCGTTTATCCATCTTCCCGCGTCATACAACTATGAAATAAGTGTATTGGTAAAAGAATGCATAAAACGAGCCTCATCGTTGAGGCGTTAAAGTCTTCAAAAATGTGATAAGTCATCAATATCTCCGACTTTTGGTGCAATGAACATCGGCTACTTTTTTGCGTAGATATTCCGGTGGGCAGAAGTATATCGCGGCTTAACGTACGACAATCCAGAACTTTAGCTTGTTTTCAATGATGGTTGCAAAGGTGGTATATGGTATACCTAAAGGAGGCAACTGCGATGGTTTCTTCTTGTTACCAAAAGAATGTGTTCTCTTATCTTTTATTTTCGAAAACATCACCTGCGCAACTGTTCTCCTATCACCTGCAAAGTCATAATCGATCGCCTATATCATCGCACTTTTTAGGAATATTTGATACTACGGCAAAAAATAAATCTTTGTATGCAGATTTGTGCAAGTTCGAACCATTCGAAACATATGAACAATTAATCGTCATAGCGACCAATCTTTCACTAACCACCTCATGCCGTTTTCTTTTATATTTGCGACCTCAGCAGGAGTGATTTCTTGGCAGCAAATCCGGCGGCATTAAATCGAATTATCTTAAAAAATTTGTCAACAGAATCTCAAAATCAGCCTGCATTATTCCAAAAATAGTACATGAGCCCAGTGTCATATATGGTGGGCGCATAAAAAGTGCACATTGAAACGCTTATTGGGAGCACCTGTTGTCATAGGTGATAACCTATGCACATACGTAATGAAAATGCTTTCAGATGATTCTTTGTGTTTCTTGTATCCTACAATATGTTTAGCGTTCTAAGAAATTCCTCTGTACGTATATCGTGAATTAACTTAAAGATATATGTTATGGTATTGAATAGCAATTACACTGTTCATCCACGAACTCATTTCCACATTTTCTTCTACAAGTGATATATTCCTGTTTCCATTTGCTATTCTATTCTTTGCCAGACCGGCGCAGCTTTACACACCGCAACTATATGGTTGCCTATAGCTATTATAAAGACAGGAAAAGAGTCTGTAGTTATCTGCTTATATATATATATATATATATATATATAAATGTATGTATATATATAGTTATCATATCATATATCACTTTTCCAGAAATTCATGCATCATTCAAGTGCCGGCCAATTGTAGGCATTTATTATGCGAATAACCAGACGAGCTCTGATTTCCAGTTTTAAAGCCAGTTCCGCTCTCAACTTTGGCGAAAGCATTCCAACTGAAGCATGCTTATCGCAGTTGCTTATGTGTGTTTTTAGCGCAAAAATATATCATCATTTGTGGTTCCCTGTTCCATCAGTGTGGCAAGCACATGTCGACTCGGCGGTATAGTGTCACAATCATGTAAGTTTTTGGAAATTCATTGAAAGTCTCATAATCTGACTGTAAAGAACACGTAGGAGTAAAACTTCGTTTAAAAAGACGAGCTAGGAGGACCTTTGGATGACAAGGTTCGAGAATCGTCATTTCTAGCGTTCTGCCGGAAACTGCAGCCTTATTTGACCTGCTTCGCATCAGACCATTCTCGTACAACTTCGTCTTATGACGTGACTTAAAATGTGCTTTCCTCGGAAATCCAAGTAGCACTCCTTCCGTTGAATCGATGCCAGAATTTCCGAATCTCCATAGTTTTTGTTCTGTCGAGCAGTTCGTATGCTACGGTCTGTTGAACATGAATTAGGAAACGTCTTCTTAGATAAGCTGAGGCAGCGGTTGCATTTCCCATGGATACCTCGAATTTCACTGCTACAAAAGTTGTGATGTAATGAAGCCGCGGTCACTAAACACCATTATATTAGATGCGACAGGAAAATAGTTTGGTTGCGGTACCTAGCATCGTTCACGTCTCCCCCTTTCCTCTCTCACCTTCCGCCTCCACTCTCTCCTGCATCCACTTTCATAATGTCCTTTAAGAGTTACGCAGGCATGTTTATTAGAACACGATTTGCATGTGAACTTTCCAACAGAAACGTTGATATGCATGAGAAGGTGAACGAGAAAAGTAAAAAAAAACGAAGAAATGTTTTTAAATTAGAATAAAGCAGATAACTGCAGAAGTCATTCAGATGCTACACAACCACGAATATTTGGTGGGACGATAATTAAGCGGGATTCGAAGTGACTTATAAATAGGACTTGTGTGGAACCGTTAGAGCAAATGAGAATATTCCCCACTTCCTTTCTGATGTTGTTGATTCTATGCCTTCCTCCAGTGCCTGTTAGAGCTACACAACAAATATGTGCATTGTGATGTGCCATCTGAGGTATTTCTCTAAATAGATCCGCTCGCATGGATTTGCGTTAGTAAAGCATCCTTTGAGACATCGTACGCCTCCACACACCTATGAGTTTCCTAGTGTAGCTTCGCGAAAGTTCAAATTCGCAAAACCACTCTGGAAAAGTATGGAATCCGAAATTTCGAAAAACTTGCAATGGATTGGCATTTTTTAATCAATCGATTGAAGAACATATGGAAAAACAATGATTTCTACTTTGCATCAGATGTCCTTTTAGTGCAAAGAGGAACGCTGTCTTGAGTGTGGTGTTAATTTATGCAGCCGTTGCCTATTCTGAGTGTAACCATTGAAAAACAAGTACTCCAACAATCCTTCCGATACGCTGCTGCACTTGTCAAGAGCGCTATCCGTTTCTGCGCAATCAATCCAATGTTGGGTCAAGAGAAGTGCTTGAGCTCGTATGAAATGTTTATTCAGCTTTAACTAATGCTGAGCCTGAAACTGTGGTGCTTCTAAACTGTATCAGTATAACAACATTTACGCGCACCTAGAGCGATAGAGTGATAGGAGCGATATCTTCTGCCACAACATGTTCCTTTAGTACAAATTGGGCCGCCGTCTTCTGACGTGATCCTCTTTGTGGCCTAGGGGGATACTGGATTGATTACCGACAATAAATTTACTGGGGGCTGTAAAAAGTGCACGAACGATGCATCAGTGCGATTAGCCATAGTCAGTCCAAAGCGAGTTTGACTAAAGGAAGATCAAATAGTACACTTGATGGGATCGTATTTAACATGAGGCAGCACGTATTGCAGTTGTAGTGCACCTTAAGTGAAAATATTCTAAGAAAGTTTATGGATAACAATTTCTTCGTCACTCCGAGTACCCCACATTTCCGTCATTTACGCTGTCCCTGATATAGTTGTTTTCCAGAATTCATTTCCCTGATTACTGCCGCTGTTCATACTCCCATCAGAACACTCGCAAGTTCACCACCACTTGGCATCCAGATGAACTTGATGACGGGGAGTTCTAGTAAAGTGATGGTCATCGGTCAGGAAGAATTTGCTGTAGAGAGTAGAAATTCTCTGTAGTTACAAGCTGTGATTGAAAACTATGATGAAGTTTTT
Organism: Baylisascaris schroederi; assembly: GCA_006503575.1. NCBI lineage: Eukaryota > Metazoa > Nematoda > Chromadorea > Rhabditida > Ascarididae > Baylisascaris > Baylisascaris schroederi. The sequence goes on from QEWY01002836.1 coordinate 231,439, forward strand.
GAATAAAAATTATCTCGAAGAGTGGAACTAACAGATCCTTTAGAGCATTTTTTATGCGAAGCATCCACAATAACGTTGCGATCAACTGCAGCGATTTTCTGCAAAAATTTGGCGAATCGCGAGATGATCCCTGGCTCACAATCTAGAGATTAGTGAAAAAGCGACCATTGTGCGATGATGGATCGAAAAATATTTTCATGAATTTTCTTTTATTTGGAGAACGTGTAAGTTTTTACTTATACATAAACATTAGCTATACTCGTCCTGACAATGAGTATGGGCTAGTACAGGACATATCGGCAGTAGTGGGTATCTAAATGAAACGGAGTCTTTTGTGCTTGCTTTCCGAACAAGGATAAAGAATTGTAAAAGAAACTATTCGACTCGTCTGGAACTCTCACTCTATCGTTTGGTCGAAAACTGCGGAACCCAACGTTGTGGCTTTTCCCCGCTGCGCTATTTCAAACAATGTTTATATATATCAACGACTCTGCTCGGCTAGTGTTTTCGGCTTTGCTCAATTTGGAACTCTCAGAAACGCGCTGGTTTTTTTCTTTTTAAACTCTTGAGTGCTTCTCCAGTTCATGCATAACGTAGTGGTCCTCATCCTTTTGATGCCATCCACAGCCCTACTTCTCCAAAACGAATAGACTACAAGCCTGCAGGGAGCATGTCTGTGACACAGCAATGGAACTCTTTCGAATTTTCACCACCAGTTTTCCTCCCTGTTCTTCACTCTTCCATATTCCACGTTCTCGTTGTGCAAAACTAGGCGTTAAAAGTGGAATTCATACTCGTGCATATCCTTTTGAACATTGAAGAATCCGACAAAAAATCGATTAACTGTGTGCCACCTCACTCCTCCTCCTCCCTCCTTCCCTTCTTCCTCCGCCCTCCCTCCCCCAGACATACACAAAACTGAAAAATTTCTTCTAATTTTGTGAACCTATCACATTTCTTTTTTATCTCTACGTTGCTGGGGAACAGACTGGAAATCTCACCATTCGAAGATGCAATTTGATTTCTTAAATATGTTCCCCGCCTCATAGACGATAAAAAAAGCATTTATGCGAACGTTGACCATAGAAGCGTTTGTTATGCACAAGTTCAGAAGTGCAATAGAGCGAATCGAGCAGGTCATCCGTTTCCGATTTTCTAGTGAATACAATCAGCGGAGCACGTTTTACAATCTGGAAAAATGTGCAAACATAACGCAAACGGTAAATGATTTGCGCAGAAATGAATCAACCTTTAAAAAATCTGGCATAAATTCTTCTATTTATTTTACTTCATCTTTAAAAATCCGCCGGAGATGTATCATAGGATATTCCTGTATCTTTGTTTCCCCAACTCAGGAGTATGACTGCCTTCTTATGTTACAGTTCAACTTAATGAGTTCTCTAATATTGCTAGTGACATGACAAGAATTTTAGATTTTTGAAGCAGACGGCTGATACGATTGCCTCAAATTAGCAATAAGAATGATTTTATTCTTCTGCATTTTTGACCATGGCATCCGGACTATTCTTTGCATTGAACTGAAATTACTACATCATCTCATAAATGTTGGTTGCTAAATTCTTTCCACGTTTTTAGGCATTAAATCACCATTTCATGTCATTTCTTGTCAGCTCACCTGCGTTTCTCTATTTTTTGGTCGATTTTTGGTGCAATCCATAGACTGGTTATGAAGTACTGTTTAGGTCCCATCAACCTTTCATATGGACAGCAAAACAACACATGGTGACTGTGCATATTCTCACTCAACGGCACAAAGTTTTCTACGCTGTTGATGTCGTCGTTTCGATGTCAAAATATCCGATAGTAAACGTTCAAAGATACCCGAACATTCACATCCTTTTATTTCGAATCCGAAGTATTTAGCGTTTCTATTGATGGCGTTGATATATCATATAGGTTTGCGTAGAAGAAACATGTTAAAACGTATGTCTTTAGTTAATCAAATTTGATAACCACAAAGCTCAATTTCAACTTGCAGAACAGAATGACGCCGTCAAGGCAGAAACGACCATCAATATTTGCCGATGTGGACTTCTCGTTCACAGTGAGTCTTTTTTTCACCAATTCTGTGCAACCAAATAACAACAGCTATTTCATAAAGTCTGGAAAAAATTTCTAAAGTAATATCAAGGGGAAACGAGGAAACCGAGCCGTGGAATAGGTACCAAAATATTTGCTATCACCATTCGGTTTGTCCAATGTGCAATGATGTTGAAGTGGAAAGTCTAGGGTCAACGCGTTGTTTTGATTCGCCTTGTTGTTGTATTGCTGAAACCGTGTGACCATAATTATATGGTTCATCTTATGCATATGATAATCCGCTGTCGCAAATATCTGGCGGCTTTATATTCCTGCAGAGATTGGCGGCATGAGATTATTTTATCTATGTTGGTGGAAATGTAAAATCTATTTTCTTAAAGGGATATGATAATGAAACATTCCTAATTGTGACCAAATTGGACATTTTTGAATCGTTCAATCATATCCAGTCACTCATTCCCCCGTTGGAATCTTTTTGGCTACCTACGTTCACATTTCATAGAATGGCCGAAAATCCGAGAAAGCTCCGTTGCTTTAGGAATGCTAGTCATTGCAAAGCGTGTGGCTATATGCTATAGAATGAAACTTGGCGTGGGAATTAAGAATGGCTGTGAAGTCTCAGTACTTCCTGCAATCTTCTTCCCTATTTATTTGCTTACTACATAATGACGCCCACTCACTTCAGGATGATACTCGAAATTGACTGGGAATTGCCACTGAAAGAATGTCATTACCAATGAGCACAGTAGAATAGCAATAGCTACCATTCCAGAGATGAAATGCAATTAAAGTAGAATTTGCTACTTCAAAAGATATTTCAACCAATATATCCCTGTTTTCGCTACATAGGTGCCACGAAAAAGCTCCTTTGCTCGTCCTTTCCTTGTTCTATGCGTGCCATTGGCGACTTCCTTGCATCTGGATGACTGCTGTCGAAAAATGCTAAGCCCTCATCTCCTCTTTTTTTATTATCCCTGAAGTATTACACCGATCGTGTTAACGCGTTTATTGGTTTCATAGACGCTTACATCCTTTTTTAGCTCCACTTAAATCTGCTTGCATTCCTTCAATTTCGGTTGTTCTTTAAAAATTATTTTGCACAAATTTTTTTCTTCCCTTTATAAGCCTTTTTCCCAGTTCCCTCAACAAACATTATAAAATATTTTAAAATTTCGTCCCAGATTTCCTACCATCCTTCTATATTTCTGACTCTGCTAAGCCGAAGTTTTTTGTTCCTCGTTACTTGTAATGAATGAATAAAATTTCTATGCACGTTCTTTGGAAGATTTCATTGGGCGAATTATTTCGCTCGGTGAGCGTTTTTTAAGCCGATTGAAACGGTTGCGAGGCACGAAGTCTCTAGGGCAAAACTAAATCGACCAATTCTGATGAAGAAGGAGTTTTTGGCCCGAAAAGCTTAAAAATAACATGTACGGCTTGCTGATCGTATGGCATCATTTTCAATACATTCCAAATGTCCTTCAAAAAAGTAGTCAAGTTTCGTGCGGCGGCATGGAAAGGTATACTTTGATAGGAAGCCTAATTGATCATGAGATGTTGAGTTGCTTTCAAATCTGTTATGGACGCAGCGGGCATCATCTTCTAGTCTAATTCGTCGTACACTCTCATGGTGGTCGACAATATGTCGTCGACTAGTGTGGGCTAGTATTACAGTATAGAGAACGCCATATGTGAAGCAATGTGTAACACCTGGAACTTACAAAAGTTGCTTCTTCTGCATGAAACGTTACGCTGGTTTTGCTACAGATCATTCATGTTTAAATAAATACTCTGCACCAAGCACTTGCTCAGAGACGTGGACTCAGACATTTATTTTCATATTTAAAAAGGCGGAAAAGCTGGTTTCTAAGAGAAATACGTTATTGATGTTCGCCATGTAAATGAGTTCAACTTCATCTTGCATATACATACTGGCGAAGGATTTGAATTTTGATCGAAAACCAAACGTCCTCATTTCTTTTGCGCTCGCTATCATTCAGTAAGCTGCATTTTGAGATATCTGTCCTATAGTATTTACTGAATAGCGAGGCATGTTAATGTGGTCTTAAGTACCAAAAAATATCGGCTTCTTCTCTTCTTTGTTTTCTGTTCTGCCAACGATTCGAAATTCTCCATCTTCTGCAAAAAAAACGCAAAAGTTTACTGGTTCTGCAGTCTCGTCTTTTTTTCTTGCTGTTTTCTCGCCTCACATCCATGGTGTCTCTCGTGTTGTGCCACTACATGGTACCCTGAATCGTGCCCGTTCTTAAAGGCTGAGCATGTGTACTCGTTCTATGTACATAACAATAGAAAGTTTTATGGTTCCCCGCACATTTATTTCCACCTCTATGTTTCTTTTATTTCATTGTTCAATTATATTATCGCAGTCACGTTCAGTTTCTGCATTCGTGACCTTAATTTTAGTACTGAAATAAGAAACAGTCACTAGGTTCATATCCTCACTTCTACTCTCGGTCATCGTAGTTTCGGTTTGTCCCTTCTTCCTGGATTCTTTTATTTTCATTTTTACATACATTCGTCTGTAATGATACTAGCATCTCTCCACGTGAAGCAACACCGAAACACACTTTTCCTCGCCTTATATGATGTTAGAAAAAATTGGATCAAATTCGTCCACCTGCGCCTGAGATACGACATGATGCAGTTGATGGTCGCGCACAGCAACGCATGCGCGGCACACATCCTCTCACCAGCGACACCTTTCCCCAGGTCACGTGAAGAAAAGTAGAAGGAAAAAGCTGAGAATAACACACTTGCGCCTTAGGGGCTCGCTATATCTCTTCCATTGAGTATAAGGGGCTGCGCCCCCTTCACACCACACACACACCGCACCTTTGATAAAATTCTAGTGCGTTCGATGCATCGGAGAGATGATAGGCGAACAAACAAAAACGAAATAATTCATCTGCTCATGCGTATCATCGACGTCCACATGAATTGACAGACACAAAAAACCACTTCCACATATCGGCAATCATTACTGCAGAGATCTTCAGCGCAATACACAAAAGCCCTACTGTCTGTAATACGCGTAAGACGAAGTATTGCCAAATCGGACTTCATCACAATATGCTACCACACACCAAAAAAGCGCATCTCATTTAAAGAGAGAAGAAAAATGATAAGACCCGGATTCTCGAAACTGATTCACATGAGACGAATGACAGAGTATTTCCTTTATCGCACCATTTTAATAAGCCTGTACAAAGTAGCAATGTGCACGTCAGCAATATTTGTACAAGTGGCAGTGCGGGCTCCAGCAGTATTACCACACCACACACAACACTCAAACACCACACACACCGCACGCACAGCATGCAAACCACACCACACTACACCACACACAATCAACCCCTACACACAACACAAGTATCCAAACATACGCGCACACACCACCCCCACAGACCCATACACATGCCAGGCGAAATCTATACCACAGAAACCGAAACGGACCACACACGACGACCCACTCGCACCACATACCACACTATCCCACACACATACATGGCAAACTGAAGCAGACCACGCATGACGTCGTACACACACCACACACGTAAACATACGAATATGCACACCTGCCTCTCCAGCACCACGCACCACAAGCACTCCACACGAAATGCAACTTCCCCTTCTCCACCTATATATTTAAACTACATATAAATGTATTATTTTTTTTTAGATTCATTTATTCACGTTGTTCACTCTAATAATTGGTTTGTGTGAAATTTCTATACAAATTTACACTAATAGATATTCTGGAATTTCTTCTCGAAAACCGCTAGACCTTTGGAGCTGCGGTTTGCTTATACCAACACAACTTTAAAAGCTGTATCAAACGATATATAGCTTATCACATTTGAAAACAAAAGTTGAAAAGCGAATCGGCGGCCAGAATCTCTGAAATCTCCATTTTTGCAGTTTTGGGGGTTCTGGTTCTTGGCCGATATTTGATAACGGTAAAAACGCTCTTTTGATTTTTTTTTAGCTTGCCGAGACCTCTCGAACTCTATATGAACCGTCGCTCGGGGACAAATAGGAGCCGAGAGAAAAAATCCCAAAAATTACGACTTTTCGATCGTAGGGGGGATAGGTAGAGGAAAATCTTGAAAAAGCATTTTTTTTGTCCCCGATTCCGATGATTTTGGTATCAGACGATAAACTCAATTAGGTGATCACGGATATGTGCATCATTCGCTGTTTATATGAAAAGAAGGAAATTATCGGCGCACGAATGGTGTAGTTTCTATACAAACGTAGTGTAATTGATATTTTGGAACTTTTTCTCGAAAACTTTTAGATCTATGGAGCAACGGCTTGCTCCTGTCAATGCAACTCTAAGACCTCTATCAAACGATATGTAGTTTTTTATATTTGGAAAGAGAAGTTGAAAAGCCATTCGACCGGCCAGAATTTCTGGAATCTCGATTTTTCAATTTTGAGGGTTCTGGTTCTCGGCCAGTATTTGATATAGGCAAAAGCGGTCTTGTGTTTTTTCATAAACTTGGCGAGTCCTCTCGAAGCATTTATGGATTATTGCCCGGAAGTGAACAGGAGCCGAGAAAAAAATTCCCAAAAATCACCTTTTTTCCATCCCGAAGGGTGATATAGTGATATTTTGGAAAAACTTTTTCTCTCCGATTTCCATTATTTTGGTACCAAATGACAGATCTCGATAAGCTGACCACGGACGCTTGCATTATTTGCTGTTTTATGTGAAAAGAAGGAAGTTGTAGGTGCACAAATGTTGTAGTTTCCATACAAATGTACAGTAATTGATATTTTGGAATTTTTTCTCAGGAGTCATTAGAACTATGTAGCTACGGCTTGCTCGTTCTTACATAACTCTAAAGCTCTATCAAATGATATATAGTTTATTTATTTGGAAACAAATGTTTCTAAATATATGAACTTTCAAGAAAATTCGGCAAAATTTTCAGAGCAAAAAACCTCCGATCTCGCTCTTATTTCTTCTCTTAAATACTCATTTGCGGCGTCTAATCGGCCTGTAATGCTCATCCACCTTGCGTTCAGAAAGGAAGCACTTTTGCACTCTGCGTTTTCTTTTTTTCCGAGAAACCCTTTTGGTTGCTCTGAAACCGAACATTATTTCAGAACATTGTATCAAACAACCTCACGAACGCAGAAATAAGCCACTGGCTTTTGGTTTGAAAATGTGCACGTTAGCCTTTGCACCACCTGTCCGCTTTGTTTGGGGGGAAGGGGGAGGGGAGAAGGGGAGGAGGGTTTTGATCTCATTAACGGATTCGTCGCACACCGTTTCTGTTCAGTTACTAATGAAAGCATGGTTTTCCTCTTAGTTGCTAAAAGTGCCAGGAAAACTATTCTCATGAAAGTTTCAGGTTATGTTGATCGGAGACAGTTGCTGTGGAAAAACGTGCCTTCTGATTCGATTCAAAGATGGCGCTTTCTTGAACAATAATTTCATTTCCACTGTTGGAATCGATTACCGAGTGAGTTCCACTCCCGAGAGTTTGGAATTCAGCATAAATTCTGGAAAAGCAAAGAAGGGAAACTGAGCGGAGAGTTGGTAACTTTCGGGATTCCTAGTGTGTACGACTGGTGCTCGGATTCTCTTCTTGACTCCACACAGAAAATACCGATGCTTGAACTGATGCAAAATCTCTTCTGCGCATTTTTTCATTGCCACCGTTCTCACTCAGTATCGACAGCTGACATGAGGATTTTAGCTAAATGATTAAAGCAGTGGTTAGAAATTGTGCATATGGAAAAAATTGCATTGCAGCTTTTCAAGAACACTTATGACCTACTGACTTAGTTGTAGTAAGTCCCGTCACCTCAACAGGAAAAATTGCTCTCGTCCAGGCAGTTTCGTGTTTCGGACTTCTTTACTGACCTGTAAGGGAATTTTCAAATACAGAATCAACTGAAAAAAAAACTCCAATGTGGATTTATCTAATAGTTTATTAGAAGCATGGGCAACAGCAACAATAAAATACTCTCAGCTGTGTGACTTCATAAGCTGTAGAAGACTGATCGCAGCAATTTTCAAAAGAAGCCAATCTCCACTCGATATGATTGCACGAGCGAGTTGATAAGCAACTAAAATAACTTTTCATTCATGTGCGGTGACTTTTAATTCATTAAAAATATTACCTGTGGAGAGAGATTTGCAAACTGTTTTTTCTTTCTTATTTTCATGAAATGAGATTCCTTTCAGAATAAACTCTTGGAAGTGGATAACGCGAAAGTCAAGTTGCAGGTAATTTTTAAATGTATTAATAACGTCAAAAATGTTTCAACGGTACAGTCTTCTGTAAGGTGTTTCCGCCTCCATAAAAACGATTACACTGTGCGCCTTAAGATCTCCGAGCTTGAGAGTTTAGAATATAGAAGAATAATGCTTGATTTGGTATTATCCTAAAAACTATCCTATAGTTGGTATTATCCTATAAAATTAGCAATCAATTTTCCGACATATCCTTCGATAGTCTATTTGCTTTCGCTCCACATCAAAGTTGCAGCAGTCATCATTTTCAACCGGCGCGCATGACATTCTCATTGAAGAGCGTTTTGCACAGCTTCGGCTGTAGAGTGATGCGGGTTGGAACAGCTTTCCGGAAAATGTTTTGGAGACCGAAAATTTGACTATATTTATATATCGTCCAAGATGTTTCAATCCGTGCCCCATTTTAACAATGCTTCATTGAGAAATCATCAAGAAAGTGCGAAGTTTCACAAAATTGATATTCAAACATGTTGTAATGCATTCTGCATTATGATACATTTTCAGACGACATTTTTCGAATTATGCGCATTTGAGTTATTCCTATACTTCACTGCTTCATTGCAATCTTCTTTGTTCTTCTTTTGGATAAGCACTATTTTTCATTCTTTTTTTTTCATCAGCAGCAACGTTATCGGTGAGTTGAAAACAAATGCTTTACCAACTTTTTTATTCCCTCCTTGGTAACCGAAGAACCGTGCGATAGTCCTCAAAAAAGCGGGTGGTATTGTATTCCTTCGGATATTTTCTTTTGTGAAAACTGCTGCTATCATGTTGGCACATAATTCATTACAGTCAAATGTTCTGCCTGTTGTTCCCTTCGTAGCTCAGAGGTGTTACAGCAAATATGGATAGAAGATTCATTGGTGGTGTATATGAAAAAGATTGCAGATATGGGATACCGCTGGTCAAGAAAGGTTTAGATCAGTGACCAGTGCTTACTACCGTGATGCGGATGCACTTTTACTTGTGTATGATATTTCAAATCGAACCAGTTTCGCCAATATACGGGTAAGCAGGTTTACATTTCAATAGAGAACTCAAATATCTTGCATAGCTGTTCGTTTTTTGGAGTATGAAGGCCGATACGGGGGAGTAGACAGTGAGGGCAAACGTACCAGAGCGTAGAAATGCATGACCGAAGTACACATCAACGAGCAATCGTCTTGCATCTATTCCTGTGCGTTATGAAATTTGCGCAATGTTAGCTCTCCGTTCTTGACTATTTCTTCAAATGTTTCCTTCTTTATCCTCCTGTTGCTGCGGATGTGAATGGAAAATGTAACCGTTGCATTGAATTTAAGGACCTCTTGACCACTTCAAAATGTCAAACTTTTTAACATTAGGTACTGCTGAATCAGGCAAAGTGATGTGATGAAGCAGCTCGACTTATTCAGTACGAAGTGCATTCGATCTTCGTTTAATAATATCCGTAGAATGTGCTGCGTAATTGCTTCATCTGTATAATTCCAATTCGCCGCAATCAGTAACTTGCATTTCCGAGCTGTGAAAGTTGATAAGAAAGAGTATTCCTAATGTATTAAGCAGATGCACTGCTGAGAGCAATTAACTGCATCAACTCTCCATTATCAGTGTGAAAGAGGGCTTTCCAGCAGGCAATATCACATGAGACTATCGCTTTTCAGAACTCCTATTTTAAATATGTGCACTTCCTGAAGGGATGTATTCGAACTTCTCATGAATTGCGCGTAATAGGGGTTCCAGAATCGACTTGCTCGACAAGGCTATATTTTCGTATTGAATTCTATTTCAGAATTGGCTCGCACAAATAAAAGAACACGCAAAGGAATCAGTGCTTGTAACACTCGTTGGCAACAAGATGGATCTCTATCACGATAGGAAAGTCAAATATGAAGAAGGAAAGAAACTAGCTGAAGTGAGCATCTTGAGCGTTTAGAAACTAAATTATCATATAAACGTACACAATCATCGATGGTGCACTCTACCTTGAATTTTATTGCTAAACAACAAAAGTTTCTTTCGCACTTCCTTACAACCGATCGCATTTTCAAAACCTCAATAACCAGATGACCAAGTGGCCTAGTTATCCACATATTAATGTGGAAAGATAATTTTATATAAATTTTGCATGATTATCGAAGGTTTTATGCAAATAAGGATGAACGTTTTTGTGGTGCCAACATGCGTGCATATGGTATTGCATGTAAAAGCTGCTTCATTTTAACATAATTCAGGAGTTCCTTTGCCTTTAAAAAAATTATAAAACATCTAAAGACTGCAGATTCTTGTTTGATTAAATGCACCGTTTAGCGATGACCTTTGCATCTCAGACAACATTCCGCGGTCGGTTTCTCCGAAATGCACACTATTTTTTGCGCTCCACTTTCATTATTTCTGAGCTGTTTGAAGAGTGGTTTTAATTTAATCATCTTATGCGGAATTATATCATGCATGTGCTTCTCAACATAACCTTTTTTCTCTTCTTCGCTGGAAACGGATTAGTCAGACGTCTGCCGCTGCGTTCACCATTGTAGAAGCTTGGCACCCTGAAAAAGAATTTTCTTCCTACAGCATGCGAAAGTGTATGATGCCTTTCTACCAAAAGCAGTTGCAAGGAATCTACTCGAATTCTGCAACACCTCAGGGGACAAAACAGCCTACTTTTTAGCTTCAAGGTGTAACTGAAAAGTATGAAGAGAACTTGAGGAATAAATAAATTGTCAAGCGGTTCAAGGCTTATTTACCTCTATGAATGTGTTAACAGTGAAAATTCTTTCTTACTTATAGGAAGAAAGTGAAGGATAGTAACTAGCTTCAAAATGACTGCTAAATTTCGAAGACGATTGAAATGCTGAGTAAACGTCTTAAAATTAGTCCTCTAAATGCAATGGATTTATTTTAAACGGCATTTCATTATTTCGGCAGTAATTAAACGCATCATCGCTGTAACTGATAAGGCGAGAAATTGCGATTTGCACGCACATATAAACATGTCCACAAGCACACATGTACGCATCTACACGCACACGCACAGCCACGTGTGTCCAGGCACACAAATGCACATGCACACATACATACACACATGCACACACACATACACACATGCACGCAGACAGACACAATCAAGCATATGGGGAACTCGCGAATCCAATGCATGCCCACCACATGGGCAAGCTGATATAATGAAGCATTATTGCAGGCATATAATATTGCATTTATTGAAACAAGCGCAAAGACTGGTCAAAATGTGCAGGAAGCGTTTCAAGAAATTGCAAGGTAATTGTACCGTTTCATTTGTTGTTGCTTAGCAAACTCGTATGCTATATTCCGCGTTTATGCAAATTTTCTGCACGAAGCTCTCTGCGGATCGGTATGTTTATGTACGGTGTGATGAGCGGTCGAAGCCGCATTGCGAAGCTTCCCAGGTGCTGTTTATGCCCCGTTTGAAATTTTCTGACTGTTCATTTCATTCAGCTTATACAGAACACGCGCGAATACTCCAAAGCGCCATAAAAATTCGAGGATCGCGTCATGTTTTCACGAACGGCGTGAACAACAGGAAGAAAGTATTCAGATAAGATCGGCTGAATTCGATTGCACAGAAAATTGCTTTGGAACAGATCTCAAAATTTTCAGATTCAATAAGCTTCGTGAGTGAATTAGAAAGGAATCAAAAAATGCGGGTTCTTTGGTTTTTCTTCCACTTGCTTTGTCGTTGCTGCATGTCTATCGAAAAGCTGGTCCGAATCAGTGTACGGTAATACGCCTTATTTTTACCTTTTTTCCTTATTTTTCAGACGCCTTATTCGTGCATACAGCGGTGCCGGAGATGACGGTAAGGCAGTAATCGACCTCGCAATGGATAACAGTTCATCTTGGAGTTACTCATCTTGCTGCGCGCAATCCTGACACCTGTGCAATGTCTTTTCAACAACAACTTGTACAGTGGTGGATGCTATGAATTTACATGCCTCGTCGGCGGTCCTTTGACTGTCGTGAACTCCCGTTGCCAAAGACTTTTCTCTCAAAAAGCAGTATTACGCTGCCAATGTCCTACCCCAGATCTTCTAGACAACTGGTACAAGTGGCATAATTCATTAATCTTCATATTCGGTCATTAGACAATCGCCTACCTTTGAAATATTTAAAATTGGATTGGTCGAACGTGTACACGTGCTCTACGCTTGGCCGCTAACGTCATTTGGGGTAACACCCAGCACCGGCTTAATCAGCCGCTGTAATTCTCAGCCATACGCAATCCATCAATTGAATCAATAAACGAGCTTGAAATAGAGCACTCCGACCACCCCAATTCACGAAATGTGACGGTGTCTCCTCCCTCCTCCCCGTCTCCCCGTCCTCCCTCACCTCATAGAACTTCTGGCGCATCTCCTTAAAATGGGATAGCGATTGATTTCTTTCAGTTTGCAAAGGTTTTCTACAACAACAGTACAATATTTCACTTAGCACATACATGGAAATAGGGATAAATAAGAAATGACAATCAAAAGGCATAGGAAGGAGGGCTGTTGAGGTCTGTACTACTACCTCATGCGTTAAAATATGCAGCTTTCCGAAAAGCTAACAACAAACCATCAGGGGTGATAAGTGAATGTTTGACCGCATTTGAGAGCCTGCGACCATTTGTAAATTTTCTGGAGAACCTCATGGGGCCGAAGTTTGCGCTCTCTTACTGAAAATAAATAATAGGGTAGTTCTCTCACCGATAAAGCCAGCTACTGGGTTCTGAAATGTCTGTAGTGTTTCCGGAATTAAGGAACCGTACGAATATATATATATATATATATATATATATNTTGTGCTAGAAATTCCCCACTACGATTGATGCGTTTCTTGAGAATTCCGTCGATCATTTACGTAAATACCATGCGCAATCGATCAACGGCGCCTCGACGCATGATTTGTTTATATACCTTTTATTTTTTCTGCTCTGATGAAACGTGAGAAATAGTTTTTGAGACCAGATGCTATATTCTTTACTGAAATATGGTACATCAAGCCAACTAATTTCAAAATTTGCCAGTAGAAGTGAAGCGTCTTCAATAAAGCGTTCATTCTTGCATAAGACTGGGCATTTGTACAAATTTTCAATTTTCTGCACGTTTTACAATCAGGCGGGTTTACATAGGCCCAAATATTTCTAGTCAAGCACTGGTACATAGATGAACACGGACACATGGGTAGCCACAGACACAGACACGCGCACACAGACACACGGACAGGCACAAACGGACACAGGAGTCACACACAGACAGAGAAAGGCACAAATAGACGCACACAGACCTGTAGACACATACAGACACATACAGGCACACACAAACACGCACAGAGACACACACACACAGAGACATAAACAGACAAACGGACACACGCATATACACGCAGACTCACAGAAACGAGGACACATACAGACACGCACGAACCGGCGAAGGCACTCATGACTACGGAGACACCTAGACACAGATACAGATGGACGCACACAAACGCACAAACACACAGAGACACACACAGAAACACAAACACACCGACACAGAGATAGGAACAGATAGGCGCAGACAGACACGTACAAGCACGTACAGGCGCAGGCACACACACAGACATACACAGACACACATAGGCAGAAGCATGTGCCCAAAGGCAGACATAGGCAGAAACAGACAGGTGCAGGCAAGCGCAGACACACAGACACACAGAGACACGAACACAGACAAACAAGGACAGGTATAGATAGGCGGAGGCAGACGCAGGCTGACACAGACTGACACACCCAGACGCAAGCAGACGTACAGACACAGATATGCGGACGCGCGGAAACACAGACCCACGGACACACAAGGGCAAGCAAGCAAAGGCACGCAAAGAAAAACACATGGGCACGCGCACAGAAACGCACAGACACCGTAGACCCACGCAAGCGCACAGACAGGCGTGCACATACGGGCACACGCAGGCGAACAGAGATACGCACAGAAACCCTGACACAAAGAGACACACAGACACAGAGACCTTGCACGCACATACAGACGCAGACACACACAGACAGAGCAGACACGCAAGCACGCACGCCGCCAAACAGGGACACAGATGAAACACGCAGGCGCGCAAGCACGCAGATGCGCACAGGTATACACTGACACGCTGGCGCACAGAAAAACACAGACATGCATACGCGCACACCAGCACAGAGACACAAACAGACACACAGACAATCACAGACAGACGGAGACACACGCAGACACACGGACAAGTACACAGACGCACACGCGCACGCAAGAAACAACGGCATACACAGAAACAAACATACACCCAGACGCACACAAACGCCTGGAGGTACGAAGACGTACACAGAGAAACGCCGGCACGCACAGAAACCCACGCACAGGCACACCAAGACACGCGCAGACGCACAGAAGCACGCACGGACACGAAAGCGGGCAATCAGACGCGCGAAGACACGCGCACAGAGAGACATTGACAGGCAGAGACAGGCGGCGGCAGACGCAGGCGGACACAGACCGGCGCAGGCGAACACAGAGACACAAGAATCGACGCATACAGGCAAGTGGACACACAGAGGCGCACACAGACACACAGAAGCACAGAGAGACAGAGGCAGGCAGAGAAGGGCACAAAGAGAAGCAGACGGATACACAAAAACACACAGGCGCGCCGATACGACGCAGACACGTTAACGCTCGGAGGAGGAACACAGAGGGAGACAAAGAGACGGGCAGACAGGGCAGAGAGACAGACGGACGCACACACGGCCGGAAAGATGGGCGGGCCGACGGGGAGACAGAGAGCCAGACGAGCAGACATTCAGGTAGTTAAACAGACAGAGAGACAGACATGCGCACAGATGGACAGGAGGACAGACAGACGGACAGAGAGAGACAGGGAGACAGGGGCACAGGCAGAATGAGAAGACGTTGAGAGAGACAGAAAGGGAGGCAGGCAGGG
The DNA here is from genome assembly GCA_006503575.1 of Baylisascaris schroederi. Taxonomy (NCBI): domain Eukaryota; kingdom Metazoa; phylum Nematoda; class Chromadorea; order Rhabditida; family Ascarididae; genus Baylisascaris; species Baylisascaris schroederi. Next base: position 246,749 of record QEWY01002836.1, read on the forward strand.
ATAGACAGACAGAGAGATAGACGCAGAGGCAGGCGGAGAGCCACGGAGACCGAGAGACGGACGGACGGACAGAGAGACAAACAAACAAAGAGATAGATAGACAGATGGATAGACAGAGAGGCAGACAGACAGAAAAATCAACATTCGGGCGGGAAGATAGTGAGACAGACAGATGGACAGGCAGACGAACATACAGGCACACACACATTGGCAGATAGACAGATAGGGAAATATACAGACGGACAGACAGACAGATAGGCAAACGGAGAGATAGAGGAAAAGACACACCGAGAGGTAGAGAAAGGTAAATGGAGAGACAGAGGAGCAGGCAAACAGAGGGACGAACAGGCAGAGAGCTAGATCGAAAGAGAGGCAGAGAGTAAGACAGACAAACAGGCAGACGGTTGGACGGACAGACGGACACACGGACATACAGACGGAGAGACGGGGAGACGGACCGAAAGACAGGCAGACAGAGCGAGACAGGCATACAATAAGATAGAGAGAAAACAGGCAGACGGGCGGAGAGACAGAGGGAGGCGTGTAGGCAGACCGATAGGGAGACAGGCAGAGGAGCAGAGGGGAAGACGGGCAGGGGGAAAGATAAACTTACAGACGGGGCGACAGATGTACAGACATGCAGGCAGGAACGCAGGCAGACAGACAGTGACAGAGACATCCAGACAGACAGACACATAGACGGATAGAAAAACCGACAACAGACAGAGAGAGAGCAGAGAGAAAGGCAGACATTCAGGCAGGCGGACAGAGAGACAGGGGAACGGGCAAGCAGAGAAATGGGCAGACAGGCAGAGAGGAGGAAGGAAAGACAGACAGCCAGGCAGACACTTCACACAGACAGAGAGGCAGATAGACAATCAGGCGGAGGTGTTGACAGAGAGATAGACAAAGAGAGCTAGAAATTGAGACACACGGCAGACAGACGAGCAGGCGGACGATCAGGCATACAGACGGGCAGACATTCAATCAGACAAGCAGACAGAGAGACAGACAGGCAAATAGATAGACAAAGAGACACCGAGACAGACAGACAGTGCGACTTGCAGAGAGACGGAGAAGCAAGCGGACGGAGGGGCTGACTGAGAGATAAACAAAGAGGTGGACAGTTAGGCAGGCGGGCAGACAGACGGACAGAAAACTGAGCATACAGACAGACGGACAGGCGGACGGTGAGACAAGTCGCGAATATACGCGAGTGGATTACTTAGCTGCTGCAGAGAATAAATCAAACTGTGTCTCAGCGCGGTGACTCAGGGAATGATCTGAGTGACCTCTGGCTGTAGCACCTATATTGTCGTTGCGGTCGTGTGTATGCGTAGCTGGTTTGCACTTTTTTCCAGCACTTTTCCGTTTTTAGTTTTTTTCTTGTATTCCAACTTGATTCCCTCTGTTCCTTGTTAGCTGCGTCCAAGTTTTGCGACCTCGTCACTAGCGTTCCCGTTTTGCATTCTTCTTGCCATTTGTTCGTCCCCTTTTATTAGCTTCTCACCAAAATCACCTCATTTTGGCCCAGGTCAAGTACTATGGTGATTGTATGCTTGTCTTCCGATTATGTCGCTCTTTTGCGTTATTTTTAAAGCATGTAAAGGTGTAGTTACCCAAGTTTGAGGTGTCGGGCGATCACAGAACAAAAAGGTGTCCTCCGAACCGTGTAACTTGGGACGAGCCAACCAGGAGGTTGGTAAAGATTTGGCTGAAACAAAAGGTAGGGCTCAAGTGGACGCGCCCTCGTTAAATCAGGCCAGTTTCTTTATTGAGACGAATTGTAATTGATCCACTGCTGAAGTTCTCGAGTAGCCACGGGCCCGGCAGAGAAGCCAGCAAGCACAAAGAAAAAATCATCGCCACGGCGGGAAAACAAATTGCGGTGAACAGCGGTCAACTGCACGAATTAGGCAGTGGCGCTATGGTATCCAGGTAACCTGGCGTCGGCAAGAAGCAACCGCCCGGCACCTCGTTTCTCGCGTGTTTGTTTCACTCTTCTTTGTATCGGGGCCTGACGCGGTTGACAAAAGTTCCCACACTCTGAAGCTGTATTCCGCTCATACAGAGTATAATATCGCTCAGGTCGCCCAACCTCCCAACCATCAAAGTTGCTGCTTTTGATTGTCCTTGTTTATTGTTTTGATAGTGCCAGTTTTGTGACAGGCCAGCGTAGTTTGTCAGTTTTACTCCACGTGTATCAAGACCTTAACTTCTCCAATCTCTTCTAAGAAACTGTCGATTTTTCCATTTTCTTTTCAGCCGTCTTATGCGACCGTCAACTTAGTTTGTTCATGGCAGCAAATTTTGGTGCCGCGAGCCGAGAGTTAAGTAGACACAATGGCGGGAGTGTATCGGCAGTCTGTGAAGCCCACAACAGGTAGGCTGACAAAGAGGCAGATAAAGAGACAGACAGAGAGACAGTCACACAGACAGAGTTAGACAGGCGCACATAGGTAGGCAGACAGAGAGATACACGGACAGACACAAAAGCGGACAGGCGGTCAGACAGACGGACAGACGGAGTGAGAGATACAGAGACAGAGAGAAAGGCGGAGAGAAAAGCAGAAAGGTGGGCAGACGAAGAGGGTGGACAGGAGGATAGTCAGACAGACAGACACACTGATATACAGGCGCACATAGACAAAGAGACAGACAGAGAAATATATAGACAGACAGAGTAAAGGACGGACGATCAGAGAGACCGAGGAAAAGACAGACAGTCGGTAAGACGGGCGGTCAGACAGAAGCCGGACAGGCAGACATTCAGGCAGATAGGCGGACGGGCGGACAGACAGACAGACAAGCAGGCGGACACGAAGAAGAACAGAGGGACAGAGGGACAGGCGGACGAACAAGCAGACAGACAGACCAAAAGACAGACAGGCAGACAAAGAGACAGACAAACTGAGAGAAAAACAGGCAGATAGACAGAAAGAGAGGCAGACAAACAGATAGGGCGACTGGTAGAGGTACAGACAGAGAGACACAAAGGCAGACAGACAGGAAGACATAGAGACAGATTGAGAGACAACCAGACAGGCGGAGAGATAGCGATGTCCAGAGGCATAGGGGGATGGACGGACAGGCAGACGGACATACAGAGGGACAGACTGACATACAAACAGACAGAGGGAGCACAGCGAGACAGGCATAAGGAGAATCAGATGCAGAAGTAGACAGGGACGCATACGGACAGAGGGAAAAACGGAAAGACATGCAGCAATTCAGATACAGAGACAGAGAGACATGAAGAGATACAGAGAGACGGGCAGACAGACAGCTGGGCAGACAGGCAGACGGGCATTCAGGCAGACAGGCAGGCAGACAGACGCGGAGAGAGATAGAAAGACGGGCCGACAGGCAGTTGGGCGGGCGGACAGACAGACACTCAGCAGACAAACAGGCAGACGGATGGACAGCTAGGCAGGCTGGGAAATATGCAGACAGACAGAAGGATAAGCAGAAATGGAGGCGGACAGACGGATAGGCAGACCGAGAGAGACAGACAGAGAGACAGACACTGATAGACAGACAGACACGGAGGTAGAGAAGCAGACGGAGAGAGACTGAAAGATTGGCAAACAGGCGGACGGATGGACTGGCAGACACTCAAGCTAATAGAGAGATAGACAGAAAGAGAGACAGGCGGGCAGACAAGCAGAAGCACCGACAGGCAGCTAGACGTACCCAGACACTCAGAGAGACAGGCGACTGACATGCAGACAGACAGATACAGGATGAGGTGCTGGGTAGACAGACACAGAAATATAGAGACAGACGTCCGTACAGACAGACAGAGGGACGGACAGACGGATAGACGAACAGACAGAGGGACAGAGAGAAAAACATGCAGGCAAGCAGACAGAAAGGCAGGAGTATCCTGACAGGTAGGGAGAAAAACAGAGGGAGACAGACGAGCAGGCAGACAGACAGAGAGACAGACGCAGAGGCAGATAGGCAGACAGACAGGCAGACATTCAGGACGACAAACAGACAGACTAACTAACGGATCGACAGAAAGGCATACAGACAGACAGGCAGACCGACGGAGAGGCGAACATACGCACAGGCAGAGAGGCGGACAGACAAACAGGAAGACAAAGGGAAACAGGCAGACATTAAGGCAGACATTGGGGGGGACGGACGGGCCAAGAGGCAGACAAGCAGGCAGAGACAATCCCACAGACAGGCAAAGAGACAAGCAGGCAGACAAGCGGATAGAGACAGTCAGACAGACAGGCGGAAGGACGAAGAGAAAAACGNAGGCAGAGAGGCAGACAGACAGAGAGGGACTCACGCAGAGAGAAAAAAGGAGAGAAAAACGAATAAACATGCGGAAGGGCAGGCAGATTGACAAAGACAGACAGAGAGAGACTCAGGAGGAGAGAGATGGACAGACAGGAGGATGGAGGAACAAAGAGAGAGACAGAGAGGCAGGCGGTCAGACAGACGGACAGACAGACAGCTAGTAACCACAGACAGGGAGACAGACAGGGAGGGAGACAGGCAGATGAGCAGATTGACAAGCGGACAGACAGACTTGCAGGCGGGCAGAGAGACAGACGAACAGAGAGACTGAAAGAGAGACAGGACAGTAGGCAGACAGGCAGAGAAACGGAGGGAGGCGGACAGACAGGTAGACAGAAGGACACACTCAGAGAGCCGGACAAAAAAACAGATAGCGAGACAGACAGAAAAACACGCAGACAGACAGACAGACAGACGAACACGCAGGCAGAGAGGCAGACGGGCGGATGGACAGAAAGTCAGAGAGAAAGCCATACAGACATAAAAACAAATGGGCACACGAACAGACAGGTTTACAGACAGACAGACGTGCGGACAGATAGGCTGACGGGCAGGCACACAGACAGGATGAATGGACATTCCGGCAGACAGACATACAGACAAGCAGACATGCAACTAAGCAAACATTCGGACGAGCTGGGGCTCACAGAGGGACAGACAGACGAGCCGACATTATGACAAACAGGGACACAGGCAAGCTGGCAGACAGACGGAGAATACAGACAAACAGATATGCACACACACAGGTAGGTAAACTGGTACAAGCAGACAAACGGACGGAGGGATAGAAGGACAGCCGGACAGATAGAAACGAAGTCAGACAGATAAACAAACAGCAAGGGGAGCGCACCGGCGGACAGGCAGATAGACGGACAGAGAGAGAGACGGATAGACAAATAGAGAGGATGATAGACACGCAAACGGGTGGGCGTACATGTAGAGACAGATAGGTAGGTGGGCAGACAGACTGGCATACAGACAGACGGACGGACAGTCAGACACACGGACAAGAAAACAGATAGGCAGACATAGAATGACAGACATGCAGGCTGGCAGAAATGAGGTAAACGGAAGGACAGACAGACAGGGAGACCGGCGGACACAAAGACGGAAGGACAGACATGCGGAAGACAGGCAAACAGATGGACAGTGAGGCACACTGACAGAAAGCAAGCAGAGGCAGACAGGCGGAGAGACCGACAGACGGACAGCCAGAGAGGCAGGTAGAGGGGCGCAAAACAGCGAGACATAGAGAGAGAGGGACAGAGAGACAGACAGGCCTACAGACAAACGAACAGACAGACAGGCAGACAGAAAGAGGCAAAGAGACAGAGAGATAGACAGACAGGAAGGCATACAAGAGAATAGACAGACACAGACAGAGGCGGACAGATAGACAAATGTACAGACATGGAGGCGGACAGACAGACGGAGTGACAGGCGGTCAAACAGGCAGAGAGACGGACAAATGGGCAGAAAAACAGACGGAGAAACACACGGACAGGCTGACTAACTGACTGACTGACTGGCAGACAGACAGATGGACAAGAAGGGAGATAGACCGAGAGACAAAGAAGAGCAGACAGATGGACAGACAAATGAGGGGGCAGACGAGCAGACAGGCAGGCAGACAGACAGGCGGATGGGTTGACATAGACAGGCGGACAGACAGACAGAGTTACGGACACACAGGCATACGGACAGAGAGGCAGACAGGCAGACAAGTAGACAGAAAGACGAATGGGCATCCAGACAGACAGGCATGCAGATAGGCTCACGGGCAAACAGGGAGGCATGCAGACAGGCAGATGGGCACCCGCACGGACAGATAGAGATAAGCACAGGGATACAGACAGGCAGAAAGATGGGAAGACAGGCAGACGGGCAGGCAGACAGCTTAGGAGGCAGGTACATAGACACAGGCGGACAGGTGGACAAACAGACAGACGCCCCGACGAGCGCACAGGCAGGCAGGCCCATATTCGGGCAACGGACAGGCAAACACATGCACGGGGAGATAGGTAGACGGACGGACAGACAGAAAGACAGAAAGAAAGCCAGGCAGACAGGTAGGGAGGGAGACAGACAGAGAGACGAATAAACAGATAGGCAGACTGACAGGCGGGCGTTTAGGCATAGACAGACAAGCAGATAGATGGATGGACAGACAGATGGGCAGACAAACTGGTAAACAGAGAAACAGATGTGCAGAGAAAGAGATTGACAGACAGATGGACAGACAGATGGACAAACGGGCAGCAGACGGACAGATAGACAGATGGGCAGGCAGCCACACATACAGACAGATTGGCAGACCTGCAGATGGATAGGCGGAGAAATAGATGAACAGTCAGGCAGACAGATAGGAAAGCAGACAAATATTTTGGTAGACGGAGAGACGGACGGGTAGATAGACAGACAGAGTGACGGATAGACAAATAGACATTCAGACAGGCGGTGGTAGACGTAGACAGACAGAGAGATGGATGGACAGACAGGCTGGCATGCAGACAGATAGGCAGACAGACAGGGAGATAGACAGAGAGACAGATGGGCGAGCAAACAGACATACAGATAGACTGACGGACAGGGTGAGAGGGAGAGAGATTTAAATCGGAAAGGTCCTCAGGCATGAGATGGACTTCTCAAAGCTTGTCTTTCCCTCAATGTTTTTCCATCACGTCATCTGATTGATATGCAGTTATTGGGAAACGGCAGGTAGAGTTATGTCTCGTCACAAAAAATACTTATCTCAATGTTTGTTTTCTGCTCCCAATAAAAGTGAAATATAGCTCTGATTCCTGACGCTGATATATATCAGCTACCCTCACGATAATCGGAGATTAAAAATGTTTTCAATTGAAGGAATGGACGGCATGCCCTGAGTTTTAATTAATTGAAATTATCTGGTATGATGTCGCTGTTCCGTGTCGAATAGTGCCCAGTTTATCTCTGAATGCTCAGGGTAAGCGGTACAAGCCCTTTTGACAACCTCATGCTTTTTATAAATGCAAAGTGCATCCAACTGCTGCTACTCATGCTGGTCCTATGCGCCGAATGTAGTTTGTTCACACTGCAGAATTCTGCGAAAGGCAAATGAAAGCATTTCTCTAAACGTTTTTGCTTGAGAAAAATACTGGTAGTTTCCAATGATTTTTTCGTCCTCTCTTGTAATTCTCTATTCGGGTCACTGTACTCTATACAGGAAGTAAGTAAGAAATGAGCTTGCGTTATCTATCTGTATACTAACGTTGTACGCATAAACAACTTTACGTCAGTACTATCTCAGTATAACACTTTTAACGTTTTTGATATATGGATCATGTTTTCTTTATAAAGCTTTCAAAACCCGAGTAAACACCAGGTCAGTGCGAAATAATGCTCTTTCCCAGTAGCAGAATCAATTGTATATTGGACGGCTGAATCGCTCACACCTCTCACTCACCTGACAAGTCGAACAGCATATTCACCGCTCTCAGATTTCAGAAGACGTTTAGGCCTCAACAACTCATAAAGGTATTGTAAAATACTACAAAGCTGGGTCGGTTCGACAGCTAAGTTTCACCACTATGACCGTCAATGTTCGTTATTTGATGTTGCCAGGTCTACAGACAGACACATGCATATTTGCTTTGTTGTTTGGTTGAAATATTAAGTGAACTGTGATTTCATTGATGGTGACCTACTCTGACGCTTTTCCGAAATGTCTTTGATTTTCTAATTAATATAATAGGGCTGGAAATTTGCATGAAAATGCAGCACCATTCAGATGACAATGCCCTGCAATCATATTCCTTACCATTTACCAAAAATCTCCAGACGGCGGTGAAATTATTGACCGTCAGTCTAGGATCACAACGAACAAACGATTTTGAAAACATCAAGCAAAGGACATAACTAAAATGTCTGACACAAGATTTATACTGGACATTTATAACTTGCTTACATTATCATAAAATGCACAAGATCAACAACAATAACCCGGCTTCTTAGTGTTTCGCATTTCACTCATCGTGTATTTCAGTCGCTCTTCGAATACAGCATTACAATAGCAATACAAAAACATCCTTTACAACACATCCACCATATTGTATGGGTAGTTTTTGGTGATGAGAGTCCACAAAGAGGAAAGTTTGACTGGATCTCCGTGTAGATCCAGTTCCAAGTATGGTTTATGCTATGATCGGTTAAGGCGCAATGCCAATCTTATACGATCGTTTAGTTTTAAACCACATTATATTTCCCTCATGGCAGTTGATACCTGAAGCATCAAGAGTGCTTTACTGCCGCAGATTTGAAATGCAAGTGAATAGTATATTACGGCTACTTGAGCCTGGGTAATAATTCAAGCTGATCTAAGCAATTCTTGTATTCTTCAAGATAGCATTTCCATCGCCTACACTCATGCATAACTAACGCATAAATCAGCTGCTTTCAACTTCCCTTCTCACCCACATAACTTCACCATGAAACATTGGCGCTGAATAGCGCTTATATTACTTGCAGAAAAAATAACTTGAAACAGAAGCAAATAAAGTAAAAGCTGGATGCTAGATTATGCTTTCAGAAATGAACAAACTAGTACAATTCCGATCCCAAAGTGAGGAATATTCTTTACCAAGCAGTGCTTCTTCTATTAAACACGCAAATTTAATGAGTTAACTCTTCATTTTATGCATTTTTGTTGAGCTGATCCTTCTAGGTTTCCAAGTACCACTGTTATTTCACACATTCCCGCAGCCTTCTGAGTCAATCTTATTTTTCAACACTAATATAAGCTGATGAAGAATGTCAAATTTTAAAGGTCGGTTTTCTCGGCTTATAGAAAGTAGAGAGCTTCTCAATGACGTGATGCTTTTGATTAGTTAATATATACAATTTAAATAACAGTTCCACACATACATATTACATCATTGCACAATAGAAAAAACAATATTGTCGATCAAAGAAACAAGTTCGACACGGCGTTCAAAACGACAAATGCGTTCACGAAGTCATAAGCGGAATGATCGAAAACTGTTAATGTACTGACGATACCCAAAACACAATATGGCGTCCAAAAAATCATATTCAATGTGAGCATTAGAAATGCCTGAAATGTTACATATTTATGACATAGAATATATTTCTTCGAAAATTCTTCATTTTGAGGTCGAAAATATTCTAAAAATCATGGACATTTTCTTTGCAAAAAAAGGTTCCATATAAATTTGCTCCAAAGAATTTAATCTATTGCATTCACTAATAACTTTCAGTCCATTCGTGCGATTCGACGATCTCATCTCGGACTTAACATCCATGGAATTTCAGCAGGAAGTAGAAATAAAGCTGGTATGATTGTTGCCTACTTTACCCGAAATAATTTCAGATCATTACACTGTGCGTATAGGAAAATTAATTACTATAAAATGCTAAAATGAGGTACTAGCGGTAAGCCTATGAAGTGCTAGTCTCGAAACAGCAAATCCGATTTATATGTTCTCACCTTCAGACGCGTCCGCCGTCGAGCAATTGACATTGTCATTTGCCATGCGGATTTCATTTCGCCTTCTTGCAGAGACGCAGCGAATCGCTGCTTGCGCACATCGAGCCCCGAATTGACATGCGTTCCTATTAGCAATGAAGACCGTGCTGATTCCCCTGCCACCGAATCTAGAGTGCTTTTGCGATTAGAACTGGAAAAAAATGCATTTGAAGCTGGAGGCGGGAGGGGATTAACGAGCTCGGCAAACTAGGTAGTGTTACTCGTTCGGAAAGTTTGAAACATAAAATATTAACGCAATGAAGCACACATGGCGATGATCTTCAATCATGAAATGTAATGTTTCAAAAATTTCCATACTGGTATCATTTTAGCACTTGAGCATTTAAGATCTCTCCTTCCCTTTATGATATTTTTGCACATTCGAATTTCAAAATATTTCGATAATAGATCGGAGAGATTCTTTTGCAGTCGTGATCATGTATCCATGTATCTGCTTCTGCACTTGTTCATAGCATCGTCAGAGCATAAAAACTAATCACGTTTATATTGTATTGTATTATCAGTAGGTCGATTCTATGACCAAAGGCCCAATATACTTGAATTACATAGTCATAACCGAAAAAACTGTTACATGTTTTTCACTACTTCTCATAGTAGCCTATTAAGCAACATTAGCATCCTCATAGGTTATTCAAAAAGTATTTTTTGCTTATAGTACTTTCACGTTCGCAAATTTAACTCAGAATCCTTTAGGTTAAACGAACTCACGGTTTTCAATCGATTTGAGACGAACGTTGGTGCTTGGTAATGAGCCGAAGATACGCCGTGAAATTTTGAGTGCATGACACTCTCTTATTGGTATCGGAATCAAGCTCAGAGCTGCAACTTCATTTTTTGTAATGCATTTCGTACCGAGCAAAACCTATGAGAACGTGATCATGATCGCTTCTATTAGAATACGACCAACAGTGAATTCTTGGTGCTTGTTAAAAAAGTTATTTGCGAACTTTCATCAAATGATCGATGAGTTTTTTGACTTTGTATTTCAGCAAACACTTCATCTATCCGCTGAAAAATGTGCCTAGAGCTTCAGTTGGAATCGCCAGCCAATTATGACGAAACTAGGATCGCTGAGGCATGCTTCAATAGAGCTCCAGGCTTAGCTTGCAATGAAACTTGCATTCAGTCTTATCAACTCTCCTCTGATGTTATATGGCGAAAAAAATTACTGACTGGGAAATCGTATGACCGGCAATCAGTTCATTGCTACTTCGTTATGATGGTTTTTCATGTTTTCTCGCAAAAAATCCACTTTTAAACGTATATCACATTGCCATCGCACTTAGTGCATATTTGTTTATATCTCGCGCGGAAACTGCCCTCTGGGAAAGCACTTGGTCTACACTTATCAAATCCAGCGTACATTCAGCGTCATCGCAGCCTGCTGGTTCTTCTCGGTGGTTGAAGCGGAGTTATGCAAAAGAAGTGAAGAAGATTACAGGAGAAGCTGACATGACACGCGTCGTGGCAACCTCTCAATTGACAAACCGGCTCATTAGGAAAAGCGGAAACTGATTTCTTGATTAACCGGCCAATTGAAAATGTGAACTAAATTTTAACATACACTATTTCTATAAATCCTTTTAAGGTCGAAGCCTCAAGGTGAGGACCGCATAGAGTATCTATATGTCGCGCATTCCATTTGCGAAGCTGTGGCATTCCCCTAATTGAAACTACTATCGCATACGCAGGCACATGGGTACGCAGACACACATCGACACACACACGCACATATATACGCGAGCAGACACAAAAACTCAATGCAAATATGTACGCTTGCATATGCACAGGAAGGACGTCGCCCCAGTATGTTGCGACAAGGCAAGTTTGCAAGGGCGCAAGAAAACGAGCCAAGGCAATGAAGTTGCGCCTTACACCTGATTTTTTTTAATCTTCATAAGGGCAATTCTTGCAAAAGGTGCGCAGATCCTGATGTGAATATTGGTTGCTTCATCAGCGAGGTATCCAATCGCATAGTGCCTCCAGGCGCACTCGGAGCGTGCTATTTTGGAGAGAAATACTTCGATTAAAAAATTTTGTGACTAAAGTGCCTTTCACCAGCAATGTGATACTTTTAAGCGCTCATCAGGTATGTTCGAGAGGGAACTAGTAAACTGATTACCTCTGCTTTTACTTTTACTTGCCACTGGTTCTATCGAATCGTTTTTACGGGGAATATCGACGTTGTCTGCTGTAGACGCATTATCCATATAATAACTGGCTAGCGTCATAGTCATTGAACGTTGTGTTCTGCAAAACAACAGATATAGCACTTTTCCTTTTTGCATTATTCAGAGGCTTTTTCCATTCATTCGCCTCCCTGCTACTGTTTTGTCTTTTTTTGATCATCGCGCTATCAACGCGTCGAGTGGGCGCTTATTTAACTTTTTCATATGCACTGCATTAAATCTGCAAATCCCATCCATGATGCGTCATAATTGCCTCAGATGATCCAAACTTCTCGGCAGTCGATCTTTCTCAAGAAAGATAATGTAAAGCACTAAATCTACAATAACTCATAAATTAGCAAATTAGCACCGTTCAATAACACTTATTTCTCAACGAATTCCAAACGTCCGCCTGAAAATTTTAAAAGAAGATTATATCCTTGCGTTGAATCGTCCTAATTCTCATTAGCCTTACAAACTTTCTTGTTCTCTTCGATGTTTACCGAGCAAAACTCCATATCATCTGAGATACCAATTTTAAAGCCAGTTCCCCTAATTGTTAACTCATTCCGTAGCCGTGGTTACACTGCAGAACATTTCGCTGGGAAATTTTTCCGGGAAAATCCACTAGAGATAATGGATGACAGTAAATAGAAACTAATGATGCTTTTATTATATGCTCAGTAAGAAAGCAATGCGATATAAGGTTGCTAATCGTAACACTAAAGATCTGAATAATCTGGCCAAATTATTCTCTTGCAGCTAAAAATCCTCCCAATCCTATAACGTAAAGAAGCCTCAAATTTTAACTGCGTCAGAAAGCGATATCTGCAGCAGGGCTGCGGCGTTGATATTTTTATATACGACGGATCAACGCAATGAGAACGCTAAAGTTTTCAACTGTTGCCACCACATAAAGAAGAAAGTCATTAGGATGCAATTAGATGGCTAGTGAGAAAACGCTGAGGGAATATGGCAACAAATCATTTGAATTTTCATTTCTTTTAGATGCATTTATGAAATAATCTTTAATAGCCCTCACTCTGAGCAATAATTAAAAAATGCACTCAATTAGTATGCTTGACGCTTTGCAAGTTAACTATTATTGAGCGAATGGAAGCTTAAAAATCGTTGAATGTATTGTATATTTCTAAAATGTGAGAACATGTTACCAGAATTCACATGAAGTTTAATGAGGTGCTCTGTGTGACTATGTGTTACGCACAAATAATAACATCTATCGCTAGTAAATTTATAATAATATCGGTTGGTGGTAGGATTCATGTTATTTTGCTTTCTTTGAGCATTGCACATTTCAGTTCCGCTCCCTTGTTAGAAGCAAGAAATTCACTCTTATTGATTTTGCTTGCACTATGTTCCTCTATGGATCGACCTGAGAGCAAATTTGAGAATTGTTTTGCACTCCTTTCGCACCAAGTAATCCTCTCATAGGGTTCATCCTCTTCTGCAATTTTTGGCTTTACCGAAGCACACAATTATTTAGAGATTGCCATTTTCCTGTTTTACCTGTTGCTTACCTGCCACCTCACGTTATTTCACCACACTTCCGTGCAAAAGTGAAAGCCGTTCATACAACATTTAGAGACAACCTACTTTCCACCAGAACAGCTTTCTCGCCTTGCTTCCATATGAATACTTTTCATCAAGATTAGAATCGCTGTATAGCAGAAGAGTTCGATCGAATAGGGAACGATATAAATGGATAGAAGGTGAAGGGCATTGTATGCTGAAAGAGGTGTTATATAAGCAAACTTCTATTAATCATGAGTGAACAAATGGTAAATATATGGTCGAGCTTGCAAGAGTAGGAGGAGAAGCTAAGGAACATAATTTAATTCGAAAACTACTGAATGGTATTTCACTGGTGCTTCATGGAAAGATATTACGAAGAAGCCTTGACCGAACTTCTAATTTTCAAGAAGTGCATTGCTGCGAAAATCATTCTTCGTATTCCTCCTTTAAACTTGCTTTGTTTCTTCATTCGGTCAACATTGCTTTCATCTCATTGAATACTTTCACAGGGACAGATTTCAGTGACTAATTAGCGGTATTCTTATAACTTCCGCTGTTTTGGCTCGAGCAACATGCCTAAAACCACCAATACATATTCTTGGGACCCCCTAGAAAGTGTTGCAAAAGGCAGTGAATGTTTTGTATGTGGCTTTCTCTAATCACATCCGCATTCCAAGTTATACGTCTATCAATTATCACTACTTAAATCCCTCCACATCTTTCAGGGCTTCCAAGGTGTTGAAAAGAGTATCGGCTGTTTATTTTCCTCGCTCCGCATCCCTGTAGAACATAGACGTATTCGAAGTGACGATTCGTGGATGGCCTCGTTAGTGCTCTTGCACTCTTTTATTCTCAACGCACTTTTCGTTTGTCATTACCAATGCGAATACTTTTAGTTCTTCCCATTTGTAGAAATCAAACATCATTCAACGTAACAAATTGGTGAAACATCGAAAGAACTTGCCTTCTAATTGCCTATTAGCTTTTTTTCGAATAGGGCTATACAGCTGGTTGCGCGCCCTTCCTCTCTTCTCTCCCTCCTTCGATAATATTAAAAAGTTGAAGACATTTTCAGAGCCGCTAATGTGACGACATTTTCACAGCAACAGCTCCAAAGATGCTCGTAATAAAAATATGAGTAAGGGTGATGGGAGTTGCAAAAGTCATCGGGCCTCATTGGAAGAAGCACTAACGCCGCAAACGATGGTTGCCATAAACATTTGCTTTTAACGTCGCTCAGTAAGTGATAAAAATCGAATTTGAATAAGCATTCATTACTCAGTCGTGACCGGTGCATTAATAACTATGTTGAGTAGATGAACCGTAAGGAGGGATGACGTTATCTCGAATTCCATCAGTTTGACTCATGAATCCATCATTTTAGCGCCTCAACCCCAATGCGGCAACTTTTGAACCTCCTCAGCAATCATTGCTGCCAAATAATGCGCCAATCTTAACCAATGTTCCTTGTGGTTATTGTTTACATTCGAATTTTCATTTTGTCTCCGTAATATTTTTAACTGCGATGATTTTCAGCAGCCTCAAGCGACAACGCCTTCTTATGCGCTTACCATACTGCTATATTTGCGTTGTTTTCCTATTGAATATCAAACGATCGATTGAAAGCAGGAAATTATCCGTTGCATTCACCAAATAAACATCTGATCAGAAATTGAGCGATGAACCAGAAAAAGGAATCAAAGTGTCATTTCAATTTTAAAAGCACAGGTGAATAGGCATGTCAAAGAAGTTGCCAGGATATTAGCTTCTGCGTTCACCTTATTTGACTAAGTACTCTTTCAAGTTATCAGCAGGTTGTTAAATATGGGAAACACCACCTAGACATTCATAAAGATACGGTCAACCATAAAAAGTATAACATGAAATGCAAACATACTTTTGGCTGATTTGAATGTTAATAACATTTTTTCGAACTACATGGATAAACCTAAAAATCCCCACAGGAAGCTATCCTGTGGCGTACATCATATACATCAGATTTTAGAAACTTCGGCTTCAGCTGTTTCTGATTTGAAACCACCGGGCAGACAAACAGACACTGTTTCTGCACACAGATACAAATTCTTGAGGCAGTGCAAAAAGATACCCCAGATGATATGTCGGCTCCTTAAAAAACGTTCCGAGCGAAATACAGGAAGAGATAAAAAATTTGAATATAATTAAGCCGGTGGGTAACGCATGTGGTGTGAAAACGGCGCTAACTTGCATCAATTCTTATAGTCGATGGGAATCCATTTTCCTGAACTATTTTTTTTCACTGCTACTGAAAATGTAACTATGGAAACAATATCCAAGCACTATTTATGATTTTACGATTAAAACGAAGTGATACCATGCTCGAATATCTCCAGTGTGTGGTGGTCGTCGTTCATCCACTCATAATAGCCGCTGCTCATTCTCTTCGAACCAATCAATGCCTCAAGCACATCCGTTGAATTCGCATCTTTTTCTTCATATAAACTAATTTCACCGCCGATATGCCGATAGTATCGCATTATGGTCCTTTAATAATTCATGCTGTTATTTTACATTCCTCTCTGCACATTGCTTTGAAATTTCGCCAGTTCTTTTTTCTCTGCTGCACTTTTATCATAAATAAAAAGTGCGCTTGTCTTCAGAAGGATTGCTCATACGATCAAAATTGCTGCAAACCGGTCAACTAAAAAGATACCAACAAGTTCGCTCTACCTGGCTACATGGAAGCGTGTTCTCTATGCGACAATCTTTTCGTGAAAACTCAGCGTATAAGAAATGAAAAAAAAAATTGTTAGCATCTATTCCGGCGAGCAGCTTGATCGAGCGCTCATCAAAAACAAGATTATCCACTACAGACTATTTGTGACCAGCTGTTGATTCATTATGTCCAGCACTGCAGATTCAAACATCATAAAATAAACTTGCTTTGAATTGAAATTGCCCGTATGAAACGTTTTCTGTGAAACTAGCTGCGATATGTTCAAAATCTACTCATTACAAAAGGAAAGAACGATTAATTCACATTAATACTTATGGAAAATTCCTCTCTTCGTAACAGACAGCATATGCTGTTATTTAGTCGTTTGCGATGCATCTCGATAACGATTATAGTCGTCATTCTGGGATAGTAAAAAACGTTTTTGATGCTTCAAAAAGCATACCTAGTTGTCTTGGCTATGAAAACTAAATACAAATTGGAAGCAACATTTTACTGAAATTGAATGTGAACGCTGTGAATATATCTCACCATATGGAAACACATTGTGGCTCTCCGTTGGGAGTGTAGGTGGAGACATGAAAGACAAAAAGTTGTGGAATGGCGCATGTAATGGCAAGTAGCCATGCCGAACAGATCATTTGATTTGCTGTATATCGTGACTTCTGAAATTCTTTATCTTCACTCGCAATATTTTTCATCAGCAATTAAATATATCTCCCATGCTGTGATAGAAAAGCGATTACCGTTTTGGGGAAGTTGTTTGCTAAAGGAGATGCTGCATTTTGTGAGAGTCTCTTTTTTTTGAACTGAAGTCCAATTTTCTACTCTTTTCGGCAACTTCATCAAAAAAAAAACAGCTGTATTTGCAAAAGTTCAATGGGAATCTTTCATTGGGAAATGCGCAAAGAGAATTCTCTTTGGAATTTGGGAGGGAGATAGGCATCAAAAAAATTTCCCAGTCAAGAAGGCTCTCAAGACAAGGTCAGATCTCTTGTTCAAGAAAACCTGCCATTCAAGAGGGAGCATCTAGCCAAAAGAACAACACATAATCATTTAAGAAGCATGCATGGCTAAACGAATTGACAATAGGAGCAAACGGAAAAATTTTGATAAACAAAGATCTTGACAACTTTCACGACTGTCAGCTTTTTCTATTAAGAAATTTGTTATGCGAAGTTTTTGGCCATCATTGGCCATTATTAGCTTCATATGAGCGAAGTTATCTAAGCAGCCGTAAATTGGTTATTGCATTTCTCTCGAGTATATTTCACTTTTCTCAACAATATTTCAATACCAAAAAATATTCGAAAGAAAGATTGAGAACGACTGTATTACAAATTACTTAGCATGTAAAGATTTATGTTCGGGTAAAGTGAAAATGTTAAGGGTGTGGATGCGACGGAGGGAACGTAACCTTGTCAGCAAATAAACGTTGTGACGCTCTCTTGCCCGCTATTCGTTTAAAGAATGTCAGGGCATTGATTGATATTTTGAGGCAACTAAGCCAGACTGATAAAGTTTGTCTATTCTATTGAAATTTATGAATGCAATGAATATTCGTTTGTGTTATAGATGGAGGATGTTATATACCGCATATAAAGTAAATGTACGAGGAGTAAAGACCTGATGAATTTTTCGCAGGTGAGATGTTATATAAAGGCGATCGGCGGCAATAAGGACTTGCATATTAGCGGTTAGATGCAAAGAGAAAGTATTTAGAAACTTAGTCGTTCGACAAAGAACGTCACCACCATACCACTGCAACATAGATTAGACTAATTTTTTGAGCGCTATGTTGAGCTCCTAAAAGGCTGGATTTTTTCTCAGAATCACTGATTTGTTTAGAAAATCATGTATAATGGGATTCTTGGCGATTTATGTTTCTGTAAGATATTGGGAAGTTTTTTCTAACACAGATTTATTTGGGTGGTTGCAGAAAATCGAGTAATCCCTTTAAGTCTGCTCTCATTAAGAAGTAGTTTTCGCTCTGTCACATTACCAAGTTCATTTTCCCCGGCAAGATCAACTTGCTAATGATTTCTGCCGAAAATTCAATGGTTCTAATATGCGGCATGCATGAACTTGAAGACTCTTTGAGAACTTAACGTACTGAAACAACATTTCCTACAAAATATCGAGCGGAGAATGGATATCATGAAAGCCAAAAAAATTAGAGAGAATGAAAAAAGCATACTTTCATAACGTTTTGCTCAATGCGATGGAGCTTATTAAAGAACTGGAGGGCCGCATCAGTACATTTCTAGGATACCCCGTCCGAATATTTTGCGCGACTATTCGGGCCCACAGAGTCGCTTTTTGTTGACTGCATTGCATATGCTTTATCATGAAAGCCAAAAAAATTAGAGAGAATGAAAAAAAAAAAGCATACTTTCATAACGTTTTGCTCGATGCGATGGAGCTTATTAAGGAACTGCAGGGCCCCATCAGTACATTTCTAGAATGCCCCGTCCGAATATTTTGCGTGACTATTCCGGCTCATAGAGTCGCTTTTTGTTGACTGCATTGCATATGCTTTACACACTATGTTCAAATATAACACTGAATACATCAAACGCTGATTTCTAAATTTTTTTATCATGTACTCCTTCCAAACTTCATTCGCAAAATG
Source organism: Baylisascaris schroederi (assembly GCA_006503575.1). NCBI lineage: Eukaryota > Metazoa > Nematoda > Chromadorea > Rhabditida > Ascarididae > Baylisascaris > Baylisascaris schroederi. The sequence goes on from QEWY01002836.1 coordinate 265,654, forward strand.
TTTCCTACCGACACCACATCGGTGCACATGTCAGTATACCTTGTATGTACGGGCGTTTGCGAGTTTATGTCTTTCCGATGGTTGCAACTCCAGAGCTATTGAAACTACAGTTATGGCGCTTGGAGGATAGGAATTTAACCACATGATGACCCTTAAAATTATTCGACCTTTTAAAATGACCTTTAGACGAACTTTAGAAAGCCAAAATAGCAATCTTTAATTAATTTCGTCCAAAAATTTCGAAATGAGTTGCGGACTTCTAAGGATGGCAAAAAAACTTCCATGCGTATTATACGTTTGAATTCTCGTATTATACAAGATCTCTTACACGGCGATGCCACCAAAAGAAAAAACTCTCTAGCAGAAGATTTCTATTGATGATCGTCCTATGTGGTCGATGACTTTGTTCCATACATTTTATTTTTTATTTTTTTCTTGATTTGTGAGGTTGATTGATCAACTATGCGATACGTAAAGGCTTCACAATCGTATTTCTTTAAAAATTTCTAATTTCATTATTCTTTATACCTCTTAAAATCTTCCTGGTTTGCATATATAATGCGATCTTTTTTCAACAGCTGATGCGATCGAATTACTGCAACTCACATATCAATACTGAAGGAAATGGAAATTTCAACAAAGAAACTGAGTAAATCGCACGACTAAATTATGGTGAAGCAAAGTGCTATATTGCAAAAATTATCGGATAGCAGATGAATACTTACATAGTAAGTGCTGATCCATATAATCTGTGTTGGTGCATAAACGAAGAGAACAATGAGATCTGCAATAGTGAGACTGATTTTGAAGGACATCAAGCGTGCTGCGATAATCAAATGACGACGGTAATTCGAATGGAACCTGAAAATTGTTTTTTGAATATGACACTGCCGAAGAATTCATTGATCACAAAGGATCTCATAGTCAAAAACCAGTAATCGGTTTGCATTTCTGTCATTTTCCTAAAGGCCGAAGAACAGAAATATACTACACCTGTGGGCTGCTTTTGCTATGCCACCATCTCTAAGGTGGCACAAAGATCGCATAGAGAAACAGCGCAATGCATCTGCTGAGGTGAATTTCCCATTCATCACATAGCTCCAGTAAAGCTGAAGAGCAATAAGTTGCACAGCCACTGACGTGCAACAGATAAACTATTGCAAGAGTAGTTGTATCAGCTAAAGAGGTATCATCTATATGCACTGCGTCCTCGCGAAAATTGAAATGATACGCCTAAAGCATGTTGTTTCGAATAACATCGCACTGTTAATTTCCTAATGATTCTTATTTTCATCACCGATTCATTCTGAAATTCCCCATTTCTTCTCCTCTCTCCGTTAAGTTCTTTCTATGTAGCTATCCAGCGTGCTATGCCTGCAGGATTCATTTAAAACGCTAATGATTTTTGTGTAAATGTGAAATATTTGATAACATCGCACTGTTAATTTCCTAATGATTCTTATTTTCATCACCGATTCATTCTGAAATTCCCCATTTCTTCTCCTCTCTCCGTTAAGTTCTTTCTATGTAGCTATCCAGCGTGCTATGCCTGCAGGATTCATTTAAAACGCTAATGATTTTTGTGTAAATGTGAAATATTTGCCTTATTCCAAACAGAAGTGCTTGAAAATAAAAAAGCGCTGCAGGCTCATAGTGAGTTGCATTTTTGGCACAAACTACCTAATTACTGTGCTCTAATGCGCTAGTTGAAACGCTTTTTTGAGAAAAACATCATATAAAATTGAAATTTCGCTATCGTTCAGATGGCTAAGAACATTGCTAAATTGCGACTGATAGCTCATTTAGTTCAATAAAGCATTTCATTAGTGCATAAACCAGTACCAATTCGAAATAAATGCCATATGGGTGTTCCATTTGTTATGTGTTAGCATCTAAGCTCGGTAATTATGATGTTGCAGCAGTTGGACAACGTCACATTTGAGAGAATGTTTCTCGTAGTTGCCTAAGGGCAAGCTAGAACCTCACTGTTAGATCACGAAAAGAAACACCAACCGTCTAGCTGTGTAAATGAAAGCTCCACAACCGAGTATCATCGCAACTGCATAGATTGCAACCTCGATCACATAGCTCAACTCACGTGCGGTCATCTCGGTGTCCACTTCCGTTTCGATTGATGGGCTAGCCATCCTCTCATCTACACACGGTTGTGCCGCACTGTAAATTCCTGATATTGAGAAGTTTGTTTTCAATTGCAAAGAAGAGTGCGCTTATTTGGAGGTAGTTGAATGGCGTAACAATATTGCAAACGAAGCATCTCCCAGCCACTCGTAAATAATTCATTGCTTTCTCTGTGCAACACGTTACAGCCGAAAAAAAAAATTACCGCCATGCAAACTCACGAAGAATATTAAACATATTTCTGCAATTAGTGTTTTGAAAAGTGTAATAGTTATTCATGTGGGTATTAAACAAGAAAGAATAAAGCATGAAATATTTCATCGTTAGAAATGTCATCAGGTATTCCATATATGAAAAAGAATAAACTTTCGGAACATTTATTCAAGCTCAATGGATGACAGCACACCAAAAATTATAGACAGTTGAGTGAGCGACCTCTTGAGTTCCGTCTAAGTAAATAGGCAAATTAGTTTGCTGGCGGAATCATTAATTCAGCGATGGACGAGCGAAGTCTTAAATAATCTGTAAAAATTGAGCACAAAAAGTGAACAGCAGCATTCAAGAGCAATTTGATGGCTGAGCGGCAATTCAGTATGCAAATAAACAGAATGCTATAAAGTCACGCATGCATGCGTGCAAACATTAATTATTACACAGATTGTTCTATCGCAGAAATTCTTCTTAGGTGTTCCGTGTCACGCATATATGCACATTTACTAAGCAACAGGTGTGCATCGCTATGCGAGATATGTTTTTTTTTTCGTTGATGTGAATTCGATAGGTGATTGCGAATTGTGCTATGCGATATGCAAAAAGAAAAAGACACCAAAAAATATTATGTTAATAGAACAGGGATCGCAATATATAACGATCACATATATGAAGCCTTAATACCAGGAATTGAGTTCGTCTAATGAATGGAAGGAGCCGAGAAGAGTATAATTTCAGAAATATTTAATGTACTTCTTAATTGCAGCTGCTAGTTTATCTTTTTTTTTTAATTGAACTATATCAAATTCAGCCGTCAACGTGTTTTCACAGTACAAATAGATGCTTCCGCTAAATCACTTCGACATTATATGAAAGTCACGTCTGCTTTAGACCACAGTTAGCTGATTACATGGCCATCCGTCGATAGTTATGCAAAAGAAGCGAATTTGAATTGCGGGGCTTCCCGTCGCTATAACACAATAAGTACGGAGGGTGTGAACTTTGTGAATCTTTCACACGCAACTACAGAACATATGCTTTTTCGCACCAAACTTCGCTTTTGCAATCATACCAAATTAAACGAACATTTGCAGTTATATTCAAAAAAGGTTTTATGCGAGCTCGCACGCTCTCGTTGACGCAATTGATTGATTCAAAATTCCTGAACTTTAAATTCGCAGTCACCTGTATCTGCAACTTATTACAAAATTGCGATGTAGTAAATTCGTCTTTATGAGTAAATGTGCAATATGTATGTATTTATACAGGAATATTTGTTCGCTTGTATGTTTTTTAGCATGTCACTAAGTTTATGCGAGCGTCTGTCTCAACCATTAAATTTATGGTCGAGAAAAATTTGCTCGATAAAAATTTTCATGAAGTGCACCGCAATTGTCAATTCCATTGCCACCCGTCGTCTTCTATATTAGCTATTGGCGACAAGTGCACCCTAGAATTTATTAGCTTATTTGTTTCTGAAGTTCGTTAGTGCTTCGAAACAGGCCTTTTGAAGAGAAGTCACTATGAATTTTTTCACTAAATATCTGTGTAATTAGGTCGTCCCTCACACAAAAATGCAACAATATGTATGGCCTCAAGTTTGTCGGCACTCTTCCACGATTGTTGAGCCACAATTCGCCGACTGCCTCTAAAAATTTCATTGCAAACATTAGCATGTCTTGAGATGTCAGCAACTCATAGTGGACAGTGAACGTAAGAGATCAATGATGAATATTATACCGATCAAGCATTCACCCCTTCGCAGTTTGAAGCTATTGACTCCACAGATAGACACATACGCATATAAACTCGTCGGAAGAAAACCAAAAAAAGAGTTTCTGCAAAATGCTCAAAAAATTCGCATCTAAAACAGTTGAAACATGTGATCATGCTGCTTTAGCATAGCACTCGAATTGTCAAGAGAGGTGAATGCTTAACGAGCAATATTAAAAGAAAACTATTCCATCAGGGCGAGTATTTCTTTGATTAGTCATATAATGGAAACGAGATTAGCCAAGTTGAAATCCATTCAAATGTGCAAGTTTGAAAACAACCCATCTAAATTGTAAAAGGGAAAGCAATTTAGCGCAGAAGAACATGATAAAGATTCTGTTATGAAAGCTGACGGCTCTCTTCTTCATTTTGATCCATCGCAATATCCCTTATTGAATTTGAATCTTAGCGCTGTACCTCAACGTTGCAGTGGAATTATTTGCCATTTCATAAGAAAGTGACTGCGATCTAAAATGGAAGCAAGTGGAGTCTTTTGAGCGGAAAATGTCTATTTTCAAAAATTGCATGTGCAATCCTATATTACCTTCTTCTTCACTTGCCAGCGTTTTTTCTAGAAACATCATTTGTGTTGTGATTAGTATCATTATTAGCAATATTATAAAACTTATTTTTGGCAACCTCGATAACCACTTATGCAGCACATTTCACTTACGATCTTCTCAGATAGTGTCGAAATGACTATAAAGGCGTATAGTTCAACTGTCATAGACTACGGCCTCAAATTTTAGACAAAAATATTAAAATTGTTTGTAATCTCAAACAGTACATTATTAGTTGACGATTGAAGTTCACCGGTTGCGGGAACCCGAGACGAAAAAAAAGTGATACAGAATGCAGCAAATCATAAAAAAATTAGCCAGCTTCTAGAAACGTTCCACGAGTTGATCTAACAGCCTCGTTGAATGCAATGCAGCAACTATCGCATAAACTTGTCTTTCAGCACGAGGCGTGCAGTCCGCATAACTTCAAACAACTCTAAGCAGCGGAGGGAGTGAGCGATTCCTGAATCCCAAGCGCTTTCACATGTATTGTAACAGCCTAAATATCAGACAAATCAGGCGAAGGCGTAATTACTGCTTTATCCATCCTTCACTTGTTTATTTTGCTATCTTTACCCACCTTTCATGTATAAATGTCGAGCAGACACATACAGTTTTCTTGCGAACTAGGCACAGAGGCACGCATAGATGTATTCGCATACCACCATCAACACATAGACGCAAACACACATATACATAAACGAATATACACATGAATATGCGCACACGCATATATACATGCAAATGTTAAAATATTTCTCGATTTTTGAACCCATGCTATAAAGGCCTGAACGTAAACGTCATTTTCTAGCTGTTGGAATGAAATCATCACAACCCCTAGCCAGCCTCAGTCAAAGAACCGGAGTAGGGAGACATTGCAGTGGCTATTTCCCATCGCTCAATGTCGCCCTCACTCAACTGTATCACTGAATACTTGTACTCATTTTAGAGAAGTACGCATGAAGTAAATCGGCACATTAGCACGCAATTATTGAAAATAGTAATGAAGGGCGCAGACAAGCAAAAATTCGTAAAAGGAAAGACAAAGACCTATACTGACATACACATTGGAAGAGAATATAAGCCTCCTTTCCTTTAGCGCTTGGAAACATTGCACTCTCTCAAAAAAATGCACCAGTTTATGAACGATATAGCCGGATATAAATTATAGATTTCTGTTGCCAAGCACCTCACAGCAGCTGATTTAAAACAATTAAGTAACATATTCTCAACAACATTCAAAGTGATCGATCAGATGCAACCGATTTGTGACCACGCATAGATTCTGGTCACTTACATCGATAATGATACCACCGCATTATAATATTTCCTCACGTGGATACCACCGTACTGTGGTGCGTCTACAATGCAAAAGTTGCATTATACCTACTCACCTTATTGTCGCACTAACAATATCTAGTTCGCAAGAAAGTATGAGCCCGCAGAGAGATTTAAAAAATTGCCGGAGCTACCGCAACAAACTACCAGAAGATGAGTTCCAAAGGCTAATAATGAAAATGTTCAGCAACTAATCTACTCAATACTTAAGTTCTCTTCATACTTCATCCAATTGTCTTCGTGCCAGGAAGCGCATGTATGCACGCTTGCCTAGACAAAAAAACAGTTTAGCAGAAAGAACGATTTTAAAACCGCTTCACATCTATCTGAAACCGAATAAAATTGGACAAGCAAAATACTTATTTTCTGGAACATCTTGAAAGGAAATAAACCAAAATTATTTTAAATTGATCCGCACAGCTCTCGGATTGCAGCTTTTTGTAATCGATAATAATAATATAGGCTTGCGCATCAAACTATTCAGCCGTGTGAACGTCATACCTATAAATATATTTAGTTATTTATTCCACGATATACTTTTCGTGGAATATACCGTGGAATATATATATATATATATATATATATATATAATATATATATATATATATATATATATATATATGGTGCTAGAAAATGCCTTCGTCAAAAATATTTCCCAGCCTGTTCGGATGTGGTCTAATAATTAATTTCTGGCCGGTGGTTTTTATATTCTGTCGATCACCCAGAAAGCCACCCTCTTAAGCGCTCTGCCTTTTTTTCGTGCACAGACGATCGCTTACTTCAGAAGACCGAAGTAAGGGAAGAGATTTCGTCCCATTCTCCACGACCAGCTCTTTCACTTTCTTTCTTCGTCTGCAGCACTGAAGTTATAGAATGGACAAATAAAGCTGCCCACGCAAACGACTCTTATTATTAAGCGCACATTGCAGATGTCCGTGAACCGGTTGAAAACTGAACATGTGCAAGCACGATCACATCAAGCAGGTTTTACCCTAGCAGATTTTCCAGTTGATGGGTTGAAGACATCCTATAGATGAGGACACGGACACGTTGACGACAACACATTCAACATTCACTAGGTTATGAGACAGACTGCCTCCATAATGCGCTTTGCAAAAATTTGCAAAATGCACGTAATCATGGTCTGCAACATAAAATATACCGCAGCTAACCGTTAAAATGTGTTCATCGCTCCAAATATCACGATTACTAAAAGAGTATCACATACGTCGATTTTGACATACTAGAATCGATAGATGGGAGGTGAACAGCTTTGTAAAGCTATAGCTTTGCAGGAAGTTTGAAACATGGGATATGACTAAGTGGGAAATATGTTAACAAAATGGGACTCAAATCATCTATGATAAACAAAACTGCTATTCATTCATAGCTCCTCTCTTCTGCTACTATATCGCTAGATTCTTTTGAAAATATTGTTTTGCTGCTGCATCTACAAAATTAATGCAAAACATGAATGGCATTTGTTGCTGCCGCACTCAATTGTGCAACCTTTTATTCTCATAATCTCGTGCAAAATTTATGAATATCACCATTCGACCTTTTTTTCAATGTTCTAGTATATGAACAAATGGAGCGTAAACATTCTGAACTGACCATCATTATGCTCTATGCATCTTCACTTACTAAGCTGACCGCTTCTATCGTGGCATAGCGCTAAGCAACTCGTTTGGCAGCAAAAACAAACGCTTACGCAATTCCGTATGGAAAATAGAACAATCTAGCAACTGACTGCTTCAAAAGTACGTGCAGCCAATAGAAAGAGAGCGACGTCGGTATGAAAATGTGCAGAAAGGGTCATTTTGGTATGTGCATTGCATACACAAAATTCAATATCAGTGTTCTCCTTGAAGCAAAGCTTGAAATTAGCCAACAGATGAGTATACAGCCACATCTTAAGATGTGCAGATATCGTCGCTGCAATGTGCTTCGGAGAGAATTAGCAAAAAAAAGCGCTCACATGCATGCAGCAATGCGATGGTGTTTTTTGTTTTGATGAGCTCAACTATATCCATATATAAAACTGGAAAATGACGAAATGTGAAAGGCGATGGAATAATCAAGTTACAAATTTTTACGCTAAATGGCATTAGTCGCCGTCACTCAAGCTCGAACTGACTGTCGCGAAGATACGCGAGTGAGTTACTTAGCTGCTGCAGACAGTAAATCAAACTGTGTCTCAACGCGGTGACTGACAGAACGATCCAAGTTCACCTCTGGCTGTAGCGACTATATTGTCTTACTGAAGCGGCGTTGCGGTCGTGTGTAAGCGTAGAGGGTTTACGTTACTCGTCATCACTTTTTCGTTTGTTGTTTTTTTTCTTCTATTTCAACTCGATTCTCATTGTTCCCTGTTGCTTGCGTCTAAGTTCTGCGATCTCGTCATTAGCTTTGACGTTTTGCATTCTTCTTGCCATTTGTTCCTACCTCCTTTATGAGCTCATCACCAAAAATCACCTCATTGGGCTCAGGTCAAGTTTAATGATGATTGTATAATTGTCTTTCGATTATGTCGCGTTTTTGCGTTGTTTTTAAAGTAAGTCAAAGGTTTAATTACCCAAGTTTGAGGTGTCGGGCACTGCAGAGAGGTATCCCCCGAACCGTGTAAGCAAACTTGCGACGAGCCAACTAGGAGGTTGGTAAAGATTTGGCTGAAAAAGGGAAGGGCGCAAGCGGAGGAGCCCTCGGCAAATCAGGCCAGTTTCTTTATGTGACCAGTTGTAATTGGTCCAGTGTGAAGTGCTCGATAGCTACGAGTCTGGCAGAGAAGTCGGCAAGCAGAAAGAGAAAAACATCGACAGCGCGGGAAAACAAATTGCGGTGAACAACAGTCAACCGCACGAGTTAGGCTAAGGTACATTGATAACCTGATAACCTGGTGTCGGCGCGAAAGCAGTCGCCTGACACCTCGTGTTCCGTGTGGTTTTTGTTGCGCTTCATTGTATCGGGCCCTGCCACAGTTGGCAAAAGGTGCCACATTCTAAAGTTGTATCCCGCTCTTAGCGCCTACTATATCGCTCAAGTCGCCCAACCTGCCCACCATCAAAGTTGCTGTTTTCATTGTCCTTGTTTCGTTTATTGTTTTCATACTGCCAGTTTTGTGACAGGCCTGCGCAGCTTATTAGTTTTACTCCACGTGCATCGTGACCTTAACTCTGTTAATCTCTTTTCTAATAAACCGTCGATCCTTCCATTCTGTTTTCTATCGTCTACATACGATCGCCAACCTCGTTTGTTCACGAGACTAACACATGAATTTCAATCTGGGATTTTGAATTCAAAAGCGTTTTGGTCAGTCAAAAACTGTCATAAAAACATAGCTTTCAGTAAGATAGTTTCCAATAATAATGTATTATTTGATGAATTTATCTCCCAGTAAACAACTTGCATGAATACAATGCGAGGTTTTGGATTATTGAAAAAAAAGCAAAATTATGAAGACATGAATTATGTGGAAAATTTCTCCAGCAAAAGCTAAAAAAATATAACGTTTCCTATTGCCATAATCAGTCCATCGATGCCATCAATTTAATCCGTTTTCTACAAATCGCTAACAAAAAGTTGGCGCGCTAACATAATTTTTGATTGGCTGCAACAAAGTGGCGCTCGTTTTGTGGAAAATTTCGTGTTCTAATTTTGCATCTAATTGCTGATGTACCAGTGAGAATTTCCAAAAGCATACTTCTTCCACCCTCATCCATCTTGAGAAGACGGCACAGCATTTCCTCGCATAATGCTATGAAGATCTGATGCACTGATGCGACTTTTAAGAGAAGCGTGCATTTCTTCTACGAAGAAAAACACACGATTCTGGCATTCACAATTAAATTAGGCATAGGTCGCAAGAAAACAGCAATGAACCGGAACTGGATACAGCGTACGATGTACAGTATGAATAGTACTTCTCAGCATTTCATTGTTTATGTTTATAATTATCATAAATGAAAACTGAATTGCTGGATGGAATTGAACAGTGAAATTTCAGGATTAGCAGATATATAGATATTTTAAAAAAGCACTTCAACAGCGTTCAAAAAAATCATCGGATCGACAAACGTGAGAGAGCAGTTAGTAGGATGATGGCTATTGCATTGGTCTCATCTCATTATTAACGCTGCATTAAACTAAATTTTCTTCGAGAACAGTGTTGCAATGCAAAGCAAAATTTGGCATTTTGCTACTGAAAGAGTTTTTGAAAGTCACTAGCCGAGCATTTGTCATATGATTTTGCTGCATAGCAATCATATGATTCAACGTCACTTGACGACACTTTCTGCTGCATACCACTCGCAAGATACTCTGCAAAAGCATCGTATTCACGTGAAAAAAAAAAGAAACATTATATTCTGATTACGATTCGTTGATGCAAATTAATTACAGCACACTGAATGCAAAATATGGCTTGTAGAAAAAGAAGGAAAATAGTATCACTAGCCAATATTCACTATTCTGTCTTGTATTTCTCAAAAATGCCAATCAGGAAAGAGTATAATACCTCTTTGACCTGCCATCTAAAGCAAATGTAAAAGCGTAAATGCTCGAAATTCGCGTTTTGGCTCTACCTTTGTTATATTTCTGCGATGCTTCCGATGTTTCGCTCTGTGGAAGAGCTTCCGAGAAAAGATCACCTGATCATATGAACTGATCAATGCGTTTTATGGATGATTTTTGTTTTATGATGCAACTTTATTGGCAAAGTTCATAAATATTTATATTCACTCAGAGGATCGTCGCTTGAAAGTTGCACTTTGAGTACCTTAATTTTGATTAACTGAAAGGCTTAATAAACAATTCACATCCAATTAGAATGCTTTGTTTCCACTCAAAAACAGAGATCTTCAAAGTGTCGAGGCACTCTGCGCTTTTCCGGAAGTATCTGTCAGCAATTTCGCAATCTCAACAGGATTTCATCTGGTAATAAATTCCTTTGTCCACTGTTCAGTCAGGTTGCCGCGACGAACGCACAGTGCTAAGTGCGCTGTGCACTCGTCGCGAAAACATTCCCATGAAGACGTCGCAAGAATTCAAAATTTCTTGCGGCGTTGTTCCCAGTGTCGGCCGATGTTTTGAGATCGGCTGACACTGGGAACGAAGTCCACTGTCGGCTGGAGCTGCTTATAAGCAGCCCCAACCGACAAGTGGGCATTGGGGTGTAAAAGAGGGGACTGCTGCCCCTCGAACCGTCGTATTCTAACGTCTTGCTTCATCGTATTCCGATGTCGCCTCTATTTCGACCACTTCGACTAAGTTAATTCTCCTTTTGGTAAGTCAGCATTGCATTCTAATTATTAGCCTTTGAAGCCATACAGGTACAAGAATCGTTATACCAAACGTTTCTATCGCTGAGATGTCACTAATAATCAAAACTGAGCATACGTGGGACGGTTAATAGTTTGTTCACGCTGCAAATAAACGATTGACCAGAACAACGTAATAATCGCGGTGGAAACGAGCATTCGAATGTAAGATGGTAGTGTTACAACATATAGACGAGCGACATAGCAGATCTGCTGATTATGAGCCTTGCCATTTGGAAAATAAAAAAAAAAAGTTTCTGTCCAGTAAATTAAAACGACTGTTAGCGAGAATGCAAAAATTATCGTTCATTGTCTCGGATTTATCCACAATCGGCAACTGTGTCAACATGCAGCTGATATCGCCGAACAAATATGTAGGGAAAATTCAATAAAGTGAACAAAACAATCAGGGAAGAGCATGAGGATAATCGAATAAATTCCTAAACACATTGTTAACGCCGCTGCAATATAATAAGAACGGAGGCGATGGAAAGCTGTGCAGAACAAGTTCAGAATTGAGGCAGCCAATTATCATGCGACGTGTGTGGTAGATTGGAAGGTCGTGATAAATTAACAACAGTAACTTCTAAGCTGCTACATCTGAAAAGTTGAATCTGGCGAGACGCTTTCCACAATCATCCGCTTTAAATCCTTTGTGATGTGTAGTGTATTGGCAATTCCTGTCATCATACTCCGAAATTCGTTCGACTATTCAGTAGCTTTAAAAGCGTCGAAATTCCATACCTCAAGCCTTTTTTCTCTCGACTTTTATTTTCTCTGATTGAAATTGGAGGTATCAGAATAACTGGGCAGTAGCGCAGTTGGTACATGTCCTCGAAGTCAGGAAACGATCTTGCCTCCTAATGCAATATTAGCAGAAAGAGAAAATGTGACCAACACATTGTGTTATGGGGAGAGAAGGGTGATGCATCGCTGATTGGTCACTTCAAGAAAAAGAAGAACATGCCTCGAAAACGAAAATGTATTTATGTGAAACGCAGTAATGCGGGCTCAGTTGTACTTATACTGGAAAGCTGTCATGCAGTCAAAACTGAACTGGAGGCAACGAACCGCGGGTAGTCGAAGTGCATTTGCCAAATCAAGCCAAAAAGAAACACATGGTCTAAAATCGGTTCGATGCCCAAAAATCATATGATACTGTGAATCTGGCCCTTTTCTACATACGGCTGTTCGGAACACTACAAAAGGAGATTCCATAGCAATTAAAATAATATATATGTTACAACGGATAATGTAAGCGAGTATCAAATGATGCGAAAATCAAAAATCAAGTGAACATTCTTCAAATTAGGCTCATCACAAGATCCTGTGCTCTTCCACTACTGTTATCATTCTTCGTAGATTTTGCTTCTTCTTTCTATATGAAAGGATAATCATTCGTTTTGGACGACGGTGTAAAGCGGTTATGCAACGCTTCTTCAACGCCAAATAAATTGGTTAAAGCAAAAATCAACGGAGGATCCACAATAACTATTAACCACATTAAGAGAAGTTTGTGTGGTTACACTCGAAACATACTTCCATAATACAATGCGGGCCAGCAGAGCAGTTAATGAAAACAGAGTCCACCTCAGTCTTTGAGAAAGGCTGTAAGCAAGCAAGGTGGGATTCCCGACAAGAACTCATGACCTTCATCTGGATTCAAGACTTTCCTTTAGTTACCACTTGAGCAACACCTCACAAACAGCGCTAGCGATCTTACGCCACATGGGAGCAATAAAGAATTCCCCAACTCAGCAGTACTCGAAGCCTCTCTTCAACAATTTTATTTTATGAAAGATTATGCTGCTGCTGCCAGTAACGATGAAAACAATCAAGAAAGACCTCCGAAAAGGAAGCATGAGCATTCAACAGACAACAAGCAGCATTATTAGTGAAATTAATGAATTGGCTAAACCGTTATGATGTATTTGTGAGGCAAATGAGCGAAAAGAATTCAAACACTTTTCTAGGAAGACTCATTGGAATCTATTCATAAATTCCCATCAGACGTGAAATTTTTTTTCATGCAAAACGAACAAAGCTATTCCGATACGCTGTTTTTGCATTGCTTAAGCAGTGACGTTCTCTGTACGTCGAACGCAGATGGCGATGTCGCCGACATTTCAAGTTTTCAATGCTCAGCATAAAGTCAAATGCGTTTATTGCTGCCAACAAAATAAATAAGAACATCAAGAAGCTTGCTACTGATTTTAGAGAGGTTCGGAAACATCGGCTTGCCAGGTGCAATTAATTAAACGAGTTCTATATGATCGAACGATCTAAGTGAGAATTGAGGTTACTCCGCATCGCAACCAGTTTCTAGCGATGTGCCTCAGGAGAATGTGTTGAGCCATACTTTGTTTGTTGTATGCAGAAATGATGTTTGAATGATGTAAAGAATAGACTCATACCTTTAGTGGTCGAGGTTGAAATCTGCCACCCGGGTTCACAAAATCTTGTTCACTTTTGGAGACTGCTAAAATTTAGCAGCTCAAAGTTTACAATGAGGAAGATGCTTCAAGCACACTAATTTTCGATAAGAGTGCCTTAAAATTAAGTGCTGAAACTGTTCCTGAACAAATTTTGGTGCGGAAACTAAACTTTATTTTCACTGAATAGATCATTATCCCTGCAATGTCAAGGATCATCCATAATATTGCATTTATCTCCACAATACATATTTATTGAACAGCGGCAAGCGCCTTTAATTCATACCTTCAACGCATACGAAATATTTCACACTACCTCCTGATGTCTCCTTATCTCGTTTCTGTTGTTGTATCTCGAACGGCTCGAGCGGTAGCCATTCTGAACTCCACTCTATTGCTAATTGGAAAATCAGTGAGCTGCTGTCATTAGAATACTGCAGGCTTGAAGTTGATTTGATTCTCTATTTCAACAATAGCGCTCGTTCTTTGATATCTTCTTCACTACACTACTTGCGAAAGTTGTTGAACACCACTTATATAGGCCTCCTCCTCAGCTAATCAAGAGAACGTGTGCCATAAACAATGTTTTGAGCAAATTTCATTACCTTATTACATGCATATGGAATATCCGTGCTGAAAATTTCATAAAAGAGGACGATGCTGAAAATATGGCGCAGTGAAGTGATAACGAACGCAAACGATCTTCTTTGGTTATCGCGACGAAACAGGAATTTTCTGTGTGAAAAGTTTTTGCCCACCTAAGGATACTTGCCACCTCTAACTACTGAATTCGAAATTCCAACTGCGGTTTTGCAAACTTCACAATATGGTAGAAAAAAAACGGTTTCAGTTTATAGATATGTAACCGCACTAAACTCGAACTAATCGAAGAGTTGAATGTTCGAAGTTAAATGGTTCGAGAAGACATCTAAACCAAACCCAACAATAAAAACTACGTTTGAGTGTTTCCCATCAGAAACTCAATCAAAGATAGTGAACAAGTGAACATTAAAAAACGGCAGAAATCCATGAACATTATTGGATATTTCAAATTTCAACCTTTACGAAATATCGACTCGCTCGAATAGACAGTGCATGAAAGATATGCGCTAATCTTCAAAGTACATGTGAAGCGGCGCAAACCGCTTTAATGCCGACACATAAAATTGTATGATACAATCAATGGTCGTGCTTGGTTGGATGGGCGAGAACAGAGAAGTACACATCGTTTCTTTGCTTTTGCAATCATTTAGGTTACCTTCGCAACCGCTCATACAATTGCGAAGGTGGAGCAAACTTTATGGCATTTCAGCATGAGCATCATTATAGAATATGATATTCCCAGATGGCTAAATTTATATCATATAATAAAGCGCCGCTTCCTCAAAATCTCAGTCTGCAATTACATTTAATTTCCATCCAGCAATCAATGAACCCTAACCTTCCGGTGTCGGGAGCGAAAATTTATTGGTATCAGGAGTATTCCTAGAATTGTTTGTTGCGCATCTCTTACCTGCTATGACGTAGACCATTTCTGAGGATGCTCTGAACTATATCGCGGCGATAAAATGCACCGTTATCTTGACGAGGCCAAAAGACACTTCACTTTGGCATTTTCGTTGCGTTGTATCCAGATATGCTAATTCAGTGGTGTTTCGGACACCTCCAAACTTTGCCTACCATGGAGCAAGTAACTGTCCTCTCATAATTTTTTTTTTCTGCAGGGCTTATCGGAGCGTGTTGCTTTATTGTGAGAGGACGTAGGCAAAATAGTGTTTTCATGATCACGAAACACCTGAAAGAGACAGGTGGCTGAATTTTCACCATCAGGCACGAAATTGGGGGAGCGGAGGGCACGGTGAATTTCGATTTATTTTGCTACGGGAGGAATCAAGGAGGGACCGAATGGTGGGCAGGTAAGTTGAAACCTACAACATTTGCTCACCTGGGTGATATAACACACAAAGGCATTGCTTTCACATAAGCTAAAATGTAAGGAGAAATAAACTGATGCCGTTGTCGTCATTCTGCATCATCCGTTTTCGTCTTTGCATATTTATTGTGTCGGATGGGTGTTTCATGTTTCTTTATCGCAGAAATATAGATGTTTTTTTTTGTTTTATTTTGTTCCTGCATCAAACGATGTCATTTAATGAAGACGACGATGGATATGCCTTCTGAGGGAATTTTTCTTGAAGCGTGAATCAGCTAATTCTGCAGTGGCCACGCATGGCGATGCATTCTGATAATGATTTCAATCGAAGATTATCGGACATACTTAAAGAATTGAAAACTGGAACGATACTTGGATGATGCGAGGAAAGACTCTGAATAATATATGCTGCCTAAGTTGGAATTGAGAGAGTGCCTCACCATTTGTCACCAGGCAATAGGCCATCAAGCAACATATTGCCCGCGGGCAGAATGAGCGTCAACATTGCACTTAGCGGACATCCACTTGACCTTTCACGTTGGATGCTATGCCAACTCGATTTATGCTGCATATGTACGCTGATCAACGTTTCACTATCGTATGCATCATCTCATTCTTTCAATCAAGTCCACATTCCACAACTAAAGCTTACAAAAAATCCATTTCAATGGCATCTCGAGAAGAGTCATTCAACTGCACAAGAGTTCAGTGAATAAGAAGCCAGCTACTCGATTTCTCAGAAAGCACGTGTCGCATCATTTATATGCCTTATCGTGACAGCCGCTACTTCTGAGAACGACAGACATCTGTCTACTGAGAGAATCGATTTTTAACTTTTCTCTTTTAGACTTCCAGTTTACGTTTGCCTCTTGTGTTAATACGTTTCGCTCATTCACCAGCATTGAAACATAAAGTGATCAAATAGGTGCCGTATCTTGACGAAAGGAAAAACACCGAAAATATATACAATGTGACTGTGAAACACGAGAAAAAGGAAACGGAGCTTAAATTTCGCTTTTTATAAACAAGGCTTGATATGTAAGCGTGAAAATAAAAAGCAGCTCCATACAGTGAGTTTTGAAACTGAGAAGCTGAAATCTCCAGGAAATGAGGATGAACGTCATTCTACCACCTAACGAATCTTATAAACCGCTCTTTGGAGTAAAATATATGAATATTCGCACACAGCAAAGCCTACCCATACGGAGCTCGTGTTGTATGGATGTTAGTGTACGTCTTTGAGTGACTATTTTGCACATGGAGTTATTGCCGTATATTTTAATTTTATTAGGTGAAATGAAACATAAAGACAAAAACTTTTACCTTTTCTTCGAGGCGGACTACTCGTTCTTATATTTGTCTGAGGTCACTTTTAGGTACTAATCGGCATAAAATGGGCTGAGAGTCGAGCTTCATTTCTTCAAATCTATCGAGATCGAAATCGAATTCTAAGGCGTCGGTTATGACGAAGCAGGAAGCGCCAACGCGAGCTCATATATTGTTCTCTAGTGAAAAAAATAAAAATTATTGCCCAGACTCATCCGTACTTATCGACCGCAGCTTAAAGAACATATTCCGAATTGAATAGGCAAACTCCCGCATTTCAGTAGGACGGGTGCAAGCAATCTCGAAGAACAAGCATGGATAGAGAGAAACACAACGCAACACTCGACCTCTCCACCAAAAATTGAGATTGAAAGCTGCTCTAATCATGTACGTTAGCATATATTCACTTTCCAAATGCACTACAGCAACGTAATGCCCTAGCGTATGTATGTGTGTGCCTGCACGTATGTCGGAACGTCCGCCAATTTCACATATTGAGCAAGTTGCGAAATTTGGTGATTACTATGTACGTCAGAAGACTGCCAGCTACAAATTTTTTGACGTCGACCGATGAAAAGTTCTAAACACACATCAACGCTGAAACATTTACATAAATCTTACGCTAGAGAACATTTCATTTCACGTTGTTGAGGTAGTAGAAATAGGAATATTTTACGGAATATGCAAATGAAGGCTTTGAGTGAATTTAAATATTCATAGTGAAGTAATGAAACTCGCTGGTCAAATGAGCGAAACGTAGGTGAGCGTTGGGGTGGCATCTTTTGGCATGCTTCTCACTTTTTGCTTACACAAATAGCAGTAAGGAATTACATAAGTATTAATGGCGAAAGAAATGTTGAGCATTTAACGATGGGAATAAGTCATCAACAATAATTCAGTTCAATTCCTGCACAGATTGCAGCATTTGAATATTCACAATTACAAGACTCGTATATGTTTCTATGATCACCTTGCTGAAAATGCTGGTTTCAACATATAAAAAAATATGGTCTTGTTTCAGAGCTTCTATCTCTGAGCAATACGCACTCCTCTTGTAATAGCTGCAGTAAAAATTCTTATTTAGCTGTCATTTGAAGCCCCAGAGAGACTACAGTTGGCATAATCCTCCGCCCCTCCGTGCAACGACTATATTCCCTCATAGCTCAAAGGCGTTTGCTGACATTCGATGAATCCATTAATTGCAGTTTTTAAATGGTTGATAATAGCGCTTCGAGAAGAAAATTGAAATAATTATGGAAGGGAGAGCTAATGCATTCGTCAACAATAATTTCCCACTATTCACCGGTGAAATTTTGAACTCCTATTAGAAAACTCCACATTTGATTTGTAAAAAAAAAGGTTTCTTGTCAATACTGTGTTTCAGTGAACAGCTCTGAGTTCCGTCGCTTGTAATCGTTGCAAAAAAAAAAAATGCGAACCATTAAAAGGTCGAGATCAAGTAGCACGCATCGCAGCTATTCATAAAGTCTACTCACAACACATTATACCTACAATGTTTCGCCATGCGTAAAAAGAGATTAATTATGAACAGGTGCTATTGGTGGTTTTTTCCTCACAATGGTCTCTACTAATTGCATTTCTAATACATAATCGCTAAAATAATTAAGATCAAAGTGCACGTTGATGTTTCCTTTTTTTGTCAGAAAGTGATTGTTTTTAGAAATGCGAGATCAAATATAGCTTTCGGAAAATTGTTTCAAATACAGACACTGCAAATCGTTATTTTAAGCGTACGAATCCTTTTATCGGGTTATGTTGATTTTGAAGAAGATAAAGAAAGAAATTGGCTCATTGTTCGTCGATTCGAGTAATGAATTTTGGGCAAAGAAAACGAAGAAATCATTCAGCAGGGGAGTTTTCTTTTTAGAAACCACTATCAAATGAAGTCAAAAAAGAACAACATTTTTCTTCCAGGAAGTCATTGCACAAAAAGACACTCAGAGTTGCATTTAAATATATGTGAACAATCTACCCGCTATATTTAACTCATCACAAACAAATATTTGATTGCAAACGTAATAGTTCATAGGAAAATTTCGAGAAATGGAGACAGTAATGCACTAATGAGCACTCCTCTGAATATGTCAATTTGCAGAACCGACTGCTTTTCAACGTTGATTATTCACCTCTGAGTGATAAATCGTCGTTGAAACTGCTACTGTGATGGACGGCTACAAATCGAAAGCAAAGGGTCAAAACAAGTTGGCAAGCACGAGTGCAAATCTCTGATGAACAGCAAATCGCAGTATCACCGACAAAAATAATCCCACGCTTTAACATTCGACGAAACTAATAGATTCCAATCATCACAGCCAATGCAATAGCTCAGTAAAGAGACTAAAAATGGCATTTTCCTCTTGGAAAACAATTGAAAGTGTTAGAGTGGTTCCAGTATTTGGCATAGTGGATACATTCGTTGATCACTCGAATCCTCTCTTTTCCTCTGAATCGTCAATATTACTTTAGCAACTCTGATTGCACTCAACTTCACTATAGGCGAGGTTACGTCAGGTGCGCAATTTTTCGCATGCGTTGCTGCAACTTGAGGGACCAAATTGAAGCCGGAGAATAAAGCAAACGAAATACTGCGTCTGCTCATCATAAGATAACTAATTTCCTAGCAAAATGACTTGTTGTGTTTCCTCGTCCTTAATGCGTCCAGACAAGCTTCATATTTCAGGTTTCATCGAACACATTTCGGCTCACAACATTTCATGTGCGCTTAGTGCTTGTTATGCACTTTTACACTCAGCCATCATTACGGCTTCAGGCTCGAAATATTTCTATCTCGTCATGCGCCTCAACGCTCATTGTTCATTCTGCTTCAGCAGATATCTTTCGATGTCTCTTCTCGATGTCAGTCTGTTGACTGTTATTCCTTCCGAGGTGCTCATAAGCCTATTAAACAGTCATCTCAGAATAGGAGAGGCCGCCGCTGCATACTGGCCCATTTATCGCACCATATGTTATCCTCTTCGTTCAAGTCTACTGGAGGTCAGCTCCTCAACTGTCAATTGCTGACTTCCGCCATTCACTGTATGAAGGTGTGTTAATTAATCGGCAGAATGATATTTCACAGAGTGCTAAAAATGCGCTTTAACCGATCGTAGCGTTAAGAAACTTGATGAATGCATACCTGATGAACGTTGAAGGACGCCCTATGCTCGACACAATCTACACTATTCGAAAGAAATGTTTGAAAATTTAATTTTAGTCCTATCCACTTCAATTATCCTCTACTGAATTTTTTGGGGAATTTTCGTTTATTTATTTAAGAGATGCGCAACACTGTCTCCGGACTGTATACAAGCTGTTATATTGTACAGGAATTTCCACGACATTAATATACCAATTCTTACTAAAAATTGTTCACTTGGCTGATAGCTTACACAGCTATCGCTTTGTTTTATCATATTTTTTCTACGTCCTAACTATGAAACGGATGCATAAAGAATGGGAAAAATTCAAGAATCTAGAGTAGATCGTCATCAAAATAAAACGACGGCAAGCATTGATGAGGTTATCATCATTTCATGGAATTCACTTAATAAGCGGATAATTTCAACTAGACTGCACTCCACACATTAATTCTTAATCTGCAGTTGAAATGATAACTCCATTTCGCATGCTCCAACATCCTCATTCCCATCAGAGTCACTTTGTAGTTTTTTCGGCTAAATCGAGTACATATTCAAAGCAATCGATATTTTATCTCGTTCAAACGTGATCTAAAAAGCTTCAATATGAGCACAAATCCTGCTGTCATCGGCTTCCGTATAATAATACATAAATGAGAAACTGACATAATTTAATAGTTCTTTATTCAGCGTATATGAATAATTACACATGCTTATAATAATGAACAATTAGAATATGATCTGATATTTAGGTAGTAATCAGTGCTATAGAATTGGTAGGTGGAGAATAGGAACGATCACATTTGGATGCGGCAAGCTGTATTCATTTGAAAGTTCTTACGTGAATATTAGTGTGAGTTCGGCTATGTTCACAGGAAATTACTACTCAAATGTTCTAAACTACTAATTTAGAGGGAAATACTTAGCAAATAAGCAACAAGCGAAATGATAAGTTTCTGAAAGCGTAGTAATATGAGAAAGTGATAGTTTCTAAAACCGATGAAAGATGCTTGTTCGTCAGCAACACTTTGTGAAGACTGCGATTGAAAGTACGATACTTATGCGTAAGCACCATTTATGAGGTAAAATTTGTCGAAAAAACGCCTCTGGTAAGAGGATATAGACCGATGCAGAAAGCGATCAACTTTTTTTGAAGAAGAAGAAGAAAAAGAAGAAAAAGAAAAAGAAGAGAAAGAGGCTCTTAATGAGCAATTCCAAAAATTTCCAAACTACGAAAAACATGCTGAACATCGAAAACAAGTTGACTTGTCAAACTGGGAATTCGAACGTAGCTTGTTGTCGTTCTTATAAATACGGTAGCTTTTTGTACTCTTCATATATTTTTGCGAAAATTGCTGTAATATAAAAAAGAAATTTTCACTCAACAAGGTTGTTCACAGCCACCTCACTGCATCGATTTTTGAAAACACAATTTGTTTTTGACAGCACTAGTTCTCCTGCAGAATTAAGTGGAGGATTTTCAAATGTATTCATCATCAATGCCTCAATTTTTGTTAGATTATAAGATGTGATGAGAAATAGGCATATAGCCGATGCTCCTAAATGGGAATCTCAAAGATTCCTGGACAGTGAACATTTGTCTCTTTAAGAGCTTTGCAAATTTACTTTGCTTCTATGCGTATACACATATGACTATACGTTTATCTTTTCTCTATCCGATGATCTCAACTCACGAACCTCTAAATGTAAAGTTTTCAAGTTTTGGGCGAACAGTGTGCATGCTATATGGATAATACTGTCAATTTCCAAAACCGAAGTGGTGGATGGAATCTTCAAATAAAAAAAGAGAAACTGTTTCATAATAAAATTAACATTACGTTTGAGGTGCTACCTCAGAGATATAGAGAGCATCTGGTCACAACAAAGAGTTCTATTATTAGTGAAATGGAAAAAAATAAACCAATCGAATTCCAAAGAGGTGAAAGGGAGTAATGAACAGCTACAAAGAAGTATCACTCTTATTCCATAATTCCTTCTTCTATAGTTTTATAAGTTAGTTAACGAAACAACCTTAACAAACGCTAATGAAGTCGAATCGAGTATTCGCCTCTTTTCTAATGAAGAAACTCGCCTTCAAATGATAGACTGATTCACTTAATCTTCAATGAATTTCATCACTGCTCTAATGATACTTATTTTTCATCGTCGAATCGTTGAACCACGTAAAAGTTTGACGTATGTTGCTTCAATTAGAAATTATCGATAGACTTAAAAATGGAAAAAAATGAACTTTTATATTATTCATTCAAAAAATGACGAAACAGACGACGACAGTATGGGTCTTTATCAATTCGTTCACACGATTAATTGATTTCACGCATTACTAAAGTCTAATGGGATGTGAGCAATAATGTCCTCATCTTTTTAATGATGCGGTTATTTGTGTGAATCTGCCACAAAAGATTCCCTTTTTTTTTAAATCCGACCAATGCAATACGAAGATTCGATCGAATGCAAAATGCGTTCATCAATAGAGCTTCTCAAAACCTCATAAATTGTGAGAATTTGATATAGGATACTGGTTGGCACATCTGTCGGTTTGCATCGTTTATTTCAACTTTAAATATAAAATATAGAATGTGTACAGCTATTTGATATTTGTTTTCAACTCATATCTTATATGAAATTGTTGCAGTAAGGTACCATCAACAACACATTCTAGCCTTGAAATTTCATAGTTAATTATCAGTAACTTCCCGATTAAAACAACTTCATAGGCACATAAACATAAACACAAATACACAAGTCTAGGCACGTCAAAATTTCGCTGAGAATGTCAATGGTCATTTAAAATGAAGCTTGTGAATGAGTGCTACATCTTTGTATTATTTTATCATTTTACCGAGTAGACCTAAATGGAGGGCTACAAAGATATAAATGATAAGACAGCCAGATGTTTAGTTTATTCATCTCAATTGTCTTTTTGTTCTTTCATTGATTTCAAATTCACATCAGCTTCCACATGCAAGGGAATCAAAAAACTCCCTAAAGAGATATTGACTTTTAGATGAAAAGCTCCGCAATGAATTATCAGCCTCGAATTGCCTAAAAGAAGTGAAATATAGAAATTATAAATATTTCCAAGCAAAAAGCTGAAACTTATCATATTTTGCACATATAGCCACATTAGCAATTAACAGCTTCCTCAATAATGCGCAAGTCGTATCAACTAGCTAAATTCTTCTTAAGCATTTTCTGAACGCTTTTTGCCGTTTCATTATGGAAACAATTTTATTTAGTAATATGTGGTCCTATGAAATCATGTTTCCGATTCCGAACATCGATAGCTGAAAATTTTTTATGTGATATCGATGAAACATTCGAAAACTCGATCCATCAGTATGTTTTAAAATTTATGGCGCATAGAAAAGACCGGTGACCAGACCGGATATTAACAGAAAAATGTAACATTAAAAAAGCAACTGCAGCGAAAATGGAGAACTGTGATATTCAATCTGATAAAACCACATGCTCGAACCAGCATCACGCAGAAATTTGACGCGTCGAAGGCATTAGAAGTTGGAAATATTGGAAAATCTGCAGGAACCCTGTACACTTCCACTAGCTATGACCTAATTTTGTGCGGTATGCTCTAAATCTTGAAGCTAATGATGAGAACGTGTCCCGAAAATGGTAGTGCTGCTTAACCCCGTGAAGTAGACCACCTACCACTACCTGACGCGGTTATGAGCCTATGATGTGTTTGGGGAACCTAGATAAGTGGGTTACTTTTGATACCACTTCTACAAAGTTAAGCCCAGTGTGGCCGATTCATTGAAGAGCGTTGCCCTTTGAAGATGAAAGGTTACAAGTTTGGAAAAGTTTGGCATATCGTGGCAAACAGGTTTTGCAGGAAACCTTGTCCTACAGGTATTTGAACCTTGGAGCTTTTGGAAGGACGAAAATTGGGAGATATAAAATGGAAAATTCCACGCAAAGAGCCAACTTTTGGGAGGCAGAACTCGAAACAGTTTTCGTACGCATAGTGCGAATACTATCTGAGTCGTTGCAAAGAACCTTAATTTGAAACATGCCGACAATTGAACCGATGAACATGACTCCAAAATTATGATTTTTACTTTAGAAAATTTTCGTACCCGTAATGAATTTGATGCTTGTGCCTTCAAAATGAGCGATATATTTTCAACTCGTATATAAACAGGCGAAAAATCGTTAGAGGTGAATAAACTATGGAAAAATCATGAGTGCAATAATTTTCATCGGAATCTTCTCAATCAATGTCTAGAAATGTCGTTTTCGTAAGCGAATGATATTTGTGTAGCATTCAATACATTCCACATTCACAATAATGAACTACATCAAAGTAGCGCATAATATTGTAATATGTTTCAACAAACAAAAAAATTACTCACTTCATAGATATAATTCTAAAGTATGATGTAGAAGAGTGAATTAATACAATATTCTATAGCGTAATTCGTTTTAGTATTTTATAGTTGAAGAGCTCAAAGTAACTTATAGAATTATTTAGCGTTTGCCGAAACTTAAATAAATGTTATAAAATCTTCTGCAATAGGATGTGCTGCTTTGAGAGGAGAGAAAAGCGAATGGCACCGAATGATATTAGGGAATATTGTGATGCACAAGCGATCACGAGGTAATTATATTAATGCAGTTCTCATTGGTGCCGAAAATTTCCCGTTTTTTTGGAATGCGCTTCAGCGTGATTCACATTTAATTCATGCGTTTGCCTTAATTCGCCACCAAAAAGCACGGGTTGAGGTTCTAATTTCTTAAACCTTCCTTGAAATTTCTTCAAATAAGTCAAACTTATTCTATCGATTGTGGAAAATTCCTTAACGTATTCCGCACAAAGATAAAATTTTTCAACCAAACTTTTCTTTTAACCGATATATATCGTAGAAAGCTAAAACTGTTTCTGAGATTTATGGAATGGCTTCAGTATTCTCCTTCTATGACTTTGATGGGTGCTCACGCCCATAAAATCACATCTTCCCATATCCCTCCCTAGTGTAGTTTGAAATATCCTTAAAGTTTGCTACTTAATTTGCTCACTTCAATCATCGAATCATCGTTATGGTCTCCCATCTAATAGATGGCCCACTTTTCGACCGCATAAGCCAAATGATTCTTATGCTCGCCAGAGGTTAAACTGTTCTCGCAGTTCTGCAATGCACTGATGATAGCATCCTCATATTTTCTTATTCCAAAATTCAAAACTCCTGCAAAATTTACTTATCCCATCACTGGCTGAACTTACGTAACTCTTTCTCATATGAATCAACATATACTAGCAGTATCCTACCCCGTACATCAAATACTCTTCGTAGTTTTCTATTGTGTACCTCGAAGCATCGTCCTTCGTAGATCGAACCATCGTCACAGTTTAGCACTCAATTGGTCAAACTACCCCCCACAGTTTCTCGGCCTATAGATCCGACTACTCTCTAATCAAGAATTCTTCACTTTTCCTATCGGATATGAATAGCCGCATTCTGAGTTTAGTGCCATATTGCAGTCTCGATTGATGTGCATATAGTAGATGCATAATGAATATTGCAAACGTATTCTCGTAGATGAAATATTTATCAAAAGGATAATCATCAACATAAGTGACCAACAAAAAACTACCACTCAAAACTGATAATACATAATAAGCTCCAGTGGGAATTCCGAACAAACTCAACTGGATGTCCTTTCAGGCAAACACTGAAATTGTTCGGCTGGCGCTCCCCTTTTCAATTACTTAACCAACGACATCAGCTAAAAAGTGGTCCATGCTAGTTAGTCCTTCACTTACTAACAATTCTTAAGTGGCCTAAGCAAAGTATTGGAAACGAAAAAATCTTTTCAGCTACAACTTGCTCGACACAAACTGCTCCGTGCCAACGTCATCAAGCTGCCCTCAAGGTGTGTGCCGTAACTCCCATCAGAAAGATATATAACCGCTTATTAATGTGTTTTCTTTATACTTTTGGGAGCAAACACAGCTAGATAGCAATTATCAAATGAAGCAGACTACTAAAATATACCGTAACTCCCATATTATTTGTTATGCTTTGGGAAAAAATAGAGTGTACGAGAACAAATTTACGAAAGCAAGTGTTGTTTCCAGCATTGAGCTGGTCAGGGCAACTATGACATCTGAAAATTGATACTACTTATCCAACAACCTTTAGCTTCAGATGCTCACTAGACGTGATTTAATTCAGCTATAGGTAATCGCTGCCCTGATGACCAATTTCAATAAATCGCATTCATATGCTTCACAGGGTGCATTGCTAAGTTGGATGTGAATGCAATGCTTAAAAATCCATAGCATTATGAAGTTAGTGAGAATGCGTATAGATAAGCGGACATGATCTCGCTGTTAACGATTTGAATAGTTGGATCTGACAGCAACAGAAAGATTTATGCGTTACTTGAAAAAATTATCAAGGAATAATTTTCAGGAAATAGTAAAGCATTTCTAAAGTTAGATGAAATCTTGCTCATTCAAATAAATGAAGTAAAGACGAACCTAACATCCAATAACAGGACGAGTAAAACACAAATCAAAAACAATCAAAGAAAGAGATCACTTTCAAGTTCTATTTCTGAACAGTTTGATTCAAGCTTTTGCATTTTAGCCATCCGTAGGCCAGGAAGATGAACACCTTCAATGTTACACCCCTCCTGTCTCTAATGGTCGCTTCTTCTAAACTTTAATCTCATAAGACAATCGCTCGTAACAAGTCTTCCTCTCCTACATAAACAAAAGATGCAATGAACTATGCAGAAAAATTCCTCTATGTGATTTAAAACACGTGTATTTGCAGAATGTAAGTGACAAACGAGCATAGAATACTCAAACTGTTCGAATATTCATTTATTTAGACGTTCATAATACGCATAACAGCTTCAATATTCCCAATGATGTCTTCAATTCGACAGTTCATCATTGACGGAGTAATTGCTTGTTTAATGAACGAAAATTGAAAGCTTATTCAATGCGCTTTTCTATATTTAGCATTATTCTCTTGTTTGTGATAAAGCTACTTATAACACGATGTTGAAGAACGGCCATTACATCAACGATAATATTCTTCGAGATTCTATTCAATAGCTTAGATATTTAAATTAATACTCATATATTTGTATGAGCATCACAATTGCAGTGTAATAAAGAAGCGATCGGCCTTTAAGCGCGTAGCAAACAAGTGCATATAAAGAACAAATGATCTTTGATATATCTTATGATAGAAAGAAATCTTTCCAACAGAACAGAGGAATTAATAACTTCTTTAGATGCTTGCTCATAAAAGAGCAGTGAATTAATTAGTGAAGAGCGAAAAATCAATGTGGCTACATTGCAGACAATATTAAAATCAGTTAATGCAGTAAAAATAATATCAGGTGATATTTTATTTGAGAAACAAACCGTTGAGTTATTTAAGGGGTTCATTTATGTCCTTTTCTATGAGTGATTGAAATGCCTAGACAGAGGATTTTATACGCTATTCATTTGGGATAACAGAAGAACATATGCCAGTGCTCTTGCCGAATTAGCTTAGATAACTTCCCTTTAGCGGGAATCATATGCAAGCATAATCGTTGCGAATGTGAATAATGTGGCGACTTAGAAAAAAGAAGATATTGGTCACTGAAAACAGCGAATGCGATGAATGCTAGTCAATAGTTAACTTTAGAAATTCTATGTTATTTAATTTGTTCTAGCGGAATGGCCTGTCTAATTTCGTTCACAATGGCTATAATTAATGTCCTTCACTCTTCGATCAATGAAAGCAACTCCGCTTCGTATATGACATTACCAGACAGCGGATATGCTGTTTATTTCAAACAAAATCCTCTTGTTTATCTTCATAGCTAAAGCATCAATGATCGATACTGTATCACTCACTAAGCACGCTCCTCCGATTTAAATTTCCTCGAGATTTATGGATTTGCATGAAAGATTAAACCATATTTGCAAAGGGGTTGTCCTCAAGCCGGAACTTTCACAAAGCGCGAGGACAGACTTTTCTTCCAAAAAATTGAAATTTTCAATGAAGTGAAAGCCNAACTGTACAGTATTAGCAAAAATTCTCGGAAATATACCTATTTTATCCTCGAATGTCAAGCTGACAAGAAAGCGGTACTCGCAGATAGAATATTGATATCGAATGAAAATTGCGGAACAATTTAGAATTGGCGATTTTTTTTAAACTTCAAAAGCTAATTAACACGTAAAATCTCAAAAAACTTATTGTCCATTGCAGAGGTTTGTGTGCTGCTTATATTAAAGTTCTTGAGAACATTTTTGTGATGGGAAATAAACTTTTAGGGCAATAATCGCTTTTGAGAACTATTCTTCCATGGATCTGTTAGACAATAGAGAATTAAAATCTCCACGATCAAATTTTGCGTTTTCAATTGGTTTCCCCTCAGCTGACTTAATCAGTAATTCGAATGTCTATCTTCAATTATAAAAGTTATTTTATTTTACTTTATTTATTTATCAATTTACCTATTTTTTTAATTTATGATTTTTTTTTTTGCTTTTCTGATGTCATTTAGCTCCCTCTTTGATTGGAGTTCAACAGTATCAAATGGAAATTGGAATATAGCAATTTTCTGCAAAGAGGGCAATCCTTTTCAAATATGCTCACTTCAAAGTTTTATTTGTCGAATGAACTTTTGGAACCAGATTCACGTTCGAAGGGGACATTGGAAAGTGTGTCCCCATTTACAAAAAATTCCAATAATTTTGTTCTCGTTGTGAAATGCCAATATCGTTTCTAAACATACGCTCAAATTTTCAGCGATTTCATTCGTTCTCACTTTCGACGATTATGAAAACAAATATTGTCAATGCGATGTTGTCACCTCTGTATATGTGCACCATTCGGTAACTTCAACTCTCAAGAACGAGACAGATGACAATGAAATTCGATTGATATGATTGATATTCATTACTACGATACGATACTACGATATTCATGGTCATGACATGCCGCAATGATTATTTGACTCCTGAAAAAGATTTAAGACAGCAATAAGCAAATCAATTTAATAAAACTGCATACGAAACAACGGATCACAATAGGTTCTATAAGTGCTACATTTTCAAAAAAAGCTTATCATTCGTCTCGGTCTTAGGTGAGGTGCAGTTACGTTGCGAGTAGCATCTGCCGACTTTGGTATTTGTTAGACACAAAAGCAGGGAGTGTTAGAGAGTCTAAGAGTCGAACACTCCTAACAATTTTTACGGTCTAAAATCTCATTTCGTTGAACCGTTTATGTGTATGCGTTTATCGTCATGTCATCGCTATATACGTGCAAACGCTTTTGTCAGCTTTGCCAGCGTCGGCTATTACTTCATAGACTATAGGCAACTATCAATCATTATGCTGCAACAAAGGCTAAGTTCAATCACAAGCTTGTCTTAATCACATTTTTGGAAGGCTCATTGCTTGCTGCCTGATCAACAGTTCTCACCGATCGATTTATAACAATTCAGAGTTGTCAACGATCTTTGAAATAGAAATAAGAAGCTTTATTTCTTCAGTTCAAGTAGAAAGCCACAAGTGTGGGACAATTATGCAAAGTTCAACATGCGTATTAGGGACCTTTGATGCTTAATAAGCATAGAAAGAAATTTTTTCTAAAACTTCATGAGAACTGAATGTTCAGTTTTCAAACAATGAAGTAACCGAGGATTGAACAGTGCTACTAAAAAGCTAGTTCTATCCGACAGGGACAGCCGAGTTACGGCGGAGGACTTTTAAGGATGATCATCGTCCACCTGAAATTGCTCATGACATAAGTTCTACTTTGTATTTTAAACATCAGTTCGAGAAAACGGAATAGCACAGCAATTTTCTCGAATAGAGTTATTTAAATTGAGTGAATTGTTCTGAAAGATCCATTAATCTAATTGCATGTAGCCAGAGATGCATAAAGTTGGTGTTTTAATTTACGCACTGATTCAAAACAGAACATTGCTATCAGAAATTCTCTCATGAAAGTTAAGAGCGTGAGATTCTCAGTAAAACGTTCTCGCGATATAGCTCTTTATTTTCAACAACTAACGAAACGTTTAGGTTTGGTTTTTGAATTCACGTTGAAAATCGGGAATCTGGAACACTAGTGGCGACTCACTCATACAAACTGAACTACTGAGGCAAATTTCCTGAGGGTACTTTTCAATGCATTACATCGAAATGTCCTGGAACACTTCATTTTCATAAAATTTCATGGTTCATTTCCTTACTACTCTACTCTTTGCAGGCAGTTTGATGTGTGAATTATTATCGCCAAAATAATAACGACGACAATTGTTTTTTCCATCATCTGCAAAAAATGGAGTTTTCTGTGTATTTCAAATGAAATTTACGAATCTGCTGAATTTTTTCCTTTCATATTGCTAATAATTCCGTTAGACACACAATGAAAGCATTTTCGAGCAGGTCAATTATTTCTATAGAATCGAATAGTGGGCACAAAACGGTGATAATCTTTTCAATAAGGTCGACCGATCGAGTCCTGAAGATCTTTTCGTTTAAAAAAAAGAAATTCGTGAAATTGGACCCCTGAGGAAATTTCCCTCAGCACTTTCATATCCAGCGCGCCAAAAAGAGTCCGAACTAATTGGTTCAGTCTAAATATCCTATGCTTGTTGCGGTACATGAGATATGCCGAAAAGAGAAAAGCTATAAAATCATGCTAAATAAATATTTCAGAAATGTCGGAAAAAGCACAGAAAAGAAAAAAATACGAGAAAGGATCCACTGCTAAAACATAGCGGAAGTATCGATGTCGATTTGAAATGCGATCACAGGGAATGCAGTAAGAAAGAAAAAAACTGCGCTATATATTGGCGGACATTGGTTTAAGCGGATGGCATTCTACGCACTACAGAAAGACGTAAAAGTGCGCAGCTTCTTATATCTCAGCAGACTTGGAATGCGTCAACGAAAAGAAGTGTTCCTTTCCTAATGTTCAATTTTGCCTTCATATTATTACGTCGGGAGTTGAACTGTGACTGACACTCTGTCATTTACTGTTCTCGGCATAGTTTAATTACGTTGTGATGTATAATTAAGTGCAGCCTAAATGATTATACAATTCAACTTATGGTTTACACATTACACCGAATTACACTGAGAGTGCTTTTAAGATAAAAGAAATGCTCGTAAAGGCACGAATTCAAACGTGGAACAGGTAGACCACTCCCGCAATCTCTCAATTCGTTTCACTGAGATTAATCAAATTCAAACAATACTATCTTGAGGAACCAAATTAAACATCCTTCAAAGTTTCTCTCCTATTCCATTCAACGTGATCGTGCACATTGCTCAAGTACAAATTACAACATATCCGTCTACATCAAAAAGCGGTGGAATTCATATTTAGAAGCTATATGCGAGACAAAATAGCAGTCTCAGAAGAAGATTGCTGCTTTCATACTCCTCTCCACTATTGTTATTTTTCCTTCGAACTTTCCGCAAATTTCACATAAAAATTAATTTTGGAAATGCATCTCGTTTCGCGCATTAAATACTGAACTATATGCATCATTTATGTTAAATTCTAATATATTTTATTTGCGTTATAATGAGTGCGATCCTAATCTATACTTTGATCTTAATCTATAACTTTACTCGAAGCCTAGTTTCGATTCTTTGATAGATGCAGTACTTATAATAAGTAACTACTGAGTGGCCGATGGTTTACTGACTCTTCCTCTTCGCTCTGTATCGATAAAATACTAAGCAATGAGAGTTCAAAAAATGATAATAATAAGTTTCGTTTTTTCATAGTGCTTAACGCCCACATTGACTGATTAAGCAATCGCTCGTTGTATGTTTTTTTTTCTGGCAACAGATAATTGAAGGAGACAAGAGAGATCCCGGAGAAATTTGAGTCCAACCTTTTTAATTCGAGCAATCCATTAAATGAAGTAACAGCAAAAAAAAAAGTTTTAATATTGCGATCAGATAGTGAGCGCATAAACTGCAAGCAATTCAACTGCTCGGTTAGCTTTAATAATAATGAGCTGGGAGGGACACTTCAAAACGGAATACGCTTGCGAAGTGGATTGCAGTGATTCGTATTTTTACATATCCACTCGACCGTGATGGGCGAATACGATAGCATGATCAGCCGAATAGCCGAATAGTAAAGGAAATTTTAATATCAGTGAGCGAATTGCATGTCTCTTCTGTGGAAAATTTATGAGGCAAACAATACACATGAAATTTGAATAGAACAAATATAAAAATTAACAACACATCAGTTCAAATATGTTGGAACGCTGAGATAAGTTGTACCACTGTTCATTTATAGAAAACTGAAGCTGGTGAAGCGTGCCATAGTTGGAAATTGCATCGATCCCAAAAAAAAATAATCTGAACATACCTAGAGGATATAGCATTCGATTCGGCTATTTATAGACGTGAAAACATTTTCAAATGATCGCTAAAGTTTGTTTTGAAACTTCTTCTGCTCTTTGCTAGGCAAACCCTTCAAAAGATGCGTGAGAAATCACGCACCTCTTTGAAGTTGTTTGTGAAGTGCATTATGGCAGTGTCATACCTTCGACCGCACATACCCATTAGCCTTGCCAAAACTTTATAGATATTCAAAAGTATCAAAAACTTTATAAATGCCTTACATCGAGCAGATAAATCTGCTGAAATAAGATGACACTGTAAAGCTTGTTGAATTATTTTCTGTTCGATTATCGAATTAGCCGATCGAACAAACAGGATGTAAAAGCGCATAACCTATCAGCTTTGGTGCGTTTTCCCATGTGCTTTGATTTTTGCTTTGATAAGAGAAGCATCGCAATGTTGATATGGGAATGCACTTTCCTTGCACAATATTCAGAACGGTGGAAAAACATTTATGATAGCAATGATGTGCTTTTGCAGTGGTAACAACACCTACAACAACAACAACAACAAGGGACTGAGATTCCTCGCAAATTCTGCTGTTTTTCACCACAATAGTGACAATTTAATTCGATCTCGATAATCGCAGTTGTCTTGAAAAATAGGAAATCACAATAGTGCTCATCCAACTCCTAAAATTTAAAATGCGAAATTTTGGGCATTTTAAGCGTAACGCTCTCGATTTAATTTGCGCAAAATTTCGCCAAAAATTGTGCACCACACAGTTCGTTGCGAATTACGAAATAGTGGGAAGGAAAAGGACATGACTGTATTTGTTTCAGACTATTCAGAATACATTTAAGAACATATTTAGTCGTAATAAGTGGCGAAGTCACTTGTAATATCAAGCGTAACGTAATCGTTAAACCACCAACACATAGTATTTGTTCACAAAACGTTTGTCAATTGTACGTGAATTACTGCGAGCACTTTTCAACGCTGCAAGAATAGTTGAATGGGCCTATACATCGGGCATCATTCTAACCGCTTGCAAACAGAGTTTGATGCTTGCTCTTATATGCAGCAACAATGGCATTTCACACGCATCCTCATAAAACTTCAAATGGAATTGCAAATAATTGCAAGGTGATTAAATAGTCAAGGATTTATAATATTAAATTTTGTTAAACGAATAGAGTACAAAGGATTATAAATGGTGCACTAAAATTGAAGAAAACGGAAAGGAATATAACACGGAGTGCCTAAATAACAATAAACAGCATGAAGTAAACGATTTGAAATATGAAAAAAATAAACGGAATAATGGCATCAGAGATCAAACATGCACAATAATGTGAGATCAAAATTTTAGAGTCAAGATGCAAAATAGCGATGTTCTACGCGGAAATGAATTCATGCATCAAAACGCCTCGGCAAATATAATAGACAAAATTGTTGAGCGTTGCATTAATCTTCGACTCAGTTGAAAACATAGTGATAAGCAGTTCGGCTACTTTTATTAAGAGGATCCAAACAAAAGTTGATACTAGAGGTTTTAGGTATGATAAAGGCGGAGGAGGAAAAAGGGAGATAGGTGGCATGGGAGGTGCAGGGAGGGGGAAGCACCTATTAAGCATTATTCGAAAGGCAAATTTTGTGAAGTGTTTCTGCACTCGTTCAACTAAGGTTTTATTAGTCGTCCATAGTCATCAATATTTCTATGACAAAAAAATGCAGTTTGTAATTTTGAATGGTTTTTCACAAACACAACGATGTTGAACTCTTCATTCCATTGCTAGCTGAATAAAATTTCCCTAATCACGATTCATACAGCAATATAAATGAAGGTTACCATCACAGCACAACATCGCAGCACAAAACAATCTCATAGATTTTTGAGTGGTCGCATCCACTTGCTATGCATTAGATAATTCGAAAAATAGTGCAAGAACATGGTGAAATTCGTGAAAGTCAATCTGCTAATCGGTAATAGGCGGTTGAGTTTGGAAGGCGCTTATTCTTTTAGCTGGATGACTAAGATAGAATTTCGAAAACGCTATCTTAGGTGTGCTTTTGAAACCTTAGCCGTCCCGAAAGACCACACATCACGACACTTGATACAACATACTAATGATTTTAGTCCTCTATTCAAAATCTAACACTTAAGCAAGTACTGCTGCCCTTTTCTGCATTATTGAAAGGTATCGCATAGTGCTGCGTTAGGTTATGCACTTTTATTTCCTCATAACTCGACAAAGGCACCATCATGACTCGCAATGCATCATGTCAATCGCGTCAGCAGGAAATTTCGTTTATATTCTATCATTTTTCGAGAGAGAATGCCCGAAAATTATTACAAAAAAATTTTTAAACAAACATTTCCTCGCGTGACGAAGTGATCCATCGCAGTTACCGCACTGAGTACATTTATCACCAGTGCGCGCTGGTGCAAAGAAAAAACCAGGAGATTAGTGGTCTGCCGTTCAGAAATAGCTCATAAAGATATGCAAGTTGTACATGCAATTGGTGCGCAAAGAAGTGGTGGGTTACAGCAAGCGTCAAACACGTCAACAAGCACGGTATTTAAACGGTTTCCAAAGATTCGGAGACTATTAAACCGTGACTTCGACTGTTGAAATGCGACTTCGCTCACTGTGGTCGCTTATGGGTTGCTAGGGTATCATCAACGTAGAATGCGTCGTTCGATAATAATAGCCTAGTGTACCGACGTTTTAACTGCTGTTGTTGAAGTTGCCTTTGTGTCAGAGTTGTGTGACATACACAGCAACTTCCTTTTTCCCTTCAAACATTTTTAGATGTTAATGTTTGCCATTACGTATGTGCGTGTGCACTTTATCGTTGTTATTGTATGCTGATACTAGGCGTTTTGTTTGTGATGGCGTGCACCTTCGTTGTTTGAGTGAACTGATGTTCGTTCGTTTGTTATCTGCTTGTTTACCATCGTTTTTGATGTCTAAATATTATAATACGGTTTAATTACCTAAGTTTGAGGTGGAGTCCACAAGGTAGCGCCAAGGTGCAAACAACAGCTGTACACGGCAAAATACGGTGTTGGATGCACGGCGGTGTCATCATCTAGAATAGCGCGCAACTATAGCTCGACGGTGTGTCGGAAGCGCCGCGCAT
The DNA here is from genome assembly GCA_006503575.1 of Baylisascaris schroederi. Taxonomy (NCBI): domain Eukaryota; kingdom Metazoa; phylum Nematoda; class Chromadorea; order Rhabditida; family Ascarididae; genus Baylisascaris; species Baylisascaris schroederi. The sequence continues at coordinate 301,362 of QEWY01002836.1, forward strand.
CAGCTCTTACATGGTTACGCCAGACAGCGGAGGACGAGCAGCAGCACAGTCGACATCGAACAACAGTGATACGGGCCACGTTTTCAAAAAAATTTTGTCTTGATTTGTTCATTTTTACTGCTTGTTCTCGAATCTTTTGGGGTATACCGACCTTTTTGTTGACCTCCTTACCAAGGGGCCAATACAACATTAGATGGCCCACTGATGTCAGCGGATATTTCATTTCACTGCTTTGCATCACAGAAGGATTTTATTATATCGAAAGTGCTGGCCAAACCGCATTGGCAACCGTTATGCTTTACAAAGAAGTAACTCCTAACAACGGAAGTTCGAGTTTGTGGGAAGAACACCTAAATTTTTCCCGTATACTAAGCAAGAGTCCTTGCGGGGGTAGACAATGTCTCCTTACCACCTTCAGCCTTTTCTAAGTGTTCGCCGTTGCGAGGAAAGAAGTGGCAACGCTTTTTTGCGGCACATCTCTCACCATCCCCTTCTCGCCTCTCAGGCGTAGCTTCATGCATCTTAAAAATTATTCATCTTCTCGCAAGGAAAAGAGTGAATAACACCCGTGAATTCCTCATCCGGAAGAAAACCAGACCTAACATACGTTGAGCTCAACAAATTTATTAACTCTGGCTTGCAAATTTACCCAGTGGTAACTGCCGGACATGTGGACGCACCTGCACATAAATATATCCAGCGGGCACACCACGAAGTCGCAGTAATGCTTTGCGTGAAGCATGATTAGATGAAATTAATCAAAGCATAACGCATTACAGAAACATCGTTGATTCGAAGAATGTTCTCAGAATGCCATAAATGACGTCAATATGCTTCAGATGCTTTCGCGACCGGCTTATCCGGGTCGAATATCGTCTATTGGTCGAATGTGAGTCAGACATGACTGCTCACCAACTACTCCGATAAGCACGTCAAGCAGGCGAGGTTACACGCACATATTGAAGATCTGAAGAGGTGAATCCAATCCCTCAACGCGGTTGCTAAGGAAGCAGTTTCTAATATCAAAATGTGTTCGTTTATTGCTATTTGAGGTTTTTTCCCCCTAGCAATGTATGAGACTAGTTGACTCGATGAAAATGATTGCAAAGCACATTTCAGCATCAACTCATTTCGCACGTTTCTATACTTTTATTTGCTTAAGCATCATTGATTACTTCTTTGTAAAAGTGCGAGGCGTTGTGCATCTGTTTTATGTCTACGCTGGTGTATGCATGTATCACTCTCTATATGCTCGTCCGTTTATTTTTCACCTCGCAACTATTGAAGCTATAATTAGAAAATTTAATGTATATATTGTGCATCATCGGTTGATTCCTTCCAGCTTACATCGACTCCTGAATTTTGAGAAGAGCCATAGATTTTCAGTGGTGCGAAGAAACCCGTATACAGTTTATACCGGTCGGATTTTCTTTATACATCAATTCGACTACCAAATAGCGAATTTTCGTGACAGATGGTGCGTTTCTTCGATTCAAGAGCTCGACTATTATTGTGTACATGTTAGTCTTTGCTTGCAAACTTTTAAAAACATATCACGTAGGTCCATATGTATACGCTTACGAATGCGTTCACCAATGTAGTTGTTATGTCACTGTGGATGCGTAACATTCGAAATACGTGTTTATCTTGGCATTGCACGGAGGCATTACGTGAATTTTGAGAAGAGAAATATAAAAAAAAATTTGGTAAAGCTTCTGCGTTTATAGTTAAATTTTGCTTTTAGCGTTTTGATGTTTGAAAACGGGGAGAGAGGAGGGGGAGGGGAGGAGAATTTCGTACTACTATAGTTGCAAACATAAAATGTTTGTCGCGAAGATACGCGAGTGAGCTACTTAGCTGCTGCAGGCAATAACTCAAGCTGTGTCTCAACGCGGTGACTCACAGAACGATCTAAGTTGACCTCTGGCTGTAGCGACTATATTGTCTTACTGAAGCGGCGTTGCGGTCGTGTGTAAGCATAGAGCGTTTACGTTACTCGTCATCACTTTTTCGTTTGTTGTTTTTTTCTTGAATTTCAGCTTGATTCTCACTGTTCGTTGTTGTTAACCTCGAAGTCTTGCGATCTCGTCATCAGCTTTGACGTTTTGCATTCTTCTTGCCATTTGTTCGTACCTCCTTTATTAGCTCGTCACCAAAAATCACCTCGTTTGGCTCAGGTCAAGTTTTATGATGATTCTGTAATTGTCGTTCGATTATATCGTGTTTCTGCGTTGTTTTTAAACTATATCAGGGTTTAATTACCCAAGTTTGAGGTGTCGGGCGATCGCAGAACAAAAAGGTATCCCCCGAACCGTGTGAGCGAACATGGGACGAGCCAACCAGGAGGTTGGTAAACATTTGGCTGAAAAAGGGAAGGGCGCAAGTGGACGAGCCCTCGTCAAATCAGGCCAGTTTCTTTATGTGACCAGTTGTAATTGATCCAGTATGAAGTTCTCGATAGCTGCGAGCCCGGCAGAGAAGTCGGCAAGCAGAAAGAGAAAAACATCGACAGCGCTGGAAAACAAATTGCGGTGAACAACAGTCAACCGCACGAGTTAGGCAAAGATACATTGATAACCTTATAACCTGGTGTCGGCACGAAAGCAATCGCCCGAAACCTCGTGTTCCGTGTGGCTTGTGTTGCGCTTCATTGTATTGGGCCTTGCCACAGTTTGCAAAAGGTGCCACATTCTAAAGTTTTATCCCGCTGTTAACGCCTACTATATCGCTCAAGTTGCCCAACCTGCCCACCATCAAAGTTGCTGCTTTTGATTGTGCTCGTTTGGATTATTTTTTTTATACTGCCAGTTTTGTGACAGGCCTGCGCAGCTTGTTAGTTTTACTTCACGTGCATCGCAACCTTAACTCTATTAATCTCTTTTCTAACAAACCGTCGATCTTTCGGTTCTGTTTTCTGTCATCTACATACGACCGTCAACCTCGTTTGTTCACGACAATTTTTGCTTATACACCCGCATAGCGCAAAACATTTGCTGACATTTTGAAACCCTTGCAAGAACGCATTAAGGCTGCGTTATGCCCATAGGTAAACAAACGAGCATTCCATTCTCACATATCGCATCATAATACATTGCAGCATTCGTGTTTGTATCTACATAGAAACGTGTATTAAACAATTTTTTTGGCTTAATAAAGGATTGTTGGACAAGTCGCACCTAACAAGACGAACGCCTAAAAATGTTCACATGTGACGAATAGCAGCTCTCTTCAAAACTGTCATTGGTTATTCGATTTTTTTATTCATTGCAAGGTGGAGGAGGATCATTTCTAAATGCAACTCTCATCACAGCAAATATTCATGAACTTCGTCATATATTTTTATATAAGAAACTGATGTTAAGAAATAATTCATTATAGGATAGGCTCCGTGTTACACTGTGGGATAGATTACGTTGCATAAACATTTAGGAATAGAAGATATCCCGATATTGCACTATGGAATAATAGATACACTGTAGGATAGATGCTATGTGATATTACGTTAAAAGCAAAAGTATAAATAACACAGGAATTGTCGTTAATTGCAATAACTTTGACATTCATCTCGATGTATTTGCATTGTTCGATGTACAGAGAAAGAAAATGGATTGCAATTGAACAACGATAATAGATAAAAGAATAGCAATTCTATTATATATTTCAAAAATTGTATTTCAAATGGCAGTGGACTACTCTACTTTCATTGTATGGAAATGAACAGTTAAATGACACTCTTAAAATTTAAAAAAAAATCGCTATTTGCTGTGTGAAGGTTTATTGTCAATAAGCCCTTATAACCGTACTATGAATGGACATAAACGATAGAGAAGACATAAGATCAAAGTCTATATAAAGTGCAGTCATATTTAATAGCTAATGGAGCTTAAATTAATATTTTCTGGCATAATCTAGTGACCTAGTGGCCTATGGCATAGTGTTCGAATGACGTAACATGCATTGCCTCATTCCAAATACGTTAATTGTAATCTTTTAAAGCCCAACATAAGCGGTGTTTTGTGTATGTACAATTAGTATGAATGCTTGCTTGTCCCTTGTGAGTCGGCGGTGGTCACGATCGCCTTAATGATTTGATGCATAATTTTTTGGAGCCTTCCCATTTTTTGCAAATCAATGCCCATTAGCGGAAAACAGAACCGACTCTACCACGCTAATACATTGTACTCACGAGAAACTTTGTCATCTAAGGATGGAATGTTATAGTGTTTGCTGCGTTGCGATGTTCGCAGAAATCGAGAGAGGGGTGTAACATCGTTGAGTGACACGGAAAGACGGTTACTGGGTCCTCAGCTATAGAGAAATCGACATTTACGAAGCGAGTCACAATCAAACACTAATCAAGCACTAACAAAGATGTAGAAATTGCAAATTCCTTAATAAAATTAATTGAAAAGTGGAACTTTTAGCACATCTATCTTTATTTCCACCAAAGTTTATTAATTCCTAAAATCTGGTTAATTTCAATAAGGCAAAATTGTTCCAGTTGAAAACAACAACAAGTAAATTTCCTCAACGATTACATGTGAATGTGTTCATATCCGATTTGAACACATAGATATTCAAGTGCATAAATGGTATATATTCGTTGTGCAATGCTGAAATATCGTCAACAAAATTCTAAGAAGATAATATCTAGATATGCAAAATCATCATTTCAACTGTGATATCATATAATGCTTTCTTGAATGAAACATCCATCGTACAATAAATAAGAGTTAGCAGTTTTTCATTCACCATATTTATATGATTGCTGAATTAATATATTTTCGCCATTTATATCGTATTATTGCTTTTCTCTATGAATTTCTCAAAACAAATATAACGCTGTGATGTTTGGATTGAGCGATTTATAGCCTCGGGCATTATTTTAAAAATAATGAAAGCAATGAAGAGAATTCACAGACCGCGATAATCGCCTAATGATATTTGTTATATGGCCTAAAATGATACAAATAAAGCGTATTTCGATTCATTCATTGATATTTAATTTCGCGTTAGGTCGTAGTATAACAACAAACAGAGAAAATCACAAAATGCTTATCCGGTCACGATGAAAGCTTGCATACTCGCAACGTCCGTAAATAATGCAAACTTCATCCAATATTATTTTGCCAGCAAAGCAAACTACATCATTTAAGTGATACTGTTCTCAAGATATCATTAATTTATGCTAAAATTGCGAATTCTATCATCAAGGCAAATAACTAAGTTATGGAGCTTGAATTGGCTATCGCATATCGAAAAACTCGCTGATGCAAGTGAGGCGTGCTGTTGAAGAGAAACATTCGTAAACATAAACTGAGCATTCATAAACATAAATTCATTGATCATTTTGTTAGGAGATTCGCAAAAAGATCCCCCTACAAGTCTCTTACATAAACATTTCATACACACAAATTACATATAAAAAGCGACATAAGTCATCACAACGCTTCAGCTGTCAAGTGAGGTTTCTTGGTTATGAAGGAGGATTTTTGCAACAATTTGCACATTTTACCCATCCAAAAGCAGAGGACCGGTAAAAATCTACTTATGTAAATTCCTATGAAGTTTTACAGTGCCAACAAGGATCTAAGCAACCGAAACGGTGGGTGAATGATCAGCAAATGAGGGCGTTATGGATACGCAAAAGCGAGTTTCTAATGTATCATCGTAAATGTTGCAGTAGCATGGATGAAGCCAAATTTTACAAGGAAACAACATTCCATGCGTTTTGCAGAAAGAAGGACTCTTGAAAGCCTCGCATATAATAATGGCCATCATGAATTGAACGAAAAAAATGCTATGGTAACAAAATGAGATTGCATCTTTTACTTATTGCAATGGTGGATATCCATAACATATATCCAGGATTTACAAATTTTGTTAGTTGCGTAATCGATTTATATTTACCGCTAGAGAAAAATAAATAAAAAACAACGTGTCGAATAATACCTCACTATACACATCGAATTGCGGCGAAAATATATTTCCCGTGGCTTCGATGACATTGGTAGGGTGGTCAAGAAACGTTCCTGAAAAGCGTAAAAGAATTTCAAGTTAATGCACAAAAATTCGCTATAAATCGAGAGGAATGTCTCGCTTGTGTGAAAATAAAAAGCCGCTTCATGAACACTTTAATGATAAAACGAACATTTTGAAGGATATATCAGTATTCATATGTATAATGATGAGTTGAATGTGATTATCGAGGAGTCAACTAAGTGCAATTTCATTGCAGATTTCGATATATTTCTTGTTCCTTATTTCCTTTGCCATAGAAAACAGCAATTATTATTCCTTCATTGAAAAAATCACCGTCTATGACAATAGAAACTTATGTATTAAATTAGAAAATGTAAGTAGTACATCGATCATCCTTTGATATTCTGTGTCACAGGAACCCTAAGAAAAATTAAAAGATTGCGACGGGTAGGACTAAGCGCTGCGGTAGCTATAATGCTCGCGTATAAAGAGTAAAGATGGGCAAATTGCTTTCTTTCATCCACAGAGCCATCGCTGATGTTCTTCTGAAGGAAGCGTTTTGAAAAGTCTTCCCTTCTTCCTTCATAAGAATGATGCTACCTTCAATATCTCAAGTAAATGATTTTCAGCGAACGATAACAGTTAGTGCGCAAAACGAACTCAATAAATAACGTCTTTGACAGTTCTCACTTCAGGGTTATTAGTTTTTGAAACAGTTTGTATACGAATATAATTGAGGATCAAAACGTTTCGATCGTTCAAAGTCGTCTAAATTCATTCGACTGAAAGCTGTTTTCGACTTTGTATACTGAACATCGAACGCTCTCCTCTTCACTTTTCCCTCATACTTCTACAACGTATTTCATATGACTTTCGTTTTCGTATCATAAATTTATTAACTTTTCGTCGTTCTTTTATGTGAATATTCGTAAGTTTTGCATAAATGCGTTTATACTATGTGCATTTATGTCGATGCCGTTTTGATGTATATTCTCATTGATATATGCAGCTTTCTTAATTCATACGAATAAGAATAATTCAGTTAATTTCAATTCAGTTCGGTTCAATCATATGCAAACAGTCAGTTTCATATTGATCCCTAACACCTTCATTTGTACACCATTCATATGATGCTAGCTAGTGAGTAGTATTTGGCTTGAGCTAAAGCGATCTCAAATGACGATTAACTGGTCCTCATTAAAAGTACAATAGAAGAAAGCGAGGGTTGGGCGGATTTCTTTTATTGTGCACGGAGATGCTAATTGAATTATGAGCTTAATGAATGTTAAGGGAAAATTCATTGCTCATGACGATAAACGCGTCTCTCATGAAAACAATGAGCTTCCTACAAGCAATTCGCTAATAAATTAAACGCTATAAATCGAAGTCATTTTCGAAATTTATGGAAATTTCTCACATTAAAAATTGAAAAATTCAGCGAGTAAATAAAGCGATGAAACATTTTCATTTATATCATAAATATTTTATCGCCTTAATCAGTAGCTATTTTATGCGCGATAAAAACAACTGAGAAAAAAATCCGAATCGACATTCTTTTCTTCAAATTTGCCTATATTGCTTCGGCAGCATCATTACGTGAATAGATGAATATCCGTTATTTGTTATATAACGAAAAAATGATACATTTCAATTTGCCGAGATGATGTTTGGCATAAGAGGTCATTCTGTGGTACTAATCACAATTCCATATTTCCGTTTTGAGTGGTTCACGAGTTAGAATATCGGAAATGAAAGAGATGTAGAGATGTTGCTATAATCAAGACACGATGTATTACGTTGCTATAGGGCATCATCACATAATTTGACAACAAAAACAATTAAAACTCGCACAAATTGCAAACCTATGATAAATACACACAAAATTGCTTTCATATAACAGCAATAAATTGAAATTTTTTAGCTATCGAATTTTCGAGTGGAAATAACATCGATATGACTTATTTTGAATGCAACTAATTGAATGTTTCTTTGTTTTATAGCAGCCGATAGGAGTGCTAAATATGTTTTTATTGCATTAATTACAATTATTGTGCTATTTTCTCATAATGAAGAAATATGTAGATAGTATATTAGATTAAGCGAAACTTATTGACGAGAAGCAAAGGTTTCATAATCGGCGATAAGCATTTCAACAACTATCGTCCATTATCATCAAAATCGACACAAAATGAAAATCTCTAAGTTTCGTGTACAAAAAAAAATTTTTATTGCATTAATTACAATTATTGTGCTATTTTCTCATAATGAAGAAATATGTAGATAGTATATTAGATTAAGCGAAACTTATTGACGAGAAGCAAAGGTTTCATAATCGGCGATAAGCATTTCAACAACTATCGTCCATTATCATCAAAATCGACACAAAATGAAAATCTCTAAGTTTCGTGTACAAAAAAAAAAGAACTGAGAGTGATAAATTTGAGGAAAGCATCCAACTTCATCGTTATGCTCAAAGGAATAATACGCGCTTAGCGTGGAAATCTTTAAACGTAACACATCGTCACTTTCCAACATCCTCTATATGAAATACTCAGACCGACCACCAGCTATAGAATATGACATCATCGTTTCCCATTAATACCGTGAATGGAATGATACTGCTTGTCATTTAGCCGAACCGACCACAACTACCAGCTGCGCTATTGGCCATCATTCATTATCGCCACCTCTTCCGGCACCAGGCGTTGGCCATTGTACATTTGTGTTGATCCTTAAACGAATTTTTAGGTGACAATATAGTGAACCAAAAAAATGTCTCTTGCCTAGTTAACGTCGCATGAAATTTTTCTTCCCGTGTCTGCATCCGCTCCTCCAAATTTCTTCAATGATCTGTAGGCTCGCCTTAGTAGATTATAAGACAATAATTTGTAGTTCACGGTGATCGAATTTGAGCAAATAGTGATGAGCATATTTGCATATATGAGGAAAGTTATAAACAAAATGAGACAATATAAAAGCGTATCAAAAGATTGAAAGCGAAATGGGCAAATACAGAAACAGATTTAATCTTTATCTCGCTATTCGATACGCGAAACCAAGTAAGTCGAATGATAGGGAAGTGGGTTCCTCTTTAAAAATCTGTAATGACCTCGCTTTTACGATTTCATCTTAATGCGTTTGAAAGAGTTTGCCAAGTCAATTTGGCCATTTGTAAAAGGATAATTAGAACAATTCATCAGAGGTGAGATCAACTTTTTTCAAGAATAGAAATCAAAGAAGAAGCGACACAACTCAACAGCCTAAAAAACCTAAAGCACCAATTTTTTGCAGGTAAACAGGGATCATAAATGACTGACTATGTCATCTTCTGAGTGATCGAAGAGTGAAGCCTCTTCGAACGTTTTCAATCAAATTTAAGTTGGAAGTATCTCTCCAAGGATCTCCTGGAAATGAGATAATGCGGGCGTATTGCAGAAGTCGGTTTGATTTAGTGAGCATAAATCTATCTCTGGAAGAGAATACTCGCAAAATCCATTTGGAGACATATAAGAGGGAGTCATAAAGGTCATTAATAGAGGTGAGAAAGATTAGGGGCCCCAAGAGTGATCACTGAGCAACTCCACTGCTGACCTGTTTCATGCAGAATCTGCAACACGTGCTGACTATGGACGATGGTGAAACTAAGTCAAAAGCTTTCCTGAAGTCAAAGAAAACACAAACGCCATATTCGACGTGAGAAATCAATTCCGAAGCGTTCCAAAAAGAACAACTGTGTTCAATCCTAGTGCTTAGGAAACCATCTTGGAGTGGGAAGAATAAATGGTAAACAGTGAAATACTCTTGAGGCATTTTTGGAATTGCAAAATTGAAGGACATGGATCGTTAATTTCGAGGTTTTATTTTGCATCACTTTTTATGATTAAAATCGGACAAATGGCTTTTTCTATAGCATAGGGATTGAGCCAGTAACCCGTGGTCGATAGAATAAATGATAAAATGGGGCAGAAATGATATCTGCGGTCCGTTTGAAAAACAATTAGCGAATGTGACCATAACACATCTTATTATGGTAGGGAAATTTTGAGTTGCTTATTGACGTCGGCAACACTGATATCAATGCAATCGAGAAAAATATAGTCGGCGGTGGATACACGTCAGGATCAACAACTTTATTGTCACCTCTGTATATATAGAAAAGGCAGTTGAGAGCTTTGTTCTCAGTAATGACGTTATTCGAAGTGCTGAAAGAAAAGTTGAATGACGTCACTTAAGCTAAGCTTGCAGTTTACTTATCTTAAAACTTTTTAATATATCTAGCTAAGTGAGTCAATAATGAACGTTGAAGTGAAATACAGATGTGTTGAATTTTTCAGTTTTGATCGTTGATAATGACAAATGTTTGCTTCACCACAAATAAACACTGAAATGTTCCACCTATATAGTCGAAACGAGCAAAATCTCAAGCACAGATGTACCTGTCTAGTGGATGAATAGTGAGTGCTTTTTTTTTTTAAATCATGCAACGTTTAGAGCGCATATCACTTTCCTATTGGAAACAAGTCTAACACATCCCGGTTTGTTTTGTTGATGTGCGAAGAAATAAAATCAACGATACCATCACATAAACACACATGCAACTTCCCACGGAATATATTTCTTAATTAGAAGCTTTTAACATACTTGTTGGGTATGGCATCGAACGCCCAACCCGAGATATCTTCTTGTGATCCAACATTTACTCATATAATCGATCCTCATTTGTTGTTCTTCGTATAACGTCACTGACCGACTAATGTGCTCTTGTGCTGTCCCTGGCGATATCTTGGGCCTATAGAGGTCGAACTTCGGCTCATTTTTACATCTTTGGCTCACTCATTTTTGGAGCCATGGTGCTCCACCATAAACTACTCCCTTCTAGCTTATGCTCTTATATATCGGTATCGACAGACGGTTACCAGCCAGCCCCTGCCCCTGCCCCTGCCTACACTCGATCCTCATCAACGCCGCCGCAGCCGCTCACAACAATATTCTACGGCTTCCACTTCAGAGTTGTCTCACTATAAAATCTCTTACCGCAAACATTCGTTGACGGGAGAATCCCACTCCCCTCTTATGAACTATCCCCTTCCGATGATTCCTTGGCTCAGCAAATGATTCCTCTTCCTGTACGCACTTCCTTTATTGCATTCTCTCCCCTCATTTCCTTTACGGGTTTCTTTCCTCCTTCACGAATGCGATTTCACCAGTAATAACTGCTATTAGGTATCTAACTCACAAACCTGAAGCATAACAAGCTCATGGTACCTTACTGCTAACAATTGGTGACTAATACCTGCAATGTTACTACCGTATGAAGACCTACAAGAACGCTGCTGCAGCGATAAAGCGACACTGACGCAGAAATAAGGTGAAAGCGTTCAACCGACTTTCTTCTTGGCAAAATTCCAGGTCACCTTTTTCCTCTCTGAAAGTATGCTGTCTCTATCGCTTCATGAGAGCTTATCACTGGGGAGGAAAATCTCTATGTTCGGATCTTTGTCCTATCAGTGAAATGTTTCTAATCAAATATTAGTTCTTAAGTGCCCTAGGCCTTTCTTCCGTTTTATATCATCGAAAATAATGTGATCGTAAACAAAGTTTTATCTGTTTGCTGCGGTATACTACACATCCATTTTCCATTTTTATTACTTGTTGCATTTGAATCGTTCCGAATTCACTTCGGTGCTTTCGATATTTTATACTTCTATTTATTTGTTTCATTTTGTTTTTTGTTTGTTTGTTTTTTTTAATATCTGCAACTGCTGTTACTCATGGGGATTTCTCTTCTTAAGGGGAAGGGGAGGGATGGAATGAAGCGTAATGTTTTAAGTTGGTTAACGCATCGGGTGAAGTGAGTCGATGAGGCGCTCAAAAGCATCCCACTTTCCCATTATTCCCAAAATTGGTATTAGGTTTTCTACTACAGGTATATTTTGGTTCCTCCTTATTCACATATTCTTCTCACTATCACGCAAATATGTTTGAAAACCGCTGTCAAGCTCCGATGGTCCATTATCTTCTCTTTTTGAAAATCTCTCACAGTTGAATGTAACTTTGCTTTCCTGTATGTACGTACACTAAAATATACACTTTCTATATGGATTACCAGGTGTTTCATTGCGCATATAGGGCTGAGTGAATTCAACTGAAGCTATTAGATATAGCCTTAGTTTATATTGCCGATTGCTTGAGACCTCGGATGCAGACATCAGTGGATTGCTCTTTACGTACATTCAGTGCTTATATTGATTCGCCGTTAACTTTCAAACACCATATCAGTGATATTATGAAGGCATTGTGTTATAGATGCTTCTATTTGCTTCTACATTTTAAGTCTGCCGGTACTGCCACTTGTGCTTCCTCGTTTGAACCATCCAATTGGCCCTAATGTTAGACTTGGAGTGACTGAGTTGGTGGTTTACCAAAATGAAAAAGTTCATAGTGCTTAATTCACCACTAGACTTCATCTGTGAGTCTTTCGAAGCATGGAAATGCTGTGAATGATATCTGTGAAGCTTTTTAAGTATGTTTTCTGGCCGGCACGGCCGCTATATTCTTGCTTCCGGAGTGGTCCGGTCGCGACAACATCATCTGGAGACCTTTGACCTGAGAAAGTCGGAGTTAGATTCATTGCTACTGTGGGCTCAATTCCTTAACATTCGAACGGAAATTAAAGAAAAATTCAAATTTATCGTCAATGTCGTCCCTTTGCATTTACTGTAAATGACCTTCACATGAACTTCTGTGTGTTGAAATTGTTAGAATGCACTCGTCAATTCCATTTTCATTTCTATGAAGCGATGTACTCGCCGGCCTCGTACTTGGGGTTAAAGGTCAAAAATTTCAAAAATTTCAGGCACCTTCATACTTGAGCGAGCCAGTTTGTGAAATCTATTGGTGACGAGAGCACCTTCAGAGTTCGTTCGTCTTAAACAACTCCATGATTAGGGGATTAGGGTGCCTCAAGCGCACTAGCATCCGTTCGCCTAAACACAACTCATAAGTTCGCATATTGAAGGCTGCTGGCTTTAGTCGCACTGAAACAGTGTAAACGCAGTAAATAATTAGTTTATCGAATGCTCTTATTCAGATGGGAGACATTTTTAAAAGCTGGAAACTTGCTCAGTTTTTCTGAGTTGGGAGGTGTGGGGAAGGGTCGTCTATGTCTGATTGATGTGCAGCTTATACCTTTAAATTCTCAAAGTTCACTCCCTACAATCTAAAGCGTTCCAGAATCCGGTCATGTATCTTGGAGAGCTATCGGGAAGTGGCGAAGCAATGGAGTAATGAGAACAAGAGTAGTCGTAGAAGGAAACCCATGTGACCTTCGCTTATAACGAAGAGAAAACTATATTTACGGGAGCGAAAAAGAAAAGGATTTGGAGATGTATCTTCCTTCCTTCCCCTTCATACTCTCCTCCATCCCTCATACCCTTCCCCATCGCCTTCTGCTATGGATTGGTTTTTCTGGAAATAATCTCCTAGCTTCTTTTTCTCATTAGTGAATAATATATAATGTTTTTTTTTCTCTCGAAAAGGGATGTTTATTCGCTGAAAAAGAGAGCATTTCGAAGGTATCGATGAGTGTTTACTCATTTTTCTATTTCGCTTGCATTGCATCGTTTGGATGAGTGTGATGGAGTGGCATTCTGGTTATGACACGTCCTAGGTGCACTGCGGGAATCAATCCCCAGCCACTCCCGCATTACTTCATTCCCATATTGAGGCAATGCCTGTAATGTGCTCACTTACTCTTTCATTTCTTCGGCACTGTGCTTCTCATACAGTTATGCTGAATACTGCTCTGTCATGTTGACTTTTGAGCTTATGGGACGCCGACTTGACCTGTTAATGCCGAAACGTTTTGGGAACTCCTAAAGATCCATTCAGGAGTCTGGGAAGTATCCACGAATCTTTGGTCGCCACACTAGCGTGTTGTTTAGAAACGAATTTCATCCGCTCAATCACCTTTCAGAAGAAACCTAGCAGTAGGAGTTTCAATGTCCTAGTCGGTCAGGAAGAGCGCAGATCAAATTTTGAATAAAACGCTGAAATAGGGCCAATTAGAGTTTCTATTCAAATTTTTATCACCCACTCACGTGAAGATATTTCCATATCAAGCGAGGGAAAAACTATCTCTTTTATCTTTTTTTCGTGCTTACCCTTACTATAACCACCTAAATTCGCTCCCTTTTGATAAATTAAGCCAACATTTTGAAGATATTAATTCATGGAAGTGTTGATGCCATTCATAGCAGTTACGAGTTTTGAGTTTCTTCTTGAATTTTTGCAAAGATTATTATTTTTTTTATTGTACACTTTATTTGTTTTTGATCATCTTTTTGCTCGCTAAACACAAAAGAACTACTGTTGCATTATTTCCCGAGGAACATGTATACATCTTGAAAAGTGAGATGCAAACTTGCACGATTTACACTATACATGAATATCGTGCATGTCAACTTGGCGCTAAGATGTCAATAGCATGCTGACATTTTCCTGGTGGAAATCATCGTTGTTCTTTCTTAGTTTTAGAGGAAATAGTAAGATTTTCGATTGTATTGTCTATTAAATATTCCCTTTGCAGAAGACGACACAAAACCTCTTAACTGGTTTAAGTGAGAGCTCTCCATCGAAAGCATGGCATTACCTCTTCTCTTCCTTGTTCACCCCTTTCTCCTATTATATCTACTGCTCAATAGAAGCATTCTTTTGACTGCTAAAGGCAACAAACATTGATTTATAAAACGATAGTTCCTGTCATCACGCTGAGTTGTTCCCTAGTGGCAGCAAGAGCACAGGTTGAAGAAGCGTATTGTGAGATTAAATGAGAAAGGTGGATAAGTGGATGAATCTGTTATCAACGTAAAGCATTTGCACTTTTCAGGTCTTTTAAACTGCACCAAATGATTGCTTTCGAGCATTACACTCGTCCGCTTTTCGCGCCTTGCACTCTCGTTTATTGTCTCCGTGTTTTCCAGTGGGTTAACTCCATATTTCGTTTCTTTCCTAGCAATTCGTTTTCTTTTTTTTGTTTTTTGTTGTTTGTTTTTTCTTTTTTGCTAGCAACGCAAATGAAAACCTAACAAATTTGATTTCTTTTATCCACTGTTCATCCTTTATGTTTATTAAAATCATCAAATGTCGCTGTATATGAAATTTGTGATATACATCCAACGGCCATCTCTATGCGCCTTTTGAAACATAATTATTGTCCACCATTGGTATAAAAATGACCGTTATTCCTAGGTATTATTTCTCGTTCAGCATCAGTAACCAACTTGCGGTTATTGTTCTAGTGGCACCTGAATTATGTAAACTATTAGAAAATGCTCGTTTGAGGACGACCTTAAGATTTATCGCTCTCTCAACAATCTTGCTGTAGATTTTCACAGACTCCAGAAGGATCTTATATATCTGGAACGTTGGTCGCAAACATGGCAGTTGCGTATATCGGAGAAAAAAGTAACCTCTTCCATATAAACTCTCAGCATGAGTGCCCTCTGCGTTTAAAGGGGAACAAGCTTTACGCCCAGAACATAATGAGGAACCTTGGAATACATATTAGTTCAAATGGACTTTTCACTGCACGGTTACAGCTAGAAAAGCCGCACGAGTAGCTAACCGTATACTACGCTCACTGGAACGTCCGTGCAATGAACATTACAAACTTGCTTTTATTGTCTATTGCCGCTCTTTTCTTGAATGTTGTACCCAGTTATGGTCTACTAACTGTATACTACGCTCACTGGAACATCCGTGCAATGAACATTACAGACTTGCTTTTATTGTCTATTGTCGCTCTTTTCTTGAATGTTGTACCCAGTTATGGTCTCTATATGCTCGTAAGGACGCTGACATGATTGAAAATATGCAAAGGCGATACACAAAATCTGCTTTTCGTAAGGCCTTTCCAAACTCTCTCATTCCCTCCTTTCCTGAATGGTTGCGGATTTTCGGCCTAAAAAGTTTTAAATACCGCAAAATTGAATTTGATCTTCACTTATGCTTTAAGATAGTGAAGGGCTGCTGCGATATCCCGTTCGAGAATGTGTTTGCGTACACCCGCTTCAACATACGTTCCAGATTTCATCGTTTTCAATTACAACTCAAGTTTTTGACCAGAACGGGTCTACTAAGTTCGTTTTGCTTTCGAGTCATTCGAGTATGGAATCAACTACCGGCTGACACTGTTTANAATGTCATAGAATGGTGAAAGAAATCTTTCAATTTCTTCGTTTTTAGTTTTTATAGCATTTTTTTTTCTTTTTTTTGAAGAGAAATTCGCAGCAGTTCTAATGCATCGTTGAAATTGATTCGATTTGCAAGTAATGTGCGATCATCGTCGTGTAATTGGATAACTGGTTTTGTCGAGTTATCTTGCACTTTATGTGACTGCCAAAGATTATTTCTTTCATCTGCTGATACTATGTTATCGATAAGCAAGCAACGATTCGTTTAAACATATAAATGAAGCAACACTAATGGATTTTCATTAAGGCAAGAAGAATTGCTAAAAATCTTGTCATATTATTGCAATATTCGATTTATCCAAACAGTAATGTGCCAGTCACTCGTCGAATAGGGAATTGAATGACAAGTTATGATGGTTAAAATGCTGTAAGAATCTATAATCAAAATAGTCCATTGTTTATCCGATTCTCAGATCATGTGAAAATATAGGGAAGGGAATGCGGGACGGGAGATGGTTAAGGGGTAGGGAGGCTGGAACTCGTGCAGTTGAAAATTTCTAAACCATATGTAAGCACAAGTACACAGCATTTTGGATTATCAGATGACTTCGGCGAGTCTTTTCCTCTTTGGTTTTTTAAATTTATTTTTGATTTTAATTTCAACTGCCTCTTTGATGAGCCCAAAATTCAGGTTCTTTTTGAATCGAATTAATTTTTTGATATTTATTAAGCGATTTATTATGATTTGCATTTTCTCACTCTAAATCAACTCGCATTTTATTGGCATTTGCGGAATGTGGATGGGCATGTTACGATGTGTTTGCTTGAAGTCATCTTCGATCTTTGCTTTAGCAGAGCTGAAATTTTCTCTTTTCTGCTCAATGTTTTGGAGTCATATATGAACACGTTGGACTTTGCATTTGATGTGCAATCTGTTTGCACAGCTTGCATCAATGTCTGATCTATAAAGTAAATTTCATTTATTAACTCAAGTTCCTATTTAGAACTACAAGAGTCTCCATTGAATCGAGTCGATCATGAAATCCGTACATTATATTGGCATACATTACAGTCTCACCGAGTAACTGCTTCTCACTGCATGTGTGGGTGCCACTTTGATTATGCCTTATTAGTAATATTCTCAACGATTTTGGCTAGCTCTCAAGCATTTAGAAATGCATTTTTATCATTCTCGTATTGTTTTTTTTCTTTTTTTAATGAATTGTTGATGTGGTCGCAATATTGTATTCAACTTACGGACGTTCGAAAATGCGTGTTTTGATAGAAAACTTGTCGATTGCAACTACCAAATTATGTCTTTTATCTCAATGCGTTTTTCCTGAAGTAATAGAGGATCTTTATGTTCTTGTGTCTATGCGTTTATAATGCAAGCCATACGGAAATGTGGAGAGCAAACTTATGTATGCGTTCGTTTTATTACTTATCATGATGGTGTATAACATTAATCTCACTTTATAACTGTCTCACATTCTCAATTGACGAGTTAAGGAACTCATAACTACGAGGTTTGAGAGATGGAGTATACATCTGACGATTATATCCAATGCCTACTCTTGTCCTTTTCGTTCGTTATTAACGTATGAAAGATAATGGGATGTTTTTGATGACCAATGAAAACTTGTCCGCAGACGGAAACGAACATGCGACCTCTCGCTTGCCGGGCGAGTGCTTCATTCGCAGTCTGAGCCGGACTTCACTTTGCTCATAACTCAAAAACATCAAACACATATGAAAGATCTTATGAAATCTTTATGTGCGGATTGTTTCGTCTGTGGATCAGCTTATTGGTTCTACTTCAAGAAAAACGAAACGCGCACACTTCAAAATCGCCACAACACCTATATGATTAGAAGTTGCAAGTGTGAAATAAAGTACAATAGAAAATGTAATCAGTGGTGCGCAATCTCATTACGTTATCTGTCGCATGGTCTAAAATCGCAGGAAGACTGTCCTCAAGTGTTCATGAATCTCAGTGCTTTTATGCCATTACAAACTGCTTTGAAGGTGTGAAGTTTTGCTTGCACTTCCAGTTGATAGTCCCCATTGAGTCCGAAGAACTTTTGAAGCAGTACGAACCACCTCTTGCCTCATTTTGAGTTCAATAAGGTGATATGCAAATCCTGTAAGTTTATCAAAGAATTATACGTGAATGTAATCCGCGGAAGTGTTGCAGTCAAGTAGGCTCGAACGAACCGAATTGTATACGATTCAGCCCGAATTAACATAACTAGCGAAGTTATTGACATATTTGGATGTGTGAAATGGGCGAGTGAATACCATGTTGTGAAGCAAATTTTAAAATTTTTCTTTTCTTGTTGATTGATCAACCTATTCAAATGTGGTTTTAGTATAGAAATCGGCGGATTTTAGAATTCGCCTGAAGACGATCGTCGAATAGCTTCAGATTACGCTACGAGTACAATAAGGTTGTAAGCGGTTGATACACCAGTTTTTTTTTCGATTTTGCAATCTCTAACCAACAGATGGAATGTGCGGGAGAAGTTATGAATTGCACGCGTTGTTCTTTTTTTAACAGGGCTGCTGCGTTGACCCTCACTAGGATAGTCAAATTTTTTTCGTTGAGGATTTACAACGGTCATTTGCTTAGATGCCTCATTGTTTCCTCTTTTTTAATGTTGCTAGAGTGCACGGCCTCTGCACCGAGAGAGGAGTGGACAGCAGAAAGCGCGAAACGTATCAGCTTCTCAACGATTGCCCATTCGTTCTTTATGTCGGCTTACTGAATGTTGTTTTGGATCACCATTTGCGTTTGCTCGAAATTTTTTTTTTGCTATCGTCGAGACCGAGATGATGACGCTGGACCTGAATCCAATAAAGCGCAAATTTCTGGTCTATAGTAGAATGTGTCTCCGATCACTTTCTTTGAAGGAAAGAAGGGAAATGAATAACTGTTCTACCCTTATAAGTAAGAAAATGTAAGAGTAGGGTCGCGGAGGTTCCCACTGGCTGAAGTCGCAGATGTCTTAAAATGTGGACGTTGTTGCTGTAATTGATCTTATCGCCTTCATCTCCCATCGGCTCAACGTTTACATCAAATCTCATCGCTTAATCGATTTATGCTCTCATGTGGAGACAAATGTGCTCACTGTCGCTTCTCAATCGGCTCATCGTTTACATCGAACTGCGAATATATTTTCTTAGGTGCTGTCTCATTCCAAATGTTTCACAGTGGTCATTTGAAGAAGAAATCGGACTCACCTAAACCTTTTTTTTCTTTTTGTCACTAAACGCGACCTTGAACACTAGCTAATCTATTTGTGCGCCTAGTCAAACGAAATAGTGTATGGAATTTACGCTTTAAAATTTAAGATTGCTTAGTTGACGCATTCGAAATCCGATGAAATGAATGCGTTCATGAATTCCCCATATCAGTTATCCTCATGCTCAATTATCCTACAATTCATATTTAGGCTGTGATATCACTTAACTATAGTTACTGATGTAATTTTACTTATCAATATTAATCTAAAATTAATAATTTTTCAAATCGAATGTGCGCTCATTGCTCGGAAAAAGTTTACTGACTGTTGGGTAACTGTTCCATAAGGAATGTGTGCGGTAGGATACGTGCCATATTTGTGATGCTGTGGGGTAAGCGTATGGCTTCTGTTTACAGACAGACGCGAGTGTGCTCTCTGTTAGCATACCACATTCGCCTCGCTCTATAACGCTTTCTTGCTTTTGCACTCTTACGACCGCTATTGCGTAACTCATTTTTACTATCTCATATTCCCATTCAAGGTATGCTGTGTTTTTGTGGTAATGTGATAAGTAGAAATGATAATTTAGTATCATGGAAATGATGCCATAGTCATGATATCTTCAATAAATGAAGTTCTTTTTATTCAAAGTAATCTAATTCAAGCATAAATTGGTTCCACAATTGATAATAGAAGAAATTTGGTCGATTCTAATAAATATAAGTGGCACCAAGCTTTTGAAATTTGGCAATTGTTGCTATTAAACTATATTTGATTCACTTATACTTTACTAATTAACGATAGTACTGCTATCGAATAATAATAGTGCTGTTTCGAATCATTGATTCGTTTCCTTTCGAAGAATTTGTTGAGGTATTCGCATGAAATTATTCCACAAATGTTGCATTTTTAAAAATCTCTATGTTATTGGAGAAAATTTCAAGAGAAATCATTTCCTTTCATATTGGAATCCCAAAAGTTGTTATTATTTGTTAGTTCACATGTGACTGTGACTCATATTTCGTTTTTATTTATTCCCAACGAACATATTTTTAATATTTTTCTCACGTTTTTTTTTTTGGTAGTACTTTTCTAAATATTCAAAATTTCTCTCATTAAAAGCTGCTTTCGCTATTAACTTCGAGCGGTAAATTGTTATTGTTGAGAAGTTGATCATCCATTGACTGTTTTTTTTTTTTTTTGCTATTTACATATACAGGTTTTTGTTAGGGATGCGTCACACTGGAGGGGTGTAGGAGAGGGGGAACTGTCTCTTATATTCGTATTTAAGCAGAATGATACGTTTTATGTGCACAATGATTGAAAGGACCAGAGTTGCTCGCTTGTGCCTTGCATACTTCTCACCTGTGTTGTTCACCAAGTAGAAGCAGCAATATCGGGGGGTGATATTTGGGCACCTGAATTCGGTTGGTATAGAGGAAGCTGTATTGGAATAGTTTATTGCCTCACATTAGTTTGGGAAAGGGTTTCCGAGAGCATTCAATGGGTAAATGAGGTGATCAGTAAGTTGCAGATCAACGCCTTTCATGCAGAGTGGAGAAGTAATGACCATAAGACAGTGCAAACTCTTAGCAAATACCTTAATGTAACGGTCGGTGCTTATGAAAGGAAAGCTTGCTTGCTTATAGGCAATCAGTGTGCTTCTAGCTGTCTACGTGAGGTGTCGTCTTAGTGAGAATCGGTTTGGATTTTAGCGGTTGCAGTCATACGGCGAAGTGGCTTAGGTGTGAGGAGTGTCCGGTGCGGGTTGGTGCAGAAATGGCAGAGCCTTCGTACTACTCGTGCCAAGGCTGTTTCGGAGTGACGACCCCCTGCTGTCACTGTTATCCCCTCCGCCCTTACTGTTGTTGATTTCTTAAGGCTCAATAAAAACCTTAACCTTTTGTCTTATTGCCAGGTTACGCAGTGTTCTGGTAGAGCCTCGAAAGAGAAGGGACTTGTGGTTTCTTCAGGGGCAAATTGAGAGCAGAGACAGAGAAAATAGAGCCCGAAATCCCATGTATAGGGAAATATTCTTGACAACTCGCACGACCCAAGTTCAACTCTAAGCTCAGTGAAAGCTCAATATTGGTCACCAAGAAACTCAGCTTGCAAAGTCTTAATCATCGAAGAAGCATCATACCGTCATCCAATGCTATGAGAATTAAAATGATTATCAGCTGGTACAACAGAAGTTGTACGTTCTTTGCTGTAGATATGTCGATCATTTATTGATATTCAATAATGACAACTTTCAATATTCAATAATGACCAATTCAATTTACGGTGGCTCATTGCAGATTGGGGTTACCTATGTTGGTAGCACGGCCAACTTTTTGGATTTAAATTTATATAGTACAATTAACGGCGTTGTTTCAAATGTATACGATAAGACTGATCAGTTTCACTTTTCAGTTAACAAATATGCTCATTTGGACAGTAACATCCCACTATTCATACATAAAAACATCATCGTTTCCAGGATCTATAGATTTATTAAATTGTGCTCGTTTAAAGATTTTATCAATTAGTTTAAAGATGTGCTAAAGAATTACAAAGACAGGGTTCTCATTGTTTTCCTAATGAAAAAATTTATATACAAAGCATTAATCAGTAAAGTTGAATTAACATATGTTTGTTTACCCAAACAGACAGAGTATTATTAGTTTGCTTCATGAAATTTTCTGTGGACTTTAGGGTGTTTAGCGTGTCGACGTTACAAACCCATGTCGATTGTGACCTACGCGGTTTTATCTTCATACTGATATCATGTTAAATTGAACATAGAATTGCGCTTCTTAGTATTGTATTAACAGGTTTTATTTCACTAGCATTTATTTACTTAATACTACAATGTCCCCTCTTCTAGAAAGTGGTTTTAACGAATTTACAAAACGAGCACAAAACGTAAATTTATTCACGCTTGTACTTTGGTTCTAATTCATAATAGTTCACCGAAATATTGATCTCACACTAATCTACTGACAAATTTATGCCGCCAACACCGGCACCCTTCTGAAATGTTCAACGACTATCATTTCGTTCAACATTGTTCTTTATGTGAGGTAGGGTGTCTTGTGTTTGTTACGGTGGTTATTTCATTTCTGTTTTCTCGGATTTACTTTTATAGTATTAGGATGGCAATGCAGTATAGTATTTTGCTTCTTTTTCAATCACTAGTTTTTCACGTACACTTCTCCATACTAACAGGATTTTGCGTATCGTTCTCAGATGGCCCGCGCATAACTCAGGTGTACACGTAAACGAATAAGGGCCGAAACATGTTCACCTTTATTTTTATCACCAGTTAATGTCTTTGGCCTCTTCTCTTGATATCATTTTTTAACAATGGTCTATTTGTTCTATTTCTGGCCGAACTATGTTGTTTTGTTAATTGTTCGTGAAATAATTTCCTGCAATGTTACGTATTTCTGCAGGTCTTTTGACAGATATACAAGTAATAGTTTTATTTGGTTTTTTAAAATCTTAGTAGAACTAATAAAAATAAACTTCGTCCCTGTATTACAGTTAACGGTTTATTGGGTATATCTATGTTTATTTTATTATTTTGTCTTATAAGAACTTTACAGTACCAAAGAAAAGCACCGTTTTCATAGATTCATCAATGCTACTCTAGTATTCCGTTCTCTTCAACTATATAATTTAAAAACTTTGATATTTTTTACTATTTGGTTCTTTTCTTTTTTAAGAACTTCAAAAATTGTGCTCTAGAGGCCTACAACGTATATGATCCTTGAGCTCGGAGTAACTCTGCACGCATGAAATCAAGGCTATCAGTTCAACCAATTTTTATTCAGCTTAATTGGCATTTGTCGGCTTATCAATTGACTACTCAGAAACTATGTTCTTTTAATTTCAAATTGTTCCCATAGTTAGGGAGTGTATAATGAACAGTGCCTCGTGGATAGATTTGGCATTATCACTGTTGTTCAGCTAATAGCTTGACAAGCCAGAATTTCGATTTGAGAGACTGGAAAACCGAGCAAAGCAAATCTGCAAATGTTGATCGTAGCAGCTATTATCACTTTATAAGTTGATGTGCTGTTGGACTTAGACATTTACCGTTGAATATTTGTAAGCAGAATGTCGTCCGGCATATGCCAGTCTAGTGTTATCAACTTCTGTGACCTTATGACTGCTGACACACGTGTTTGAAATTTTCCTCTACTTGGAGTTGCGTTATCAGTGTTATCAGTCTCACTTAAACACTGCAAGCATAACTTAAGTTTATTTATTGTTTAACAGCGTTTTAGATAGTGAGTCGTAAAGGCTGGGTTTAATATTTGGATTCCCCAAGTCATGTGTTTATTGATTTGCTGTTTACATAAATATTCGCCTGCAACATTTGTGGGTAAGGCTACTTTTGACTGGAAAAGAGGTTGCTTTTGAATAGCACACACTTTTCTTTATTTGCGCATTATTCGTCATTTAATGGCTTGTGATTTGTAAGTGCGCAGACACCTATCGCCTTTGTCGTCTTCATATGCATTATTATTGGTTTTTCCTCGTGCTGGCAAGGAAGATTTCTTGCGTTGAAGGCGAATAAGCGGTGAACACAGTTATTGACTTAGCGAAAAGAATGCTAAATGCAGTAGTAACGAAAGTGGATTCGCGACTCTTGTCTGAGGGGAAATAGTTTTTTTTAATAAAAAGAAAAATACTTCAATAAATTACAAAACAAATTTAATTAATGGAAAATACTGATAAAGTCACTAATTGCTAGTGTCATTTTTATGCCCATTATGAAATCTCCTCTGAAAAGACGCATCACGATAGCAGCATAATTGTGCAAATGTTCATCTGTCTGCCTCTCTATTTGGCAATTTCACTCAGAAGATCGCTGAGGCTAAAATAAAATTTTAAAAATATAACATATAATACAAAATTACTTCTTAAGTTATGTTTCCTGTTGAGCGATTTCGATCTAAAAGAATAATAAACATCGAAAAGTGTCAAAAAATATTTGCATTGATTTTATGCCCGTCCGGATCACTGGAAAGTTTCTCTTTGTATTTCTATGAGCAGTCGAGTTAAATTACAGGGAGAATTGTTTTGCATATTTTATTTTTTATTGATAACATTTGGGGCTACTATTTGTTCGTTTGAATGGAATGCAAGAGGGTTCTGCGGCATATTTCTTTGCTTATATGTTTTTGTATCGTGGCAATTTATAAACGCAATAGTACATAAATACAGTTGGAGCAGTTAACGTGTAGTCACTTGTATTATCGAGAGCGATGATGGACACTTATCTTGGGTTGCAGCATAAATATTGTTTAGGATACTATAAAGTCACATCTCGGTATCTTCATTGTTTCGTACTTTAAAGAGTTGATGTAAAGCTTTCAAACTTACGAATGAAGTAGTATATGCGATACTTTATTTCTTCGCTTGGCGTATTGTAAAAAATCCATTGCAGTATTCAACAATAAAGCATAGAAGCAAAAGGGCTTCATAAAATCCGAAAGAGATATTTATTTGCTAATCCAGCTAGCTGTATTTGTATCATCCATACCCACAATGCAATCAATATACACCAATTACTCAATCGGCGTTTGCAGAACTCTTACTCCTACTATTATGCTCCGTTGAGCATTAAATTGACTCCTTCAAGGTTGCAATAGAGAAAGCGTCTTTGCAACTTACTAATTCGTTTCTTTCGAAGAGAATGATTTTCGAATGATGAGTATCATCCATTGCTATCGTTTGTTTCTCTTTCCTAAGCAACATCGGAACGGATCGAACGTCGCTGTGATGTATGGCTACGATCAGATGATCATTTGTTGAGTTTTTAGGCGTTGTTTGAGGTGAGTAGCAATCGATATCGTGTGCGAACATTGATTATTGGTCCATATGGGCCCTATTGATGACGTTCTTTGGGTACTAACTATGGGCATCATTGGACAGCAATCAGCACTATTTATTTGCGCTTTCTCGTATTGTTTCCGTTTTTATATTTATAGAACTTTTATTCTTTTCCATTTCTCTTATTTCATTCGTTTATTGCTTGTTTTATACTGCATTTATATAGAGAAGTTTATTGATTGATTGAGAATGTGAATTGTTTGGACGATTTTTTTTTTTTGCCTTTGGTGGGTGAGGATGAAATGCTTTACTTTTCTTTAATTTACTTCAGCTGAAGCATTCACTGAGAATAAATATCTTTTCATATCGATTCAAGTTCCGCTTAAGTGAAGTTGTCAAGTCGAGTGAAGATGGTCTGAGGCTTGTTTTCTGCTTTTGGGACGCTGATGAGTTGTTTCGCTTGGGAGGAATGTCTGGATTCATTCTACCCCTTGTCCTGGTGACGGTACTGGGTGAAATAATTGGCTGATAAGGATCCAAAGAGTCTGATTGGAACTCACCTACTGCCGATCGCGCACTAGACAGTACGAAACGTTGTTTTCTTCTTTCGAATGAAGCATTACTTTTATCTATTTAGCACTTTTTACCAGCGTATGAACATAGCAGCATCGAAGAAGTTGTCCTTGAATCGTTTTTACTCGTATTTTGTATGTATCTGTTTTTCAACTGCTTACTGTATACCCGTATTGCTCGTCTTTATACCGCTAATATTTGTAATATTCATTTAAATTTATATGAACATTGCAAACGGAATCTAAGTTCTTATATAAATTTATATTGATGAACACCATTAGTGGATGTTGTACAAAATTAAATAATGCAGAAGTTTTCATTAATACGCTTTCAAGCACTCCCCTAACATACAACTGCTTTATGTTCATATCGTTAAAATTTTTATAGGCAGATATGTGGATGTAATTTGCGTAATGTTTTTATGTCAATAGATATATTTATAATTCATCTGATTACTGAAATTTGTTTTTGTTTTTGGAGTATTTCCCACTTATTAATCATTGCTGAAAATCTTACATTTGATTTTATCACTTTTTTTTCAACCATCCTTTCTTTGAGTCAATAAAACAACGTAAAATACTTATAAATGAGAATTGAGCTTAAATTGGACAGAAATGACAAATTTCCTCTTATATTTTCTTTTTCTTTTTCTTTTTGGAAAATCAGTCACCAGAGTGAAGATTACGTAATTGGTCAAGCAAACGAAAATGCACGTCAGAGAAGCGAAAAGAGCGTGATGTGATGCACTAGAAGTGCAAATTTGCGAAAATATCAACCTATATCACTGTTGTTTACCGGAATGAATTTTGTTCCGGTACCCATTCGGACCATATTTTCCAATTCGCATTAAACTTTTATCCTAATTGCCGCTATTCACTCTCATTTTGAGCTATCCAATCAAGGTGAATGAATGTTGCTCAGTTAAGCCGTCCGTTTATTATCGTATCTTGGCATGTAAAAATAAGTGTGCAAAGACGTTGTGATATACGATGAGGAAGCATGCTTCCTTATCATCATTTTATAAGTTCAGTCGATACATATGATGGTTTGATTATTATTGTGATAGATGATCTTTTTTTCTCAGTCACAGCTAAGCGGCATCCCCGATACCAAATCCTGGCATATAAGGCAGATGGATTATGAAGTGCATATTAGAGCTCGAAGACAATTTAGAAGTTTGTTTCGCTGTGCAACATCAGTTGGCAATTTAACGTCTATCATTTCAATTGCCTATAGTCAAGTGCATAGTTTGATTTGTCATACCGCTTACTTTTGAACTCTTGATCCTATGGTGAATTATCCTTTGTTTATTCGATCCATGGAGGTGCGAGAGAACTAGCTGCCATTAGTGTGAAGCGAATGTTTTTACGTGATAATCCACCAAATTATTGGTGAAAATCCGTTACAGCAAAGCCACAATGGGGTGATGCTCATTAAGGAATTAGGTAAACTCTGCTGACATTTGATGGAATCAATGGAATGAGCGGTTAACTAGAAGGATCCTATATTATCTATCGAAATATCATAATATTAGATGGCCATTGTTATATATGGCGATATTTTGATATAAGCAGTCATCTTTTGAGGTCGTATAACGTTCTACATAAGAATGAACTTTTCGATGGTGAATGCATTTTACGAACCAAATTTAGTGCAGAGGGGAAATGCACTTTTTATGTGATGTTTGCTTTGTGGGATTAGCCATTGGGATGCAATTTGCAAATTGCGAGTAAGTGATCATTATTGCACCGATGCATTCGTAAAGCTTTCGTTTCGCGAATGCATTATTCAATTCAAGCTTTTAGATGGAAATGAACAACTGGATGCAAAACAAATGAATGCCAATGTCGAGAAATTTTAGATTGTTGTGTTCGAATTGACCCTTCCCGAAATACTTGAAGATTTTGTTCATATCGTAGTGATATATGATTGGAAGATGGCGAATAAATTGCAGTTTTCCATTTATATATATATATATTAGGCGAAAAAAGTACAATCTCAATGAGGGCCAAAACTTTCTTCGAGTTATGGTTTTAGGAATGGAGTGATCGTTTTAATCTCCGTTTCTATTTTTGTTGTTGTCTGTAGCAGCAGAAAAGAACGCATCGGGGGACAGACCTCGGTACTTCTTTGTTGAGGTAGCAACTTGAACGTGCCTTTTGTTTAATTTCTGTTTTTTTCCTAGTCAGCAATTCGTTCATTGTTTGCCTTCTTTATTCCACTTTTATTTTCCTGAAAAAACTGGAATAAAGAAGGTGATGCTGTCTTATATGTTTGATGCTGTCTGCTCGAAAAAAAACACCCAAATTTGTAATATTCTTGTGAAATATTGAGCTTTTTTTGTATTGGATGCATAGCTCTTAACTTAAGGATGCTGCTATCATCGAAACCGTTGATAGTACCACTATCATTCATTTACAATCAGTGGACCATATTTTTAATACTTAAAAAGGGATGAGCACAAAAATTTTTCCACTGAAGTGGATTCGTTCCGTTAATAATCGTCAATCCTAAACTGTCGACACTTCTGTCATTTGCTAAACCATCAGTTATTGTCATGGCGATGAATTGCGCATTCAATTGGACTTTCAATTCGTGTTATTTTGATGTAGTTGTTAGCTCTACAGTTAATCCCTTTTTTTGCAGTAATTATTTTTTCAGGTGGGCTTTGCATCGATCATAGATAGAAGATAATATACTTAATGCATGAAGTAATATGTAAGTATTAAGTTGAAAATGGATTCATTCAATATATTATATTTACTGATAAAAATCCTATAAATAAACTAGTTGACATAGAGTGGCAATAGGTACGGTGCTGATGGGAACTATTTGTATCATTATTGCAGTTTTGATGTATTATAAGCATAATGCAACAGGTAATGATAAGCCTGCCTTGCAACGCATACATTGAGAAGCTTCTCTTTTGTTACGTTTCACACATTACTTCACTTTTATACTTTATATTGTGCTCAAGTGTTGATACCATTTGCGCCCTACTTGTATGAACAGATTTTCTCATCTAACGAGTTAATCATGTTGTTTTATATAATATTCCATACCTACATTGTGCTGTGAAACTGAATTTCATTGCTAATGACTCCGAGCAACTATCGATGTCATGACACTAATATTCGTTTAGTGCTATTTGGAGAGGCAATTTTCACCAGACGAGAGGGCTGATATCGAAGAGTGATTCGATTGGCATGGGCTCCACCATTAATGTTAGCAGCCACTTAGCAGGGTGAACGGATGTCGGAGAGCAGTTTTGCTGAAGAGAGGAAGAATAGAACAATAAAAGGAAAAAATTCGGAATGTACCAGAAAGGCGTGCAATGGTGAAACAACTAGGGAAAATTTCTTCACTAGGGAAGATTCAATCAACAAGAGATTTGAGTAAGAATCTCTGACAAAAAGAGTTGAATTGATTTGTCGTTGAAGCTCCAGGTGGGTAACGGAGTCACACAGCACTATAATCGAAGTTCATCCCCCATTCTCCTCCCATCATTCCTGTTTATCGCCTCTCCTCCCACATTAACGATATTAGTGGGATTTACTATGGCTGAAATATGAACCAATAAGAATGTACTGTTTCTTCTTACATCGAGCACTCTTCTTCCTAGCAGTGGTCATTCGGTTGATCGTTTGTATGGATGATTGAAAATTCACATAAGCAGGCTACGGAATGCATACACAATGCTCATTGTGGATATTTACGATTGGCAGTGGTGCAAATGTTTGTGTTGTTGGCAGCAAGTGATAGACTCACTGTTTGTGCTCGAGAGACACGGCATTATGCTGTTCTGTTTGGTCAGTGGTCACTACAGCATTAGTGCCCGGTATGTTGGAATTGTCATAACGAACGACACTCGCTCAAGTTTGCAGTGATCAGAGTGCTTCATGTTTTAAATCTCGAGCTGTCGACATTGTTCTTGATACGGAGGAGCTCCATTGCCTTCAGTTTCCTTCTCGTCTTCATTTGCAGTTGGCTCATAGTTTTCTTTCCGCACTTCATTTCCTTCAGATTATTTATCTACTCAAGAAGCCAACTGTGTCATTTTCATCGATATTCCTCGACTGTTGATTGCTTTTCGTTCCTGTGCATACATTCCTACATCGTCATAGATCACCTTCGGCTGCACAATTCGACGGGCTTGCTTCTTAACAATTTTGAATGTTTATGGGCGTTCACTTACGACGCTAATTTCTAGAAGAATTTATTCCTATCGGGATACGTCACTCATTCTGTACATGTACTTGGCTGGCAATACAATCAACGAAGAGTATGGGCTAATCAGCTTGATGGTACAACTCAATAGAGTGAAGTGCACATTTGTGTGACCATTGCATAATTGGGCCATTATACTTTGAGTGCTGCTATCACTGGCAAGCCTCATCTATTCTTGTAATTTGTGCTTGCATTTTCACTTGCATAAACTGGAATATCTTGTGGCTTACTCCTTTGCTGGATTATAGTGTAAGAGCGAAACACTGCGAATGTGTTTCTCAGATGGATTAACGGGTCATCGTCCTTACCATTAAGGTGGTCGCTCAGTGGGAGGGCATAGGCGTTCGGAGTTTACTCGTCCACTTAAAAGAGAACGTTAAGCGGCATCAGCACTATCGCTCTCCGCAGGTGTTTTTCTCAGTGCGCTAATTGACGGTACGCGCATTATTGTGAAAGTTTGAGTGGAATTGGTTGAACGCTTCAAATCGGCACTGAAATGATTGTCGAATTGCGTTGGTGTATTGTCGACTATAATAATGGCGTTCGATTGGAAACCTTTGTAAGTTATGCAAATATCAGCTATTTTATTAATTTCTTTTGATGAGAATGTGATGGCGATATTATACTCGGAAGGATGATATAGCCAGTCCGATGTGGCAACTTTATCGCAAAAAAAAGTTTGAGTTAACGTCTATATCCCAATTTTTTTTCAATTTCTAAGTCATCGTTTTGAATACATAGTTGAATGCGACTCGAATAGAAGATGTACTATGCCTATATTGTCTGCCTTTGCTAGCCAAAGTATATTCATGCCTTGTGTTCTAAAGTGTTGTCTTGATGCTTCAATATTTGCATATTATAGCAAATACACGTATTATGGAATAGCCAACATGGAATGTAACCCATTTTTCTAACTTCTCTATGAAGGCGTTTACCTCAGTGTATCATATAATGGCATATGAGAGAATATCTTTTGCATGCGTAAAGTAGAAAAGCATGTACATGCGCTTGTATCGTTCGTTTCGTTATTTTGAACAAAAAACATCATTTACAACTTCGAAATACTGCAATCAATTCGACCTTGTGAACCCCTTCAACCCTTTCTTCGCTTCCTCTGTCTTCATCATATTGCATTGTTAAGGTATCTTCTTTTTAATATTCTGGAAAGTTTTATTCCGGTAACAGTGGCGTGCCGTTAACCTTTGAATTGGATATATGTTGTCAACATAACATCCCGTTTTAGCGAACTAAAATGTTTCACCAATCGAAGAAGGAATTCAATGAATTATGTGATACGCAGTAAAAGAAACGTTGCCTATAACTGCAAAAATAGAGCTCATAAAAGTTGTTCGCTTATTTGCTCAATCTTGTTCAAATGCTTACGCTAATAGGCGAATAAAAGCGTTCCAGAGAAGGTGAGACATCATAACTTTTGCATTCACCTCACCGTACCAACCGGTTTCATAAATTAACAAATAATCAGTGAGCAAGTTTCGTTTCTAGCCGAATAAGTTTCGTTACGCAGCTATGAATGAGTTTTACGGTATTGAAATATTTATGTTTAGATGGGTGACGGGACGGAGTTGTGGCGAGAATGTGTTGGGTGGTTGATCGAATGTGGAGTGCTGGATGCAACACATCGCGTCGCTGAGCAAGACGCTGAGATCGGAGAGTTCGCACAATTGCTACGGGATGGTGTATTGTTGTGTGTATTATGCAATCGACTTTGTGAAAACTGTATTGACACGAAGGAATTACAGCAGAGACCACAAATGGCTCAGGTACGCTTCTATTTACAGGTTTGGAATACTGCAACAAATAATTCCACACTTAGGGGAATAAATGCTTACTGTATTCTTTTCCTTGCAAATCCCACCTCCTCCAACTCGCTACATCCCTTCTACCCTCACTCTTCCCCCTTGAAACATAAGCTGTGCTCAAACAGTCCTTACCCCCTCTCCTTGGACCGCCTTGGATATAAGGCTTTTTAAGAGGCATAACAAAATCGGTTCTGGTTCTCGAAAAAAAGCATCTCTTCCGCTGCATGTGTTCCCATCGATCTAAACATTTTTTTATTCATACTTTAATTTATGTCGCATCTTTCCTAAGGGTCACATATTCGACAGAGAGAGCTTTATGGAAGACCTTTAAACGCCAAAACGTGGTTTCGTGATTAAAAGAAGTTGAGACACGATAATTCTTAATGCTTATTAAATGAAAGCTGAATTGGTGGACAGTGATAAATGGGAACTCTTATGTCATATAGAAGGAAAGGTAAGAATGTTATTGATATTCACTGGAATGAATATGCTCTCATAAACCTAAAGCATTATTTGCATCGATATTAGACGCAATGTTGGGATGATGAAAGCCTAAACACACGTCCCTCTTGATTTCATTCGATATTCTGAAATTGAAGTGAGAATAATGCGATATCTTTGATTCGTTGTGATGGTTGTTTTATTGATTCGATTAACTTCTTAATTTCCGTATATTTCAAGTGATCCATTGTAACGTTAATATTGATGTGCTCGATTGTCTTTTTATCCACAATGTGTCTTTTGAAAATTAAAACTCAAGAAAGATTCGAGAGAAAATGAATTTCAAAGGTTTTTCTTTAAACCTACGCTCATCTCGACGAACAGGTGCTGATTTCTTTGATGACGATCTAAGAAGTCTTCTATCTATCTTTGCGCCTTTCATATTTGAAAACTTTCTAATTATTTACCTTCCTACTCTGCGTGATATTCATTCGATTTTCTGTCGCTGATACTTATGTTACTTTCATAGAGTTCTAGTCATGCACAAGTTGTATAAGCTTATATAGATTTTAGAGATGTGTTTTGATTAGATATGAGAGATTCTAAGGGTTTTAAAGGAGAGAAGAGAACTGCTTATGATAAAATAATAGTGTAGATGAGGCACCGAAGGAGGATTTTGCAGCGGATTCTGCTATTATATACCGATGCATAAATAGTATTATTCGGTACGCATGTTTTGTTTTGCAAATTCAATATTTCTCAAGGAGACATCCATTGTTTAGCGCTGGAATTGTAGCATCATAATGGTTGTTTGGTTTAATTACATTCTTGTACTAAATTAATTCGATTAATTCCAAACGTTGTGAGTAGTGAGCGATTCGAGGAGTTCCCTCTTCTGCAATGAGCAAAAAGAAAATGCAAAATTCCAATATATATTTTTAAGAAAATGGTGAATGGAAACTTTGTCCCTTCAGATTTGTATGAACGATTGGATTGTTCTTTATAGTTTTTCCAAGAAAAACGCTGAAAATACGATTCTCTATCACAAAGGAAGATTGTGCGTTTGAGATTATTGCAAATCCTTAATGGTTAAGTTGCTGTCATTAAATTAAGATACTTCTTAATGGTTGTTGAGGTTTAACGGAATCGTATCTCTAGAGGAATTTATGGGTCGTGACATCGGATTTGACCTTTATTTGCGGATTGAAAACTTCATTCGTCTTTAATGTGAAATTTTTAATAAGTGTAATAATTACTATTGAGAAATTCATTTCCTCCAACGTGATTGTGAGTGCTCATAGAGGGGTTGAACAGGAAAAAGTAAAAGGGTGTACATTTCCCGGCGATGGCACATTCGTTTTTATAGGTTGCTGACCTTCGTTGGTGTTGTTATTGGTTGTGATATCCATCGAACTTCGTTCTCTGCTTCATACTCTTTTTCTTTTCTTTATTATCTTTTTCAGAAGCTTCAAAAACCGTGCTTGTGTTAATTGCATTCACTTCAATGAGCACCAAGTGCGAATGTCTTAAACGAGAGACATTTTTTGAAGATCTTAAACGAGAGAGACATTTTTTTAATGTGTTTTTCATGTCGCAATATCGAAATTGCATCTATCTTTCAGATGAACTCGAAATATTTATATTGTTGCTTCGTATATCTCTACTTTCACCTCTTGACTTTTCCATTTGCTATAGATGTCTTTTATTGCGAAGCAGAGGCTATTAGTTTCAGGTTAAATATG
Source organism: Baylisascaris schroederi (assembly GCA_006503575.1). Classification (NCBI taxonomy): domain Eukaryota; kingdom Metazoa; phylum Nematoda; class Chromadorea; order Rhabditida; family Ascarididae; genus Baylisascaris; species Baylisascaris schroederi. The sequence goes on from QEWY01002836.1 coordinate 335,408, forward strand.
TCGATTTCCTATTTGAGTAGAGTTAAAACTATCCACTTGATTGAGCGTTCTTCGATGTCAATAGTTCTATGGTCCATTATCTAAATGGACGGCACATTCGGCTTAATGTTAAATATACGGCCTAAACAAACCGTAGAGCCATTGCTTTATAATTAGATTATCTTTCCTCGTACTATCAACTCACTAAAACGATTGTAATTTTCTATTTCATTGTTTTTTGCATTTTCTTTGAATGTTTTATTGGTTTTTTCAACGATTTCACTGATAGTTTGTCGTACTGCACACTGCTTTTTGGTTATCGATGGAATAAAGAGTGATGCTACCATCGTTCTCTCAGCAAATATCAATGGGAAATAATGCTTCTTTGAAATTCCCTTTGAGAGGTAATTTCCAAGTGAATTTAGTCGATTGTTGCTCCATTCTGGTCGATGTAGTTCCTCTTTTTCTTTCATGTGTTCCCTCCTTTTGTAGATTTTGCTTTCCTTATCTCTTATTCCTCTAATCTCAGAGCAGTTTTCCACGAGTATAGGTATCTTTATATTTATGAACTAGGAAACGTTGTTTGTCAAAACTTAATGAAACGTAAACTCATCAATATTTTCGCATTATGGTTGTGATTATGTTTTTATTGTTGTTTATCATCATTTTATTCGTCATCTCCTTTTTGTCTTTCTTGTTATATCATCGATACACTATAGATATTCATCTCTTTTTATGCCTTTGAACCTATCACATCAATGTGGAAATACATTTTACAAGTGGGATTTATGAATTTAACTCATATTTGTTGAAGTCGTTAGCGGATATGCTTTTGATAGCCATAGATTTCGTTATTCTATGGTTATATATGAGGTAGTGTACTGCGACAGCAGCCGAATCTATGGTGAACACAATTTTCCATATATACTTATATATCCATTCCATTCTTATGCATTCGCTTAATTGCCCGTCTCAAATATCCACAAATTACTATGTAAAATCTCTGCTTGAATATATAACAGAAGCTTTTCTTGATACATTTCATTCATAATTTATCTTCATTTCATAATTATAATCAGTAATCGTTTTTGCAGTTTTTATGTTGCAAGAACATTTGCGAATTCCTGAAAGCATGTCAGAATACATTCGAGATGAAACCAGATGACCTATTCGATCCGTGGGATCTATATCGACTTAACGATTTCGGCAAAGTTCTTACTACCCTCTCAAAACTATCCAATTCGGCACATGCAAAACTTATTGGATACAGGTTTTATAATTTTTCTTTGCTTTGATTACTCATCGAAAATATATCTACGTCAGATATTCTCTTGGCCATTTTTACGTTCGGTTGATCCGTAATGAGCTGCGATCCGTAAAATGGAATCACTCGAAAATAGCTAATGTAAGCATTGAATGATAAATAAACCTGCATATCTTCATTTATGATAACCGTCGATTGCATGGATGGTTCGTTGATTATGTGAAATATGAAGTGGCAGTGTTAGGTTATTTATTTTATGCCAATAGTGCGCGTAATGATACTTTGTGAATAGTAGTTTTTGTAACTTAAAGTAGTTTTCGTAGAGGTGAAGAGAGGAAGGTTGTTTCCCTTCCTTTTTCAGTATCGAAATAAATTTTGGGATGAAGGGATTCCTTTTGAAGATTCGCTAAAAAAAGTTGAATAATGCATCTTCTCATGTTAACAACTACGACGCAATTGTCTTACAGCACAGCCACTAGTATTCTTTGCAGTGCTGTTTTTGAACTATTATTGTTTGCTAATAGTTGATATAGGCAGTTTCGCATTGCATTTACCCTCTATGAGGATAGAAGTTGTATGTTAAAACTGATTCAGCGCTTAAGGTTTGCTTGGAATGTTTTCTTAGAGGGCTTGACCTTTGCTTGCTTTTTCATCTCCACTTCGAGCAGCAATGCGAACACTTATGAAACCATCACTTCTTCCTTCTGTGCATAATCCTGGATTAGCTGCTTTATAGCGTAATAACAATCAGCTCTTTATATACTTCCGTATTGTAGGGGTTTCCCTGTGAAGCCAATATCGCAATCATCGGTGGAATATTATAACGATGAAGCCATTTATCGTCACCTAAGAGATGATGCTGAAGCTCAGGAGCCCGTCATCGAGAACGTTTATTCCCTTGGAGCAGTTCAGGAGGAGGAAAAAACCAGTGGACAGATCTACGACACGATCGTGTGCCAACGCTCCAACAGTCAGAGGGAGATTAAATTCGCCGAAAGCGACGTATGTTGTTGTTCCGTATGCTGTTTGATCTTCGAATAGGAAAGTGGCGTATCGAAGGGATGGGGAAGGTTTCATTTAGGACAATCGGAACACGGAGACGGAAAGGTTTTCTGGAGAGTTAGTGACGTTAAGGCGGGCTGAGGGAGTGGGAGACTTTCAAGGAGAGGCTGAGTTCATGATGATTTCATAGATCCGTTTTGCAGTTGTTTTTTTTATTCTGTTTTGCTACTATTTGCATTATTATTTGTTTTGTCTTCATAATTAACATATGCGTTTTATTTACTATCGATTATTGATTTTTTATAGGGGCTACCTTTCTAAGCAGGGACATCTTGCTCAGAACATAGTCCGACGGTGAGGGAATGGCGGGCAACTAACCCTCAGCATGCTTTTAATAGATTCAGAGATCGAGTGAAACAGTTTAGGAAAACCCGTGAGAGCAATGTTCGATTTGCTGCTTCTCGTTGCAGATTAACAATCCCACAATCCATTCTTACTTATGAATGTCCATTGTGAATGCATTTCAATTATTTTTTGAGATTCATTTGTTTGTATGAAGATATCGATGAGATTATTGCAGAAATGGCTAAGCTTCAAACCGGAAACTAAGAGAGATCATTGCATAAAAGAACTCTACGATACGGAAACGAACTACGTTGAGAAAGCATTGAATATGATTATCAACAAATTCTATACACCGCTTCAAGATGTCTTGCAACCAGAGGATCATAGACTTATCTTTATGAACATCGTGGTGAGTGGTTTTTAAAGTTACTTTCTTTTAGAGGGGGCAGCTTGATAGCACAGTCGTTACTATTCGCAGCCATCAATGTTGCGATAAAGGTAAAAAGATGGGCGGGTCGATGTTGTTGACTCTCCGCTTCGAAAAAGCCATGGCTTCCTAGGCTCGCTTCGTGGTCGTTCCCCTCATTCTTCTTTCGAACCAACTTTCAAAAGCAGTAACGTTTTCATGTTGATGCTGCTTAAATGCATCAAAGCAATATGCAAGCACATCCTCATTTATATGCTCATTGTGGAGTTTACGTTTATGAGCTATGCACGATGTTGTTTGCAGGAATTGGCATGTATCCATCAATCATTCCGTGATCATCTACGACAGGCAGTTCTTTACACCGTCGGCTTGGAGACGCCACCTAAAAACACTCGAGTGATGACCATTGGCGATGTGTTTAAATCGTTCGTTTTTTTTATCGCTTTGACCGGATGAACGAATGAAATACTTATTAGCTGCTATAAGAGGCACTTGTCATTCAACGTATGCAATCCACCTGTGCCGATCAGAGAAATGTTGCTGTTTTTATATTCGATTGGTGTTACAAGGTTTCCCACTCTTCTCGTTTGATAGAAGGGTGAGGATATTGATTGAACTTCTAGGAGGATGTGTATCTAGTAAGACTCAGGATCAGGCAAAAATTTCCAACCCTTTTATTTCGGATGTCATTTTTATTGCTCACCTATGTAAGTCTTCTGCATCTTTCCCATTTTTGTACATATATACATAATATATCAACGAATATTCAGTTGTACCGCTTGAAGATGAACCGACGTGATAAAGGTGAGGGAATATTTATTAGAAAGGCGGTTTATGTGCAGATGAAAGGAAGTAGCTAAACAGAGGCCAAATGCTATGACGGGTTCTTGCGGTTCTGTTGCGGCTGCTGGATATTTAACGATTGGAGGTATAGCAATGTGCATTTAGATGGAAAGGGAAGTTCGTCGCATATGGTGAATACTGCTCTCAACTGCCCGATTCGCGTTCACGCATATGTCAACTTGAAAAGACAAACCCTTTGATTCGTCAGAAAATCATCGTTCGTTATTATATTCACTCTTCATTAAGACAGCTCTGTCATATTCGTCGGTGAAATATTTTATCGCAAAATGATGCAAATGCGATTTGAAATTTACCTATTAAGCTCACCTGTTAGCTTTTTGATAGTGCGCGCAACTAGTAGGAGCGAGTAGCTATTCGATTCAATAGTTGTTTGCTATGGGTTTTAACTATAAGCCACCGGGTACTGAATGTGGATACGGGAATGGGAATTTAGTATCGGAATCCGGTCACTAGACCCGATTCATTCACTATTCTAACAGTAATCGTGGCAGTAATTCATTCGTTACTGAATCGGCCATCAAGTCTGTTGGCTACAGACTTGAAAGGATTGTGATGCTCTTGTCATAACCACTTATGCATCAAGCCTTATATTGTAATCACTTGCCGTTAGCGTCTGCAATATTTTTATTTTTTTATAATTTGAATTACGCCCGTTCAACTTTTGCTTGATATGCTTTTTGTGATCTTTCGAAAAGCTTATTTTCAACTTCGGAAAAAAAGTCTGCACTTCAGAGTTGTCCTCTTTTTTCTTCTGTCTTAGGTGCGAAATCATTTATGACGGTATATGAACGCGAACGATAGTGTGTTCTTGGAGGTGAAGTATATGAGCAACTTGAAACGGCGTTGCAATTATTTTGTGTTGTGTGGTGTACGATCTGGAATATTTTAAGTGACAATGACAATGTGGGTATTGTTTGGGCGGTGTTGGAGTTCCAATTCAGTTCGCTGTTCTCGCCTGCCTTTGCAAAGGGATATCTTGTTATAGGATAAATAGCAAGTCCTAAAAGCTCACCACTTGAAATTATTTATTGTTTGTCATCACTGATGGAATAGAAGTTCATTTGCAGAGAATGAATGAGCAGCAGAAATGCCCACATACGTGAGAGAAAGAGATGATATCGGAGATTTGAGATCAAGGTTTTCAGGAGATGATAAAATTGACATCAATTGAATCGAGTGACCGAATCCCGCTGGAAGAGGCGAAGGAGGCGATGCAGGATATCAACTCGTACGTGAATGAAGTGAAACGGGATCATGAAATGCAACAGTTGGTGGCGGCTATTGAAAAGAGTATTACTGCCCTTGAAATGGTTTGTCTTCTGCTTGGTTTATTCTGATTGTCTGCGTAAGCTAAGGACTTGATGCGGCAAGTAGTTTATGCAATGTTTTATAACAGTAATCAATTCCAGGAAAAGAATCATAAAAGTAATATTAATTTAGAAGCGGAGAATTAATATGTGCTATACATGTTCTTTTACTTTCCCATCGTTCGATTACCTTTCTCGGTTGTAACTGCCTGCACGCTTCATAGCTAGCGTCGTGCAATAGCCTATTAATTTACAGTAAACATAGTGAGTGATGATCGTATTCGTTTGGTTACTGTGAGATCATTTGAGCATTGTTTACACGGCTGTCAACAATATGGACGTAAATGCTCTAACTTCAGTCAGCGTTACAAAGCATTACAACGAAGATGTTCTTGCTGAAAAGGTGGTGCCATCTTAATACTATCATTGATGTTGAAACAGGAGTAATAAGATGCTCAAACATCGTACAAATCTCTGCAGTACATATGTTGTCTCCCCTAACCGACTGTAACCGTTTGAACTGAACTTGTCTTAAATTACTGCACGATGAATTTGTCTTTTCCGAGAGCATTCGCAGTGGATTGTGTTTTGTCTTAGTTGGGTTGCTAATCAAGAGAGCAGAATACATTTGAGCTTATAGAGAAATATCTTATTGCTGATATAATTGCTGATATAATTCTAGCTTGAGCGTGTACACTTTTTACTGCTCTAGAGAGATAGCCTTATAAACTTTCAAGTTTAAGTTGTGACAGGACAAATCCACAGCTGACTGACAGTGATATATCACTAAGGCATGCTGAGACACGGATATGAAACTATAATTGTTTTTAATTCAACAACTTTGTTACATTACATCGTATTCGTTTTTTACTTGCTGAATTTGTTAGAGTGACCATCAATTGATCTGTGTTGGCGTATGAATGGAGCTCGGATTCTATTGGATGGCCGAGATTAAGTATGCTTATAATGTTCGAAAATGTTAGAGTGGATATTGGTTTCAGCCTGAAGGAACGCATCTAATCGATTATGGTCGGTTAGTGAAGGATGGTGAAATCAAAATTGCTGATCACAGCAAAGATGGCAGCAAATTGAAGAATCGATATGTGTTTGTGTTCGATAAAGTCATGTTCGTTTGCAAAAGCCTCAAGGTGCGTTTTCATGCTTGATTTTCACTATAGTGACTTGTTGTTTTAAAATTATTGTACTAGAAAAGGAATTGACTTTTTGCAATACAGGTACATCTATGAGGGTTGAGATAGGAAGTAGATTTTATTGCTTATGGGCAAACTGGCTTATGGATGCGCAGGGCGTCTACGGTTTGATCTTAAGGTACTCATTACTTTTGAGGAAAGCCAACAAAAAGTAGTTGGATGTTGTGGGTATAGTCGCTAAAAAGATTCATTATTCTGAAACGCAAACGCAATAACACAGAGGGCGCTTCCGCTGGAAAGCTCTGCGAAATTCTTTCTTCTCATGCTGATAAGGTATGTGCCAAGCTGCAATTGGATACTGTGCAGAGGACAATCATTGTGATATCTTTCCCTTCTTGTCCATTACAGAGAAGTTTGCAACGAATTATTGTCGTTATACGGTGTCATAGATTATCATTTAGGTCTAATTTTGTATAGTATGGTCTGATTTTATATAGTATCCCTAGAATAAATGTTTATGAGATCAGCGTCAGAGGGCAGGTCGTAAAGGGAAAGACAGTGAAAATGAGGAAATGTAGGTACCTTCTCATTATTCCTGCCCTCATGTATATAAATGGGAAAGAATTTTCACATTCAAGTAGATTTTTGACCACTCTTCTTCCTTTTTGAAAAGTGAGCGGATCATATTTTGATTTTTCTTTTCTTTTTTCAGATTTCTTTTCGAAATTCCAACTATCACCTATCCTTACAACTTCACTCACGCCTAATCTAATATGAACCTTTCCAGCTTCTCTTTCACTCAAATGCCCTTAATTAAGTGCCAAATACTGCTATATATTAGAAACACCGATCGTAATCTATCCATTGAATTTGTGTGGTTTACCTTTCCATCTCTAAAGTCACAATATCTAGATTATCGGGCCAGCTTCATCGCATTTCTAACACAATTTTTCCTGTCGACAGCTTTGGCGATGAAATTCTCTATTGGTTCTCTTTCAACTTATTATTATTACACCTCCCTAATTGTTATCGACGATGAAATTTGCATAAATTTAAAATTTGCTAAGGTGCAGCAAATTAGAATCTTTCGAAAACGAATGGCAGACATGAAAGTTTTCTGCAGTAAAAAGTCGTTTCGTATTGACTCTGTTGATACAAAACTTTGAAGAGCAATACGATACAATTTGAATCAGCGGGATGGGTGCGCGGAGATTATACTTGCATGAAGAGGGTTATTCACTTGTGCATTTATACGCGTTGAAGATATTAAATACAATATATGGCCACAAATAAGATGTTGCTAACATTGTATATGATGAGTAATGATCAATACCATCCAAAGAGGGAATCGTCGGTATACTCGTCTGTAGTTGCAATAGGCCGTATTATGATCATCCAATATGACAGCGCGCTAGTGTAGTTTGTTTGGTTGGCAAAACTGCATATTGTCATATGGCAGCAAGCAGCGACTATCACCGGATGTGTAGGGTATCTGATCGGTTTACTTTGCTAATATTGCCTTCTGCATTTGTAGTTGAAGGTATATCGCATCATTTCTTCGATTATGCAAGTATCCTGAATATAGCTAGGGTGAGCGCTGTTATCGTGACATGATGCACCTTGCAAAACGCTTTAGCCCTGAAGCCGAAGCAGTTTGAAGCATGAGCTGAGGAATGAGGTATATTTGGTGGGATCGATCATTGCAGATGTCACATCATCACTTTATTGCATTACTATTGCAGAATAATCAATACTCATTCAAAAGTGCACATTTACTACGCGATTATCGAGTGGAGATCGATTTCGATAATGGCAACAAATTCGGTACTATAACACGGAAATTGACCACCAACGGGGGACATTATTTCTCGTTGGTGGAGGAGAGAGGTGATAATGTGAACAATGTGATTGCGATGTGTTGCAAAACACTTACCCAACGTGATTGCTGGGTGCAGACAATTGAACAAGCGCAGTGAGTCCTTTCTTATTTCATACTTTTATATGAATATACATTGACCTATTAGTGAACTTCCACTTGAGAAGCTGTCACTCAACTGCTGAACTTCATTTGGCTCTCGAATGTTAAACGAATATGCGGTTTTAGTCGATCGTAGTTGATATGTGATTCAGTCTCCGTCTGATGCCGGCGTATGATATGATGTTAAATGCAGATTCCCTCCTCCATTCTGGTGGGGAGATCGGTTATACGCCTTTCTTTCAATATGAGGAACAAATTGAACATAGCCCTCTTCCTCTACTTTTTATTTCAAAGAGCAAAGATTTTTGTGCTCATTCTTAGCTTCATTTATGTCAGCTCCCACTCAGAAGTCTCAGAAGTCAGTGCAGTCCTTTCCTTCACAAACAAAGCCAACAGGTGACATATGTTCACTAATAACATCACTAAAAATTGCATCAACATAACTGCTGTGATCGGACTTATCAGGCAGTATCATTTTTATGGCGTGAGCAGTCAGCTGACCATTGGTCACTAATGAACATTTTTGAAGGGATAACGACAATCCGAAAGATGCGGCTGCTTCAAGTCATGCACTTCGTTATTATTCGTACGCTAAACCGACTTTATGTTCGCATTGCCAAAAGCTTTTGGCTGGACTTTTCTTCCAAGGATATCAATGTTCAGGTAAATATTTAGGCTGCTTCGTATCCAATGACATGGTTTAGAATCATTAAACTTGAACTTTGTTCAAATTTGGATATCGTCTAAGTCTCCTTATCTCTTCCCCTCAGCGAAAATGGTCTCTTTCGTATTCGCTACCCTATTTCTCGCTACTATTTTCATTGCCCTATATTTCGAGGGCTTCACTGAAAACAAAATAAATCCAATAATTCCCTCTTCATTATTCCTTTTCCATCTATTTCGAGTTTGTGTTCATCTTTCTTATTTGCAGTATGCAAAAAGAATTTGCATCGTGCTTGTATATCGATGAACAAATGCAATGGAAATGCAATGCCACAGACACATAACACAGTGCCTCATCGACGGAAACATTTTTCTTCATGTGAGTACTTTCTTTATTATATTATGTTTATTGATGTTGAACATTNATTAATAACTGTACGTATTATTGATGCGATGAGCAAGCATATCTGTGATCAGCACAATGTATGAGGCGTTCTGCTACCTGTATAACTATATTGGCGTTAGTTTGGCAAAAGTACGAGCCATCTGGAGTTGCCCATCACCTGCCACCCTGTATCTTACTGTTAGCTCCTTCCCATTTTTTACCAGATTAACTGCCTTTGCATTTACTCTTAGCTTTCAACTTTCATTTTTCCTACCCATCCTCTCCATCCCTTCCTCCAATGCTTTATTTTACACTCTTAGCGATTAACCACCAGATTAACTCAAACGCATTAACTTTATAATTCATGCATTTTTGTATGTACATTTCTGTAGTACTGTCATATACCATAGTTGCTGTGCATTTCCCTCTGTTTTGCTAGCATATTTTCACCCTCTCTCAGTTTTTCTCAGTCTTTCCTCATCGACTTCCAGCTTCTTTCCAACATTTTCCTCACCTTCATTTCCCCATTCGTTCCTCTTAGATCCAAGTTCGTATATCTGTACTCTACGATTTCATTAACACGGTCATAAGTGTTGCTGATGCAGCCCTATTAGCACCTGAACTATTCTTGTGTTGTGCGGAATGTGGTACGGGAAGATTTCGGTCTAAAGAGGGAAGACGTAAAGGGGCTGTTCTTGGGAAGCAATTCGTTGAGTGCGAACTTTGACCAGGAAGTGAGGGGAAGTTTTTTGGGGTGGGGGGAGTGGAAGAGGTTGTAAGGGACACTCCGCGTTACATCGTGTATGTGTTCGTTGTGCATATAGACAGCCGAGCTTTATTGATTTCGCGAATGACATGGTTGCGGAATCAGAGATACGCATATACACGTAAAAAGGTACACATATTAGCCTTTGGCTTTTTAGTGCCAATTGAAACTTTTAAACCTAAAGGGTAGGAAACCAGATGGTTCCATCCATTCTTTTCCGTCCATTGGAAAACTTGCATTATGATTTTCAATTACAAAAGGAATAATAATAATAATAACTTCACTATTATTCCTTGACAAATTTAAGCGATTTGCTCACCTCATATTCGTAGGGAGATATAATAAAAATGTTTCTTGAATGTTTTCTAAAATATTTTAATTATCAGCCCTCTACATGGTTCATATTTTAAAAAAATCCCAATATAAAATGGAATGCATGTTTCATGTAATTATTGTGTTTCCGTGGCTTTATTTTCAATAAGACTAACCAAAGAAATCATAGCCGTCTAATTTTTTTATTGCCGCAGTCTAAATTGTAATCTGTTGATCTATAGTTTACAAACCTGTGGATTTATACACTGTTCATTTCGATCGATACAAAAGAAAGGGCTATCCAGATTTCATTAATTAGTAGGTGATATGCAATCACCTTGTGACTTGTTACATTATTTTCATAGAGCATTTCTATTCTTTCTTATTTGATCTCGATCAGCAATATATATATATATATATATATATATATATATATATAACAGTACGAATCCAACAAATATTTATGATAAATGAGAAGGAAAAAAGTTGGAGTCAGAGTTCGCGAGAGAGAAGATTGATGAGGTTGGATAATTCGACACAGCTTTTACGTGAATCATTTTGCTCAGTGATATCGCTTTTTTCTATTTACACAACCAATGATGGGGCATGTGTTTTTAATATTGAATTCTGGATTCTAATTATTTTCACTTATGCCTTTTAATGCTCTCCTTTAAAATATCCTGGAGTAATAAATTTCAGCATGCTGTTGAAAGGGAATTAGAATAGAAAACTGACTTATCATCGTTTATCTTCCTTCGTAGAAAAACGTTTGTTTAGCGGTTATTTTTAGCTTTCGACAGCTTCGTTGCATAATAGTTTCAACGCTGGAACCGGTGGGTCGATACTGAATGGATGTGGTGGTCCATTAACGCCGTTGGAGAGGCCAGATTCACTTGGATCCCCTCTTCTCCCAAAACCTGCTTCTGTTTCACAACGAGCTTCCACCCTTTCACAGGAGACAGTGTAAGTCTCTTCTTTCTCTTTTATGCCTAAGGCATTTCAAAAATCTTCCTTTGGTGTCAGGTACTTTGCCTACTCTTCTTGAATGAATCGTTCCCCAGGAAGAGATGAGCTTCGACAAGTTGATTGTCTGATTAATATGCATTCCTTTTTGTTTAATGCCCTCTCGAATCACCATTTTTATTTCCGCTATTGATTTGTAGTTGTGTAACCAAAGGTTAAAGCCAACTTTGCAAGCAGTATTTTTCTTCACACAGGTGCCTCATCTAACATTTGCGTTCTCATTTTTTTCTGTGATGTTTTTTCATTGATGTTCTTTTTTTTCAATTCTCTTTCTCTGTGTTGCGTCCAATGTTTGTGTGTATGTGAGAGAGGTGTATTGATGGTGTCCGAGCTGGCTTACACTGTCAGACGTACATCTCGTGTGCTGTGCGGTATTCTGCTCGTATTTCATGTTGAATGTGTGTCTATTTCCTCACCAATCAACGCAGTATTTAATATTATTTTTGGCACATTTTATCGAAACTTTTTTTTATGAGGATGCTATTGATACATACATTAGTTTATCAGTTTATCTTTCTTTCTATGTGTTGATTTAATTCGTGAATCAGAGGACTGTTGCAGTGAACTTCTATGAACATAGGTTGTGTGGTATTGTAAGGTGTAGTGTGATTTGCAACTCAATTAAACACACAAAATGCAAGTTTTTATTGGCGATGTGAAGTAAGTGCATAGCTATATTAAAAATTGTGGGAGAGAGAAGGGTTTGACCTTTCAGGATCTGGTAGTTTCTAGAGAGAATTTTGGGGAAGAGAAGATCATAGTTAAACTCAATGAAAACTTCAATACCATCGGCCATTATTTTTTGAGGGGAAAGAGAGAGGCAAGTTTCTATTCTCGCAATTTCAGAGAACACACACATTCCCTCGTTTCTGATATTGTTTGCGCCCATAATTTTTGCAATCGAAAAGTCACATCAAAAACCGGTTTGTTAAGCTTTTTTTTGTTTTGCATTAATACTTTCACAACTCAAATGTCGCTTAGATTGAGTTGCAAAATGTGTGCATTGTGCCTGCACTGGCTTCCACCACTTAGTTTAGCAGTATCGTTTTCGATATATCTCTGCATATTCAATTTTATTCCTTTATTGTCCATCCTCTTTGTCACCTTTCAGCTTGAGAGGATATGAGCGTTCGCTTTTCATTATCGCTAAATTCGAATTTCTTACAGCATCGTTTTGATGATCGAACAGGTTCTCAATTAATTGCTAGCCTTATCGATGACGTTCATCATGAATAATAGCGAATGTTTGCTGATGGGGCAAAAGCAGTTTCACCTACACTTTGCACTCGAATTGCACCTTATGCATTAGTGACACTTAAATACGTGGTTTATTACAGTCATTTTTTGAACTCTCAATTACTATCAGTATACTTTATATATATATTAGTGTAATACTCGACCTTTTTAAAGAAAAGAATCTAATTTTTTTTCACATTTTAATGACAATCACTTCAGCAGCTCGACTAAAATACGAATCGTATGCTTGATGAGAAAGCGAATAGATGGAGAGAGAATGAAATAGAGAGTACAAATAACACAGTGCATATCGTTGCATAGTGAGGGGAGGGTGTTTTGTTGACGAGAAAGCTCGAACTGATAGGGTCCTTGCGGAAGGGGGAGGGGGGGCAGTATTATTGAGAGTGGCATACAAATAATGGTTTCAGCCGAGTAGTTTATGAGCTAATGAGGTACTTTATTGGTTGATGATATGATGGCTGTCGTTAATGCAAAAATTGAAGCCTTTCAAAGGAGTTCGCCGAACACAATGAACGATCTTTCGTCTTTGCTGCAATTTGTTTCGACATCGCTATTAGAGGTCGCTAAAAAATGTTCATATGACCGACCTATCGAAGGTCATTTCCGCTTTTTTATATCGAATAATCAATCTCAGTTGATGGCTAGTATCATTGATGGTAATTCGAAACCATTTCGGGCATTTTTATTGCCGTGGCGCCTGAGGGCCGAACTTTATCAGTGTCGAATGTGCTTCTTTACTGCACGTTTGCCTTATAGTTTTGTCTCAAGTCTATGCTGGAAGATAAGGAGAGAGGGACGGGAGGAGGAGGAGAGGAACATTTTCAAGACTACATTATTGCTTCTCTCACATAACTTAATTTTTTTGGTACATAGAACTGTAGGTGATCTTATGTATGCTGCGTTATTCTCTCCCTCTGTCTCTGCGTGGTCGTGCATGCTGGAAGTGCGAAAGATCTGTACCCAAAATTTGAACGATTTCGAGATTATTTTAACAAAAAACATAACATTCCTACTATGAATTTTGAGATGTTTGCTGAGCAGAAATTTCTTTTTTCTATTAGAAGAATGCACATTTTGCGCTATTTGGATGTATTAAGAAATGGCTAATAAAAATGCCGTTCCATTGTTTCAGCTCTCTTTTTTGTCTTGTTTTATCTCTCTTTGGACTTTTTTTTTATCCCTCGTATTGCCTCAAAGTGTTTTTTATCTCATTAATATGCCCTTCGCTCGCAAAAGCCGTTGAATGCGTTTACTGTTGCCGTAAATTACGGCCTTGAAGTCAATTTTGATGGTCTCATTCACTCTCTCTGTGTTTTTTCCTTCTTATGTATTCTTTGTTTCTTCCTACCTCTTTTTAGAATTCACTATTTTATTCCTTAACATTCTCCCTGATACGGTGAAGGTTTGAAATTGTCGAAGGAAATCAAATCGATAAGCTGGCACTCGCAAGTTCGAATCCCGCCTCTGGCGATTGTTTTATTGCTTTAAATTCTTGATCTTTGTTACTGTTAGTGGGACGTTTATTTTTATAAACCTGCTGTCGTGTCGTTAGTTTCACCTTTCTTAAGATGCAGTGAGCTCGTAAATTTTCGAAACATTTCTTTTCGAATTTAGCAGACTTCATAGTTCATATATCAGACATCAGGCTAGCAATATTTGAGTTGTTTTTTTTTAAAACTTCAGTTGTGCGATTAACAGAGAGTCATTTCAATTGCTATTACTTTTTGCTTTAATTTATTGTTACAAATTCCCGAATATTATTTCTGAGGAAAAATTGAAGTCGAAATTTGCCAATAAGGATGAAAATTTTAGAAAATCCTATTTTCATTTTTGAATGAATTGTAACGATTTTTTATACGCGTATTTATATGTTTGTCTCTTCGGTACCTTCAAACAGTGAGCCGTCGAAACAGTCGTTGTAAAATTTGTGGTGTATAATCCACACTACCTGATGCTCCCTCTCAATCCCCAATTTGATTATGATTTACCTTTCCCGAAAATTGAAGCTTTTTAGTGTATACGGTTGGTCGACTTCGCTGGAAGCGTATTATTTGGTATTTTCNAAATACAAGCCAGGAGGGAACTTTTTATTAAAAAATGTGAATAAATATAAATGTAAATATAAATATAGATATAAATGTAAGTGTAAGTTTAGTACTTTGCATATAAATCAATTGATGTTAGATTTCTTTTTTGAAAATTCATGCAGCAGGTTGGTTGTAGGTATGGATATTGCAGAAGAAACGCATATCCTATGGACCTTCGGGATACTTTTTCCATTGCTTTGAATGGACGATGTTTAAGGTATTTGGTGGATGTAAGTGTCCTATTAAGTGTCCTATGTAAGTGTTCTGAGATCTTTCTGGTTCAACAATTGTAATCGTAATTGGGGTATTCGTTGTAGGATGGCGACACGAACACCGCCTGGTCAAGATTATATAAATACTGATATTATGGGACAGGAATGGTATCAAGGTTCATTGGAAAGGAGGGAAGCAGAGAATCGATTGCGTGGCACCCCCGATGGTACATTCCTTGTGCGATTCAGCAACACTCAGCAGAAATATGTCGTCAGCATAAGGTATAAATGACTTCATAGATCATTTCATTTTCTCCTCTTTTTTTAAATTTGGTACCGTGCTGATTACATGCGACGTACACATCGGCAATCGTCTTGAGGTGTAACATCTGCAAATATTTGTTGCAATAAAAATGAGTTTCTCCTTTTTAGGAGTCTCCCTAAATCAAATAATATATGATGTATTATGATGAGGTTGCAAATTGCATTCATTTGCTTCAAGAGATAAGTATGGATGTAACGATTAATGCCCGTGATATGCCATTTGCAGTGGGGCTCTCAATTGGATAGCCTCATAGTATATGAAAGTAGTGAATTATGACGCTGTAGGGGGCGGTAATGGTGAAGAAATTATGCATGAAAGTTTTATTGTTATTAACAGTTGTGTATTGACCCACTCTATGGCTATGTGGCATGAAACAAATTTTATTCTCACTAATATTTATGACGTCGCGTTTGATGAAAAATATTTTAGTTGGCTTTTCCATCAAAACAAATCGAAATAAATTCTGAATAATGTCAAAATTTATCGAAATCCACATTGAACGATTTTGTGTTGTCAATGTTGAAATGATTCGCATATTTGCTTTCAAATTCGGATTTTCGTTTGATATAGGCTTGACTTTTTTTGCGTATTATTAATATCAAGTGAATCATGACGATTGTTCCCGTTTTAGCGATGAAGAAATATAATACTTGGTTATTTTCTTTTTTTTTAAATTTACTTTTTGCACATGTGTCAAGCATTCCTCATGATGCAATAGCACTCATCGCCCACACACTTCATACTTATATCGATCGGTGCATTACCTGTTTAAAATGCCTCTTAATCTCTCTAACACATTTTAAAGCGAGTAGGCGGCTAAAAAGAATTATCGCAGTCGAAAGAACTTGTTCATTTTGCATTCACATCTGTTATCGATCTTTTGCCACTTTTGTTAGCCTTTTGATAATTGATTCTCGTATGAGCCATATAAAATTTATGTACATTATATGTTGGCTTTTTTTTTCAGCCGGCTGGCCGTATCATTTAGCTTAGGATATAAGTGGTCAGTTCACCATAGATCCATTCCCAAAAACTGGCCAACAGCTTCTCAACTCAGCCGTTTTTACTTCAGCGTGGATCTCTTGAGTTTTCCTGTTGAGGGAATTTTTTTTGCTAGGCAGTAAATATTGGAATATCGATAGTAAGTTCCTTAAAATGTTTTCCTCACCACCTCAAATGGTCATGTCTTTCGAAGCAACATTTAGTAATATCCAACATCTACCTTTCATCCGAAGTTAAAAAGCAAGCCATCATATAAAATGATTGGAGATGCGGCTTAGATCGCTCGTAACTCGTTGCGTCAAATAACTTTAATCTACAAGATCAGTTCTCTAATGGCGGCGTTTACTTTTGGTCTACCGCCTAAACGTAGAGTAAACACTTATGCGTTGTGAAGCGTTTAGAGTGGTCGTCGCAACATTTCATTGAGTATCTCAAACGGGTTTTGCCTATGTGTGTGTGCTGAGATGGTGTACTCGATTATAACATCCGTGTTTCTTTATCAGTTGTTAACAGATAATACCTTTCTTAAAACATTTTCTTTTCAACTCAAATGTTTTTATTTCGTTTGGGTAAACTCATACTGCTTATGGTGGTCATAAGACTTGGCCTTTGCAATTCGGGGGGGAGGGGGGGGCTTTGGTTTAAAAAATTAGGATAGAGCATTATTTGTCTAGTATCAATGAAACTTGCTAATCTCATACCTCACTTCTTAATGCTGCGATGTTCATGAAACCATCACATTAAGTATAGAAAGGCTTCCAGTGGATTTATGGTGAGAAAGCGGCTGTCAACATTGTCTGACTTTTCTTTTTCAATAATAGGATAGCTCTTTTGATGCTCACTTTCAGGTATTGATATTAATTATGGAAAAGTTGGTGTGTGGTGCGAGTAAAGTATTAAGCAAAGAATGGTTTAAATAGGAATTGGGGAGGGGGGAGCGATGGGTTTTACTGAGGACATTCGAAAACGCGAATCTATTGCAACATATAGGGGAGGGAGGAGGGACATTTTCACTGAGGCATTTGCTTCATTCTTGACCCTCGTAATGAGGTGACATATCCCAATACGTGTTAAAAAATCTGTACAAAGAGGACTGTTTGCACGATTGGAGGGATTTAATATATGAGTGCTCGAGCATTTAGGAGAGGATTATGCGTCATTCATATGACACATATCGATAGCAACGATGATTCATTAATGCGTTGATATTGCAAAGGAAGAAGGATATTTGGATAATGCAATACCACTATATTCCTGGACTCTTATAGTATGGATTTGGATTTCAGCTTCTGTGGAGATGTGAAGCATACAAAGGTGGAGCAGTCGATCGATAGTAAAGTCTATTTAGACGAGAGCGCGATGTTCAGCAGTGTTGTTGTAAGTACTTTTGCTGCAGCATCAATATTTGCTTATCTCAAATTTACATTCGCTTTTTCCATACGAGCAAGAGACGAGCTTAAGCCCTAACCTTCATGCAGCCGACCTGCAAGAACGAGAGGCCAACCTAAAGACCACATGAGCCAAGTGGACCAGAGAGGCATTGGGTCAGAGCAGGTGGAAGCGATATGAAGAGACATTATTTGTAATGAATGCTGTGTTCATTGAAATAAATAATCTACATGAATGAATCTGATAGCATAAGTGACTTTGCTGTCTACAGGAGCTGATAAACTATTATCGTGAGCACAACCTTCGAGAGTCATTCGAGACTCTGAACACCACACTTCGACAGCCGTATGTCGTTAACCGCCCCTATGTGGCAATCCACAATTTCGAGGCAACTGACCCGAATTTCTTGGAATTGGTCGTCGGTCAGAAGGTCTACGTTATCAGTAGGACAGGCGAAGAACGAGGCTGGTGGAAAGGCAGGACTGGCAATAGGGTTGGTGATTTCGTTTATGCTTTTCATTTTCCAGCATTAATAATATTCGAGTGGCGCAATTACTAGCGGTATATGTGTTGTATCGATCTGCGTATATAACTCGATGTCTTTTATTTCGTGAGATTCTCAAGTGGGAGGTTCAGTGTTCATGTGCGATACTTTTAGCACATTTTCTAGAGGATGTGATGTTTTTTTCTCAAGGGATTGTATTTTCAGGGCAGCCTAGTTCGCAAAAGCCAAATTCCCATTGTAATGCGCAAAGTTTCTTTTTCGTAGCATTCTGCAAACAACGAAAGAAACCAATTGCTGAGCTGAAGGTGTTTTTTTAATATCAAGTACTCGAAATTGAAGACCTTATAATCCCTTTTTTGAAAAAAAAATTGTTTTTTAAAACTATCCGCCGAATATATCAGTTTATATTAAATACTGAATAGTTTTTAAGTGAATATTTTCGTAAGCATTGTCGCAAGAGTATATTAACTTAGCTGCTTTCAGACTGGATATTTCCCACTTTCATATGTAACGCCTTTGATTGATCAGGCGGCTTACTGAATCGGCAGTCGATGAGAAACGAGTGTCGTTCAGTCATTTCGAATACGTTCCAGTCGTTGTCTTGCTTTCAATGGGTCTCTGAATGTGAGTATGTTGATCACTGTTACTGCATAATGACAGTGAGTCGTCACGATAGAATGAGGCGGATTGCTTGTTGAAGTTCGCTTTACGGTTATAGGATTCTATTTTATTGCAAAGCTGTATATATGGCATAGCCTTCTATTTGTTGCACAAATATTTCAATTTTAATTTTCAACAATTTTTAGTTGGAATATTACTTTCCAAAAATATCCATCATTGAAGCAAAAATTTTTGAACTTCGGAACTCAATGCGTTCATCAGTGGTAAACTTTGCAAATGTAGAGATATTAATTGAATTAAATTCATTAATTTTTTTATGATCATTTAGTAATCAACGGTAGTTGAAGCAATTTTATTGGATCGCAACAACATCGTTCCTCAAATATAGAAACTATTAATGAGGTTTCGATTAATTTCTCTACCGTAACGCTCAAAATTTTCTCGAAAATGAGTCACTTATTGAATGATATATCCAACTTTAATTCTATACTAGGATATGCCATTGAGGAGAAAAATAAAAAATTTTTATTGGTTTCAGGTTTTGCGAATTAAAAAAAAAGTCTCAGTTTTGTAGAATTTTGAATTTTTGCACAATTTTTCTTATGTTCAAATTCTCAGAATTTCTCTGATTTTTTCGATTGTTTAGTTTTAATTGTGTTAATTTATGGTGAATGCCATCTATAGATTGCTTTATTCGATGATCGTTTTTCTTTTAATGCTAAATGCTTCGATTAGATTTTTTTTTTTGTGAATGTGCCTCTTATCGTTCGAGACGTGTGTAAATGCCTATTGCGATTTCTCTTGCTTTCAATAAGCCTCGCTGTCTCATTTGCCTTTCTTATTTCTTTTCATTTCATCTTTAAAGTTCATTCGTTCTTCCTCTTTTGCTCTTTGATGTTCTTTTTTTGATGCAAATTACTTCTAGTTAATTGATTCATTTTTAACATCAATTGTCATGTGCCGTTGAATTGCGATAGTCGAGATTGTGAGTTTTACTTGCTATTGAGGGAACTAATATTCAATTTTGAAGAAGGAGACAACTTTTAAAAGAAAAGATTTTACATTGAAAGAGAGAAATTCACATCATGGATGTGATGGCAAATTATCTAGGAATAAAGCGAATAGTTATGTTATTTTATTGAACGTGATCGGATCATCGGTCACGTCGATTTCATCTGCATCTTCTCTAGGATATAGGTGATCAACACTGCTTTATGATGGATCATCAACAACCCTCGAGAGGAGAGTGGAAGGTCGCATGTTATCCGCCACCTGAGGGCAACGTATTCCCATGGGAATGGAAGCAAATTCACACCTATGGGGGAGGTACTGTGATTTGATAAGGAAGAATAAAGTGGCTAAAGCTTGTTGTTTATTTATTTACTTCTTATTGGCGTATTCAAAGTGAAGTTTACCTCTTCCACAGTTCAAATTTATGCCGTCATTTTTTTCCTTTAGCTGCAACGAAACAACAAATTATGAGAATTGTTGAATGAAAATCTTTCACCAATTCTAACTGCTATAGTCATCGTGCCAACTTTTAATTTCAAATGATTGCTGTAAAATTTTAACTGCTTGCCAATCGGTGCCCTAAGGTGAAATTCTTTAAAATTTCATAGAATCTATTCCAGGTTTCATCAAACTTGATCGTTATTATAGTGATTTCACTCAAAAAAAAAGGTTTTTTTTCCGTTTATCGCAGAATCGACTTATTTATGCCGTATTTAGCGGAAATTTCGGTCACTTTCAATGGTGAGAATCGGTAGAGTTCACTTTGAAAGCGCTTTCGGTCAAGTTCTATTCAAAGCGCCGTTTGAGCAGAAAACAGGAGCTGCGCGCATTTGGAAAGTGGGAGAGGTGTTGACGCTGTAAAGTCTGCAGCAGACTAACTCCAAAATTTTAGACCAGGACCATATTTGATTACTCGGAGTCAATCCTTGAGCAGTTTTCCCTCACATCTGCAAGGGGGACGTCCGCCCATACCGTACAGTCGTTTTGGAATGAAGTTGTGTTTCCTTCGACTTTATGAGAGTCTTCAGTGCTAAATACGTGAAAGGCTATATGTGAGGAAGGACGCTTCCATTTAAGCTTATATGTTATAATAGAATTTTCCCCATGATTTCAAGTTTGAGGATTTCGGTATGTCGCTTTTGGTTTCCAATACGATATACTATTTTATGAGGATATTCACAAATTCGTCTGCATTCAACCATCAAAATTTGCATATTTCGTTTTATTACTAAATGCAAATTAGGCATACCGATTTTTCTCAGTGCTTTATCTCTTGTGACATTCGATCGGCAATGCGATTGCCCTGTCTTCATCATCAAAAGATTCTCAATCATTAATTTAATGCCAATAGAAATATATATTTTATTTGTAATATGCGATTATTGATTGTCGTTTATATTTGGCGATGTTGTTATATGAATAAATAGATGATCAGTTTTCGAGAGGTTTTTTTTTGCTTCAAAATGGTTACTATCATCCAGTTGTTATGTAGTCTCATTTGAATGTGATAATGTTTAGTAAATTATAGTGAGATGAGTTTTTATTGTTTATGTGAGAAGTGATCTCTTTCGCAGGCGAATTATTTTCAATGATATCTCTACAATGCAAGCATGTCCAACTTTATAAGCAACATTACCAAATTCCATTGAAATCAGTAAGTTTCAAGGAGAAGCAAATGTTTTAACATAGTAGTGCATTGCGTTCGTCAACTTTTATGGAGCGCTTCTGAAGGGTTAGATTTTCATGAATTATTATATCATTGCATCAAAACAAATGCTATCGTTTATATTATCAACTGGATCTACTGCAGTTTCGACGTCGAATTTCAGTACTTCTTTAGAAATGAGCTTCACACAACTTACTAATATGTATATGCATATAATCCATATTTCCAACTCGAGAGTCATTAAGGCTAAACAAAAAATGGTCGATATAGCCTAAGCAATTAAAAGACATTCCATATTATTTTCTTTATGCTACGTTCCCTCCAATTCACATTTCTCAAAATTTTTCGACTTAAATTACCACTATGCTTTTAATGAAAGGCAAAGTTTTGATGTGTTAACAGACATTAACTATGATTGATTATCGTTTTTTTTCTTGAACAAAGAGATTGAAGAGAACGAAGAGAATATATATGACTGATGAGCACACTTTCATGCAAACAGTTGAAGCTGCATTATCGAAGGAAAGTTATAAGACCCCTCTGTTCACTAATGTATTGCGCTAGAGAAACTTTCAAACTTTCGAATTGTCTACGCTTAAAAAATTCAGTTGAATGAATTTTTTGAGTGCTTCAATGAACGATAAAAAGATTAGAGATGAATAGTTGTGGTGTTGTGATGTTTGATGGCCTATGAAGTGATGATTGAGAATAGCTGACGCATTATAGGTCATTGATGTTGTTTCCTCGCAGAATGAATCTCTTATATCAATAGGCTTCCAGGTCAATCTGTTGTATTCGTTTTTAGATGTCATCTTGAAATTGCGATAATTTGTGAACAGTTGGTTGGATCACATTTTCATTTAAAGATAATTTAACGAATGCTAAGCAATAGTGCCAAATATTCTACGATGTTAAAAGAAATCAAACGTTGAATTTCGGATCGACTCCATTTGATATGAATTATCTCTTTGTTGGTACATATAAGTGTGTAATGCTAATGAAGATAGCAATTTATGTTTCTGAATGTTTCACGACATTGATATGTAAAGTGGCACAATTTACCTCGAAAATATTGCTGTCGATTCCGTTTGCAAGAGAAGACAGATAGGAGATAGATAGAAGAAATATCTCTATCTCTTTGTTGGTACATATAAGTGTGTAATGCTAATGAAGATAGCAATTTATGTTTCTGAATGTTTCACGACATTGATATGTAAAGTGGCACAATTTACCTCGAAAATATTGCTGTCGATTCCGTTTGCAAGAGAAGACAGATAGGAGATAGATAGAAGAAATATCTCTATCCACTTTGAGGAGTAGCGCCCACTTATTCCGCACCAAAACAGGTAGAAACAAAAAAAAAAGATGTCAAACAATACGTCCGTTGGTGTAGTGAACGGGCTGGCACAAATGTTTGAATAGAATTGTGTGGATGTTAGTGAAGGATGCCTAGCCTTGTCTAGCAGAATATTAAGCAATTAAGTGGGGTTTTTTGGTATTTAGACGTATGTTTAAAGCAAAACCACTAAAGGCTGAAGACAGCTGGATGTGACTCAGCCTAACTAAACGGATATTCCATCTCTTCTAAACAGATTTCTGAACATGAAAACGATGAAAGCAATCGTTATCGCACTCCAATCCATCATCAAATGTGAGATGCTACTTAACGAAACAACGTTGATTTTAGCATCATAGCAGCATAACTTACTTCTTTGCATAATAAGTGCGAATTAATTACAAGCAAAAATCCGGGAAAGGAGATAGGATTACTGTACGATAAAAGATAGGAGTACTGTAGAGTAGATGACAAGCGCTTGCTAGAGAATTATGAGCTTGGAATTGTGTAAAAGATGATCGAATATGTTTGGTTGTCTCGCGTATAGAAAGGGAAAGGGATGAGGGAGATGAACAAGTTTGTAACCATAAAAAAGGCATTTGTAATTACTTACTGGCATGTGTGGAAATGAGCGTAATGCCTTCCAAAAATAAAGATGTGTTCGCGCTCTGGGTGGTCGGAAAGAGTAGGGAGGCTCATCGAACCGCGTGTTCATATCATACGTGCGGCCAGTGCATTGCAAAGAACGGGGCGAAGAGCCGGCTGGCATGATGTGGTTACTTCTGAGGTTGTCACCATCTTATGTTTCAAAGTTTAAATTTTGTAAGTCGGAGGTCTTTTTTGTTGTTTTTAGTGATTACTGTCGTTTAAACGCTGACATATTATGAAGGACTGCCATAAGGACGATTTATGTCTGTCACGAATCTCTTCGCTGATATGGAACTTCCGTAGTAGAAAATTTGCTAAAGAATGTGTATTCCAGGATATAGCGTTAGATAAGCGATCGGCGTTAGTAGTTGCAAGGGCTGTTATTACCTAAGATTGCTTCGGGCTAAATTTCTGCGCTTTATTTCATCTCCGTTCGCCGTTGATACTTTGTGTTAACACGAAATATGGGATGATGTCGTATTCGACGACGTGTG
Organism: Baylisascaris schroederi; assembly: GCA_006503575.1. Taxonomy (NCBI): domain Eukaryota; kingdom Metazoa; phylum Nematoda; class Chromadorea; order Rhabditida; family Ascarididae; genus Baylisascaris; species Baylisascaris schroederi. The sequence goes on from QEWY01002836.1 coordinate 359,427, forward strand.
CTGTCGCTTCTAGGTGATGTATGCAATGCGCATTCATTTATATTTATTCATTTTTCAGCATTTTTTGGGGAGTGATTCTTTTTTTGAGTAATTTTCCAGTATTTTGGGTAATTTTTTGGGTGAATTTTTATATTTACAGTGATAAATTTTTCAATGTAATCTAATTTACTCGTTGTTGAGTGAGATGAGTAATTGGTACTTAATAATTGTGGTCATTGCTGTAATTAAGCCTCTTTTGCCACACGTTAATTGTTCGAGTTTGTGTCTATTCTGTAGGAATTTTATTATCTCGCATAAGCAACTAGATACGATGCTGCGTCATTTGCGCCGCCTCCAGTTAGCATCACTAGTTTAACGCTCAGATTTTAACAATAGCCGTTAACTTTTTGACATCGAGTGATACTCTAACACTTTCCTTTTCCCACAATCTTCTAAAGTATATTTGCTGCGTATGAATGCTGATTATTTCGGATATTCATTTTGCATCGTAAGGATAAAATAATTTAAAATCACTTCTGTGGATTTGGGTCTGTGCGTATGTGTGCATATATCTGCGTGGGTGGTTTCATTTTGACGGTCAGCAATAATGAAGCTGCGAATTTTTTTTTTTGTTCTTATTTGTGTCACAATTTCACACCCTGTCCTATATTTTGTAGTTTATTTGAACAAAACAGAAAAAAAAAAAAAATTTGCAGCCACATAAAAGTGCCTGAAATTTTTCTCCTTTTTTCTCAAACATTTTGCATCTACCAGTTTTCACTTTACAGTTCAATTCGATTAGAAACACGAACGTTTCTATAGCATCGTTCGAACGGTTACTTAGTTCAAATGTGAATGCAATCTTGTGCATGTTGTATTAAATGTTGGCAATTGATCAGATTGATTCATGTTGTGTAGAATTGCGTGAGCACTAATCGTGACAGCTGATCTGGCACAATTTTCCTATTGTTTTCGATTATAATAGATTTGCTGCAGAAATTTGAGGATGTCCACTAGTGGTCAGCCGGTAACAAAGGCGGCTCTAGAGCGGCGATTCATCGAATCAGGGGAAGGAGATCGTATGAAGGAATTACTGCTGCAACGGCTACGAGAAACTGGCTGGGTGGAAGAGGTGGAGAATATGTGTCGAAATGTCATACAAACAAAGGTGAAACTATTTAATGGATTTTTTATTTTCACAACTTTTAGAAGGACCATTTTAGTCGAGGTAGATGATCCAGGAAGAGTGTTATCCCGATACAATTTAAAGATTTTTTTAAATGGGGATATGGCTGCTTATATACGTCGTAGAGATATCAAGATCACAAAAATGAGCGAATGCCATTGTTTTCTTATTTAATTTGAAGAAGTAAAGGCGATAGATGGATGGCCCCCTCAGATTAATGTGCTCATAGTTGGAGAAACAACGTAAGATTACGCTCGCTTCATATTGCTCATTAATGTGTTTATTGGATCACACTGAATATTAATATGCTGCCTAAATTTTTAGTTACTCAAAATTTATGTCCTACTCTATGAATGATTTGTTGCAATCTCGAATTATCGCATAAGAAAATCCCAAATCCCAAAGTAATGGCAACTTTACTGCTAACATTAGAATTTTGAGAGTATTTTTATGACTTCTTCACTTTCCAAAGCTAATATGGCTCATGATCAAGTGAAATTCCATGCAGAGGCTCACATTCAGCAGATTAGGAATCTCGAGAGTACTGAGGGTTTTCGAAACAACACTAGAGATTTTTACTTTCTCAATTCTCGAAAGTAATTTTCTAAATTACCTCAAGCAGTAGCCCAAAAAATGAGCATAGAAAAGTTGGGCCGTGATACTACTATCCATAACACCCTTCCTCTTCATGTTTACATGAAATGTGTGGATGCTTATGGTCCGTTCAGCTATTTCTGCAGCTTTAGTTGTTAAAATGGATTGTGCGACTGTCCTATTTGTGCTCATGCCGTTGTGGAAGCACGAACTCGTGAACAGGAAGAACTATGTTGTTGAGTTTACTAGTATAATCACATTGCGTGGTGGTTTATCTCGAATTTAGTTACCAATTGCTAATCTCCATTAACTTCTACATATTTGAAATAACCCGAAATCTTATATCTTTACCGTCTATGAGGGAGTTGTAACTCCACGTTCTTTCGCAAGGATGTTTGTAGGTGTGCCGTAGTGAGCGGTCTTACAGCACTTTTGCGCCTTGCTGAAACGTAAGTGCATGCGGCTTGCGCGGACCCTTACCTTAGCATTTTTCGAGCTCAACCCAACCTATTACGGAACGAACTTAACTTCAAGTTTTAGCAATGCACATTTGCAAGAACGCATAAGGTAGACTGCTACTCGACTTTGCTGTGGGCAGAGATTCATACCGTCGACATCACGAGCGGTTTTAAAACGTACTCCTACAAATTCCCCGACTCTCCCTCCCCCCCCTCCCCCTCATGTTGATTTCTGATGTTTTCTTCTTTAAGCAATTTAATGCTTTCTTCGCAGAATGCGTCATTGTTGTTAAATCTCGTATTTAGGGGATCGAACAAGTCACATTGGAGGAGGTGGTCGCTGAGGTGAAAGGTCAAGCAAGACGCGCCGTTCCGGACGAAGTGAAAAGAGAGCTTATGCAGAATATTCGTACATTCCTGCAACAAGAATCTGGTATAAACGATCTATGAGAACGCACTCTTCACTACTCTTTCCCCTGCATCATGCACCCAACGACATTTCACAAATCAGAATCGTTTGCAATTTTTGAATATTCCTTTCTCAAAGGGAGTAGCTGATTAAGTTCCCATCTCTTATAGCAATGTAAAATATTGCCATTAGCATTGAAGAGATGCTATAAGTGATTTGTCGATTGCCATGCTGTCTTTTTTCTCAGTTTCGTTGATATTACAATTTGCTCATTTGATGTTCGAAATAATGGTATTACTTCAGATGCCGTTGTAGACAGTGATTACGTTTACTGTCTTTCTTTTCGCTATTGTGTTCTTCTTACAATCACTTCGTTATACGTGTATGTGTTCGGGCAATTTTCTTACCTTTGGGGAGATTATGTGACTTGCTGGTTTTTGCGATTCTTAGTACTCTCTAACTGACGGATCAATTTCGATGAGTTCTTAGAAGCTTTGCATCGGTTTAAGATTTCATTTGACAGATTAGTGATAATGGGGGATATTCTGATGTGTATGACACTTCACGGTTGTTTTTATGGTTTCTGATTTTGCTTGTAGTGCTTAATGCTTAAATTTTGATACATCCATGTCAACTTATTAAATGGGCTGCTGGAAATGACATACGTGCTGTGCTATGAATAGAAACATTTTGAATTTACGGATAGACGGCATTGTTTGCGTAGATGACGTAAAAAAGTTGCGGGTGAGGTAAATGAATTTCTTCGAAGAAAAATTATTGTACCTTTGAAATGAGATGTTTTAGTGATTTGGTTGTTGTGAGCCACTATGGGCATCACAAAAGCTCGAAGAATTGTTTCGGCCTCCGTTCCAAGGGACAAGCCACTTTATTCGATATGTTGGTGGGAGAGGACGGTATGCATCTCTTTCTAATCTAACAGAATAAGAACCATTCGTATCGCGAGAGACAACACTGCAAGAAATGAGAGTGGTGGATGATCACCACTTTCTTATTCAGGATTGGGAACCTTTCGTAGTTGTAGGGGTTACAGCTGATTGAACTCTTTCAGTTGACCACTTCTATTTTAGTCAGTGCAGGTGTAGTGACCTTGAGACTCAGATAGGTGTGACCAGGTTCCTCTGAATCTCACTGATCGATTGTTACTCCAGTTAAATCCGGTGCTGATCAGAGTTGCAACCTGGTTTAATCCATAGTCAATTTCCATAGCTTTTAATTTTATCTGCGATTGGTGTAGAAGCAGGGTTTGCTACGGGCGGTAGAAGCTTACCCAGACTGCTAACCTTTAATCCCATCAGTGGGTGAAAGGATGTGTTTGTATAACATCATTGCCAAAAGTAGGCAAAACATTCGAGGAGCCATGTAGTCAAGGTTCCGACGGTTTTTCGTCCTGTATCGAGTTCGCAGGGTTTTGGGACGCTGACGTAGGCGCCAGTCACTTTTTTTTGCTAATTTTGGATGACATGAAACAACGTATTCTTACCGATGTTTCTGATAGCACTGGATTAGGAACCCAGCAGACGGCTGGGGTGGTGCTAGTCGGCGCTTCTATCACACACTGTTTGTCTGGTGGAACATGTTGACAACTCTCGATTGAGCTATCGAGTTCGTGACGAATAGTTGGAACGACCTCATGGGGCAACACAAGTCTTGGTGCCAGCTTCAAAAACCCGAAGACCGGCGCATCTCGGAATGAGAGGTTAACTTGCATGGGGCTGCCAACATATGCTTTTCTTGGGTTCATTCACAACACCTCAACTTTTGTTGCAGGGGTGGGACGTCCCGACCCCATCCCATCCGCCTCTCGTCCCACCCAAAGTCCGTTTACGCAGGGCTCCCCACGCTTCCCGTGGAACAACGAATACTCCCCGGAAACACAGCGTAATCTTGCTGAGACTTCCGCTCCCCCAGGGCTCCGTCACGCTCTCCATTCCCCCTCCCCCCCCCTCATGTCAGAACCAACCTAACCACCCTTCCGTTCTCACCCTACGGGCATGTGGCAACGCAAATCGAGAAAGCGACCATTCCAAGAAGGGACTGTGCGGTTCCTAGGCAGATTTTGGCTCAGTATCATGACCCAACTTAATGAGAGCGTAGCAACGGTATGATAAAAGAACCTGATAAACTACCTCCTCTCCCGCAACACTCTTCCCGCGCTCACCATATCAACACTGCCGCCTTCCCCCCTCCCTTCCCCAAACACACACTCATGAATGTACCTCCTTCCAAAAAAAAGAAACACTTTAGCCGTCGCTCCCCTGACCCCATCGCCTTACGCACTCACCTGATCCTCATTCCAACAGTATACTATGGTCTCTCTCCTAGCCCCATACTCTATCAGTGAAAAGGCACTGAAGTCCTCCCTCGTCCCTCACTGACGACCGGTGCCACCCACGCGTTACGTTACATTTGCATACACCAGACTCCTTCCAGTAACGTTCAACAATTTCATTTCCTTCTTGCAAACAACAAACACAACGATTATGAGGGGTTCTCCCATTAGGCGCTTACGCCTTGGCCGCCTCAGATTCGGCAATGAGGTCCTTCTTCAATTTACCCATAAAGGCTCTCTTCTCGGCATGCGTCTGGAAGCGACCGTGCCCAAGCTTCGAGCTCGTGTCGATCCACTTAAGGTTGATCTTCTCATGCGCGAAACGCTTCGTTTGCACAATCAGTGATTTGCGCAGCGTGATAGGTCTCTTTTTAGAGCCAACGCAGCAGCCACGGATCATCACAAAGTCCTGATTCACCAAGCCATAGTGTGGAAATCCGCCCTGAAATCACAGCTAAGCCATAGTGTGGAAATCCGCCCTGAAATCACAGCTATGGGTGCGCATGAAGGATGCTATTTGACATTAAAAACAGAAATTATTGCACGCCCAAGACCATAATTCAATACCTCGTCATGTCAACTCTTCAATGAGGCCCACATCATGCATGTAGCCCCAACCTACAGCATCGTTTGCAATGCATGTTCACGCTCCACTGTCCGCTAGCATAAAACGGCCAGTCATTTGTTGTACTCAGCAACTTGTGAATCCACAGATGATTCGGAATTGCAGACGAGTTCATCACTGTACAACAATAGCAATAATAATAAGCATTTCGCATTCACCTTCACTAGCAGCTCAACCCAAACACGAGCACATGGAACGCTCAGCCAGCTTTCACCGCAAGCAGCAATTTTGTACAGCAGGAAGCCCGCAAGGAAGGCCACCAGACAACCAATGACATATCTTCCCCTCCGCCCTACAAGTCCAACACTTAAGCTACTTATACGAGCACCGACTGGCACCTTTCCACGACGCAAACCGCAAGGGACCGAAATAACTAACCATGGGATTAATACTTTTCTCGGTGATATCGTATTCGGTGCCTCCATTCCTTTTGCCCTCTTCGGTCAAACATGACTTCCCCAATCTGTAGATCTTCTTATTGACCTCAGTCCTGTGATGATAGCCCTTCTGACCAGCTCTGGCTACTGTGAACTGGACTCTTGACGGATGCCAAGCTCCAATGCAGGCCACCTGTAATTCGCATCGAGGTCACACCACCTACTATGTAAGGTTCACGCAAACGACGCGACTTTCCAACACATTCCCTGTTAATATATCTTCCAACATACCTCAGAAAAGAGGAACCAAGGAAACCACAACGATCCTCTTTTCCTCTTAGCTAAGAGCTAAAAAAGTGGGGTAGCTAAAAGCTAAAAAGTTAAAATCCTCTTAGCTAAAAATTCGGTATAGATCAGACTCTCAGCGGCTCAGACGAAATGACGCATCGTCATGAGGTCTCCATCCACTACTTTCGATCATCATCGCCGCTAATGCGAATGGCAAACCTATATACACCCTATCCCAAANAGAATCTATCGGTACCTAAAAGCATAATGATAGGGAACCGTATTCAATGTGCTTTTAGTATAGCAATAAATACAACGAGGTATTTCGAACTCTGTCAACGGACATTCCGAAATTCGAAACATCTAAAACCCCCTCAGTATGAACAGAAAAACTGGTGTTTTTAATATCCCGAGTCTCCAGTGAGCACGGTGCATGTGTTCACTTTTATAAACGTAAAAAACTGGGTTTTAGTTCACTAAGGTGCTTTAAATGATATCCCTTTAAAATCAGGGAAGACCGATTCCGAACCCCGTCTTCCTGCACTAAAAAATAAGGGACGTATTTCACTGAAATATTGCTCTTGATATATCTACACCAAAAAACCTTTTTATAGGCTTCCTACAGTGATCGCAATACTCCCCGAAAGTTCCACTACCTTCACGAGGCGCAACCGCACTATCATTCAGCCCATTACTTGCACCGCACCACAAATCTCCAAGCACAGTCCTAATCCTTGCCGTGAGCTCTTGCTGATAATATCGAAAACTGAACCATGCCCAGTAAGAATTCCTTGCTTAATTATCACCTACCAACGACAAAACATTCAGTTGCAATCTTATTTTCTTATGCCCTTTAGCTAACGTGGACTCAGAAGGAAGGCAGCAATTGACTGGTTTTGCATCGTCACAAAGCTTCCCGTTTATGCATCCAGTCTTTCTATCATCGTCCACTACAGCTAGATCAACAGCATATCCTATTAGAGATTATACACAAAGTACCCGTGACTTGCAAGCGAGTAAGAGCGGTCACTTAAGACCTTTCGAGATAACAGATACAACGGACTCATAAAACTCGGAAAAAATTGCCGCTATTGCTCGCACCTGCTTTCAGCATTCGAAATAGAAAGCAATGCCGGTAGCTCGTGCGACCACCTCGCAATGTCACCATCAAGTTTAATGCCACTCTCAAACAGTGCCCACGATCAGCCTGCCTCGTGCAATATATATAACGTGACCCAACCTGCTTTTCCAGATGTTCTTTTGCCCAATCGACTTTTTCTGGCACAGTACCTCCATTGACTTGGATCTCCATGATGTGCGCCTTCTTTTCACGATGTTTCATTACCTTCATCTGAAACGCATGCCATCGCTATCAAAACTTCCCCGGCAGGTGTGCTCTCTTTTCTGAGCATTCACTCATGTGCCACAACGTTTTCATTCAGCCAAAGTGCTAACTTGAAGGAGACAACAATTATTAATCTATCAACGTTGCCTTTACTGGCAATCTGTAAGTAATTACACCTTCCCGAAACTGTGGTTGTTGTGGAGTGCGCCAAGAACAAGATTACGCCAGAGAGACATAGCGTTAAGAAAAATATACGAACGAATAATCAGGAGGACGGCGGCATGCGGACTAAGTATGAGTAATCACAACATTCTGATGAGCACCAACCCTATCCACTCTTGCTTTTTGCGTTGCATACTTCCCTTCGCTCAACCTTGAATGGGCAAAAACAGTGCATCTACTAAAATCTCCTCCTAACCCTCACCCATGCTAGCAGTACTTATCAACAATGTTACATCGGCGAGCGATCTATAAGAAGCACCTGAGTATGCGCAATGACACGAATCTTTGAGCAATACTTCTTCATTTTGTTGAGATCCGACTCAATCGACTTTCTGCCGTCTTCATCCTGCCACTTCTTGGCATGTTTTTGGAACGCCTTCTTCTTCGAGGTATGCCTGCAGAAAGAGAATTCAAGGAGCGTGACTACGTGACGCCACATTGGGCGAATCGTAGAGCACGCTGTACCCAATTACCTTCATGTAATGCACTCTGCACATCACAGTGGAAGGCTCTCCGTCGCTATGCAGTATCGGCTACTCATGCATAGTGACATGCAGAGGAGAGCGACAGTGCACATGAGCGGAACGCTGAAGAAATCATCAGATAAAACCATACAAGAGCACATAAAAACAAGCCACTAACAGCATGTCCCTGATGGTGGACTACTAAGACGACAATTTAAACCAAAACTTCAAAAACTCATACAATCGTCCCTACCCACCAACTCTTCTTCTTGAATATTCAATGAAAACACTTCCGCCAAAGCTAACTCAGGGGAAAATAATATGATCGGCTTCTTTGCATCTCTTGAAGTCGTTCAGCTTGCGAAATCTCCATCTGTAAGCATAAACTCGAATTGCACAGACTCGCTGAACAAGGTTCAATAACTTCGCCTGCAAAAAAAGCTCACCAGTTCTTATAGAAACGCCGCCGACAATCTTCACTAAGATGTTCGGCCCATACTGTCTTGAACTGACGAGGACCACGCGGTGTGTCGATATAGCCAACGATTCCGACAATTACCATTGGCGGAGTCTCAAGGATCGTCACTGCCTCTACGACCTCTTTCTTGTTCACTTTCGATCCTGGCTTATCGACCTGAAACAAACTGAAATTCATGTCTAAAACAAGCAGTCTAACACTAATTCCACCACTTCGAATCTATTTGCGACGAGGGGATCAAAGAACTACCGCATAGAATGCTACGCTGTGTACACGATGAGGCAACGGCGATGATAAACTATAAACAGGAAGCGAATTATCAACACCGGTATTTTCCAACACTCAAACTAATGCAAAGAAAATGCTGCGTGGAAAAGATCTGGACAAGCGAAGTACCCGAGGCAGTAGTTACAGCTTTCACACCCTTCTGGGAATCACAATGACTCCTCACAGGTAGTTTCACATCTCTCAAAACTCTCTTCGCCAGCAGGGCTTCCTTCATACCGCCCTTGGCCTGTACTCTTTTTCCTGGACACAGGTGACATCTCCTCATATGAAAGCCCTACGTGCAAGAGAAAGTCTCCCCTTCCATCTTACCTAGGAGAAGTCACAACCATTCGGTTTCCCCTTTATAGAGGACGAAAACCTCTCTTACTAGGCGGTAAGTGGGTGCGGACAAAGCGACAAGGTCCGTTACGCATGACATCTGCAGACTGTCATAGCGAAAGCCCACCACTAAAAGCAATATGCCACACTTCATTAAAGCTAAGTTCGTGCTCGGCTGTCACAATCACACCTCTCGTTCACCCCCCATCCACAACCTTCTGTATTTTGCGAGAACAGTAAAGATGGCTAGTATGGTTCTACAACCCTTCAAAATTGATATAGCTTGACCTTACTATCTTTAGGTGATCCCATTCAGAATGGCGACACTACATTCAGGTCAATAGGGAACTTTGTCAGCAAGGGAATCAGGCATCAAATATCATCATTATGTATGCCGCCACTGGATCGCATTAAACATTCCTATGCCCTAACTCACCCCCTTTAATTTCCCTCTCATCTCGAGGATATGACCGCATTAAACCTGCTGCAGAAACAAGCAAATCCCCGCTCCTAATGCGATCGCCAAAACGATCACAACATCTGCGTTGTCCTTTTTGTCGTGGTGAATAACTCATGTATTAGCGAACACCTCAGAAGCATTGGAAGCTATTGAGTAGCACCAGAAGCTGTTGATGATTTCCGGGTATATCGAAATCACCCTCAATTTCAGTTACGACCACTGATAGCAGATTTCATTCTTAACTACTACTAAAAAAAGCTCACCAGTTCTTATAGAAACGCCGCCGACAATCTTCACTAAGATGTTCGGCCCATACTGTCTTGAACTGACGAGGACCACGCGGTGTGTCGATATAGCCAACGATTCCGACAATTACCATTGGCGGAGTCTCAAGGATCGTCACTGCCTCTACGACCTCTTTCTTGTTCACTTTCGATCCTGGCTTATCGACCTGAAACAAACTGAAATTCATGTCTAAAACAAGCAGTCTAACACTAATTCCACCACTTCGAATCTATTTGCGACGAGGGGATCAAAGAACTACCGCATAGAATGCTACGCTGTGTACACGATGAGGCAACGGCGATGATAAACTATAAACAGGAAGCGAATTATCAACACCGGTATTTTCCAACACTCAAACTAATGCAAAGAAAATGCTGCGTGGAAAAGATCTGGACAAGCGAAGTACCCGAGGCACTAGTTACAGCTTTCACACCCTTCTGGGAATCACAATGACTCCTCACAGGTAGTTTCACATCTCTCAAAACTCTCTTCGCCAGCAGGGCTTCCTTCATACCGCCCTTGGCCTGTACTCTTTTTCCTGGACACAGGTGACATCTCCTCATATGAAAGCCCTACGTGCAAGAGAAAGTCTCCCCTTCCATCTTACCTAGGAGAAGTCACAACCATTCGGTTTCCCCTTTATAGAGGACGAAAACCTCTCTTACTAGGCGGTAAGTGGGTGCGGACAAAGCGACAAGGTCCGTTACGCATGACATCTGCAGACTGTCATAGCGAAAGCCCACCACTAAAAGCAATATGCCACACTTCATTAAAGCTAAGTTCGTGCTCGGCTTTCACAATCACACCTCTCTTTCACCCCCCATCCACAACCTTCTGTTTTTTGCGAGAACAGTAAAGATGGCTAGTATGGTTCTACAACCCTTCAAAATTGATATAGCTTGACCTTACTATCTTTAGGTGATCCCATTCAGAATGGCGACACTACATTCAGGTCAATAGGGAACTTTGTCAGCAAGGGAATCAGGCACCAAATATCATCATTATGTATGCCGCCACTGGATCGCATCAAACATTCCTATGCCCTAACTCACTCTCTTTAATTTCTCTCTCATCTCGAGGATATGACCGCATAAAACCTGCTGTAGAAACAAACAAATCTCCATCCCTGATGCGATCACCATAACGACCACAACATCTGCATTGTCCTTTTCGTCGTGGTGAATAACTCATGTATTAGCGAACACCTCAGAAGCATTGCAAGCTACTGAGTAGCATCAGAAGCTGTTGAAGATTTCCGGGTATATCGAAATCGCCTTCAAGTTCAGTTGCGACCACCGATAGCAGATTTCATCCTTAACTACTACTTGTACGGCTTCATGGTTTTAGATCTCAGGTTTTCAACATCTGTTCTATCCCCCTCTTCGTTGATACACTCACTCCCCGCATCCACCAAACGCTAATGCTGTCATCAAATTCAATATCTGCTTTTAACGCATCTAAGCGCCTTCACAAATTACTCTCGTTGCTTCGTTCGTTTGCGAAAATATAATATAGGAGATGAAAATGTTTACCAAACATAGTCTTGCTTCTTGAGACATCAATCACCACCCTATTTCTACTAATTTTTTTTATCCTTTTTTGCAGTAGATCCTTTAATGACGATCATGATATCTACTCGCATACCTTTATCGATGCGATGAATGGAGCAAGCACTGCGATTGCATCGGTGAGAGTCACCTTCGCAAGTCTCACGCAATCTCAGGTCATAGTAGCCTAAGCTGATGTCACATACGAAGATACACACCAAGATCACTCATTTAAGAAGCATGAAAAACTTGCCTCACGAACGATGTGTGTCATGCCTGCCTTGAATCCCATAAACGCAGTCAAATGGATCGGCTTTGTGGGATCATCCTTGGGGAACGCCTTCACCTTTCCCCTATGCCGTTTGGAGCGCTTCTTCGGAGTAAACCCCATAGATCCATGCCTGGGAGCTGAGAATTTACGATGTGACATAGCTCTCCTGAAATTGTGCATCCATAAAGGCATCGCAAAAAAACTAGGAATGTGTACGTAGAAGTTGGTCACTTATAATCATTACGAATGAAAACGCTCGAAAATTTCACTAAAAATAAGACTAAGCCAAGTTTATTATGCGTTCCTGCAATCTGTTCTAACAGATAGGAAGTGTCACCTTGCTGTATGTCCATCCTTCATGAGTGACTTATGCAACTAGAAACAAAAAGCTAACAGCAAAAACAACACATAACCACAATACCCTCCTCGATTCAAGACCCTCAGAACTTATGTTCACATCAACTCAACGTTAACAACGCCACGATTTGAATATTTTTTGCAGTAGATCCTTTAATGACGATCATGATATCTACTCGCATACCTTTATCGATGCGATGAATGGAGCAAGCACTGCGATTGCATCGGTGAGAGTCACCTTCGCAAGTCTCACGCAATCTCAGGTCATAGTAGCCTAAGCTGATGTCACATACGAAGATATACGCCAAGATCACTCATTTAAGAAGCATGAAAAACTTGCCTCACGAACGATGTGTGTCATGCCTGCCTTGAATCCCATAAACGCAGTCAAATGGATCGGCTTTGTGGGATCATCCTTGGGGAACGCCTTCACCTTTCCCCTATGCCGTTTGGAGCGCTTCTTCGGAGTAAACCCCATAGATCCATGCCTGGGAGCTGAGAATTTACGATGTGACATAGTTCTCCTGGAATTGTGCATCCATAAAGGCATCGCAAAAAAAAAACTAGGAATGAATCCGTCGAAGTTGGTCACTTATAACCATTACGTATTAAAACGCTCGAAAATTTTACTAAAAATAAGACTAAGCCAAGTTTATTATGCGTTCCTGCAATCTGTTCTATCAGATAGGAAGTGTCACCTCGGTGTATGCCCATCCTTCATGAGTAACTTATGCAACTAGAAACAAAAAGCTAACAGCAAAAACAACACATAGCCACAATACCTCTTCGCGATTCAAGATTCTCAAGACTTCTGTTTACATCAATTCAACGTTAACAACGCCACGATTTGAATTTCGCAAACACTATAATGTAAGCACACATGCAAAATCGAAATAAATCAATATGTGAGGTGAATCAATTCTAATTTCTAATAAAACCAAACTTCTTTATTCAAGTCATATCCTCAACCGCTGTTTATAGTTTTTAAAAAAACAACCACAAACACATAAATTAATACAACCTATTTCTCTCAAAAATGCTGCAGCTATAAAGAGTAGACGAGCTACAGAAGGTGAAAGACGATTATAACGAACGAGCAAACCAAAACACTGATCCAAGAGCACATCAAAGACACACAGATGCCAATTTGCATCCATTCTAAGGTGAAAATCTCTTCAAGCATAAATCACCCTATTTAAAGCGATTATTGATGTTCCATCGTACACTTAATGAAGCACAAAAAAAGAGCTATAGAAAAACGTTGGCGTCAGATTGCATTCTCATTCAACGTGAACAAAATTGCAGCGTTCACCCAAAACAAAAACTGAGCGAAAAGAATTCAGGTAGCATATTTCCTTAACCAAATCTTTCCACATTGAACATCAGCGGGACAGTGTTACAAAAATCACTTTAAATTTTCCTATTACCCATAAGATACTTGATAACCTCGCCACAATTCATTGCCTACACCCACTGCCATCACAAAAACTACTCATCAACACCACCGAACCACTTCCACACCTCTAAAACCAACACGACAACAAACCCAACGTCAACAAACTGCTTCATCAACCGAAGTTAAAATATTTTTAGGCAGAATGGACAAGGAATGCACGAAACCACAATGATGCGTGTGGCGTCCTTCGCCTGGGATTGCAAATCTGAAATTCGAATCGGACCACTAATGCAGCGCAATACCACAAATTGCAATATATAATCTGCTTAAAAAAAGGCAATTCTTTGAGGAAGAACACTCCCAAAAACCAGAATTCCAGATCTTTTCAGTGTACTTGTCTCCTTCTAACAAATGTTCAGCAGTACGCTCCCTAGTGGTCAGGTAAGTGGGTGAGGGGAAGAGAGGACAGAAAATAGAAAACGCGGCGTAGGGGTTCTCAAATTGCACTCGTTCTTATCATGCTGACTTCGTCTGAAGCAAGCCCGAACCTGCATCACATAATTCATACTCCATCTCCATATGGCCATGGTTTAGACCCATCTGAGCCACAAAGAGGATGCCACCTAGCTCTGCCCTCGGTGTTTTGGACATGAGATGATGCATAAAAGTTTGATAAGGTGTCGCGGGCAATACCTGAAAAAGAGTCATGGAACTTGGTGGATATGATTTACGTCGAAACTTTTTCCACATTGAACCCGTCAGCTTTAAGAAAAGTTGTAAGCATTTAAAGGCGCTAAAAAATTTGAACACACTGAAGAGATGCCTTTAGATATCTACTTGTGATGTAATACTGCAATGACCACAGTTACTTTTATAGTCGACTCTCGTTTTCGTCACAGATATCATTGTATGTGCTCTTGAGCTGGTCCAGGTGACAGCTGGGACCTGTATAAGTCGGGCTTTGGCTAATTTTTATGCTTCCTGTTCGACTCGTGTTTGGGGACGGTGGTGCTGCCCTATAAACGCCTTCTCCTATACCACTTGTACCCTCGCATATCTGCACCCACAGAGGGTTATCGGCTCCTGCCCCCTGAGTACACCTGGTCCCATATGGTTTTCCGCAGGAATGAGTTCCAAAAAGGACAGGTCTTTGGTGTATTTATGAGGACGGGTGCATCAATTGAGGCATCACTTAGCACATTTTTCACTAAAAGCTCTTGAGGCTTGTTTGTTCAGGTGAGCGGAATATAAAGGAGCACATCGTGCCAGTCCCGCTCTCCCCCCCCCCCCCCCCCCC